>JARBJD010000063.1:0-306371 GCA_033064195.1 Blattamonas nauphoetae | reverse complement strand
TTGGATTGGAACGTGACAACTTTTGACAGACAAGTGAGACCATTCAGTAGAGTAATACGACATTACCGTGTCATATTCGATGAATTTCCCCACGGAATTGAAACTGTCTACGCTTCTTCTGGAAACTTCGCAACAGTCTTGTCCAAATCAAGGTGAATCAATAGAATATTTCCTGGTTTGTATTTCCATAACATCTGTGTTGTCTGCTGTCTTGGATGCGGCTTTAATTGTTCTTCGCAACTGGAGATATACAGTGCCTAATCTCTATTGTTTTGTGCCTGCTGTGAGTGAACTTGTTCCAGTACGCTCCGATGAGGGAGTCATGTTGTAGTATTCCACCATCTGATCTTCACGAGTGAACACAATACTTCCAGTTGCAGTCAATTGGAACCATCTCTCTGATTTACCTGATCACTGATCACAATTCCATTGTGATTTGTGAATGGTGAGCTTGTGAAATAAGTGCTGACATTTTGTAGCTTTTGAAAAACTCTGATGCTTCTCCACTTGTCCATGCTCTTCCACATACTTGAATAAGTTGATACATGAATCTCCACGATGATTAATTCAGATCGTTGATTGCAGTCTTGACTTTGCTCCATGGTTTATCAGTACAGGAATAACAACCAGGTATTTAGTGTTGATGTTAATTCCGAAGAGGTAAATCTGAAGTACTGTTTTCGACGTTGGTGATTGGATAAAGACAAGATCAATTTCCCATGATCCAAACTTGGGAGAAAAGTAAGGTCTGTCTGAATTTGGAACCTTTTCACGATGTCTTCTGTGGATCACCAGTAATTGCTTTTTGGACATGAACTGCATTTTTGATCGAAATGGATACACTATTTTTTCCGTTGTTTTTTTGGAATCATTGGTTGATCAATAATCATTCTGTCACTTCCTTTTCTCTGATTTCCTCGGATGCTACACTCCATCTCAGATCGAATTCCCTCATACCAATCCTGAAATGATCTCTCTCCTGAATGGGATTTGTTTTGTGTGAGTCAGAATGAAGTCAAGATCTTCGTTCGCAATCTTTCTGTTTATCGAGGCTCGAACGAATGTGTCTCTGTTCATTTTATTTGCATCCAGAATGTGTGAGGTAATAAAGTGTTCCATCTGCTTTTGATTTTTCATTATTGAGTTCTCAGCTTTGATCTGTTCATCTTCTGAATCGTTTCTCTGTTGATGATCAAACAATCCTTTCATTTGTGCCAACTTATTGAGCACTTGCTGTGTCGTCGGTTCATTCTGTCTGATCTCCCTCACTGGGTGGTTGAACACGGTTGGTGTGAAGAAGGGATTTCTCTCTATTGGATCCTGCATCTGTGAAATTGGTATAATGACATCATCATCTTCATCATCATCATCCTCATCCTCATCATCCTCTTCGAACTTCCTCTCCTTCATTGGATATTCATATTCAAACCCCATTGATTTCAAGTTTCTCTTCAGTCCAGGAATAATTAGATATTCAGGTGGTTCTATTGCTATTGGTCTTTGCACTGGAATGGGTATTGGTCTTGCCTCTGCAGGGCTTCGAACTCTTGGTGAGAGAATTGGTGTCACTTGTTGATTGTACTTTCGATGATATTCTTTATACATCTTGTATGCTTTTTCACATCTCCAATCACTAAAACGTTTTCCCAAGAATTCAATAAGAAACTGTGAGACTACTTTTGTTCCATCTGACATAGTTAAATTAGGAGGTAATCCACCATTGAACCAATCCTCAAAATATGTCTCATCGTTTGCGACATACTCTCCATTTGAATCATAGACATCATATACTGGTAAAGTGTTGGCTCTATTGAACTGAACATTGAATATTTTGATTTGAGAGTGTTGTGTGCAATTCAGTAACCTATTCACTAAAGCATTGATCTGTCGTGTATTCATTTCTTCAAAAATAAAGTTTGTGTTTATTCAATAAGATAATCAGTAGCTTTCAGTCCATGAATGAATGGAGGACACGATTCATTGTCAAGTACGATTGCCTTCAGATGAATTCCACTGAGACTGAGTTTCTGTTGTTGTATTTTCGCAATCTCAAATCCATTGGTGTCCTCTTCGCTCACGATTCTTCTTGTCTGGAACGCATCATTCTGATGCTTGAACCGTTTTACGGTGAAGTTCAATGTGGTAGTCACAGTTTTCTCTCCGTTTAGGCACTTCACATAATCGTCACTTGTGATATTTGTTTTCTTCAGAGACACTCCTTTGATTTTGCATTTCTCATCGAGAGAGTAACACTTGGGTGCAAGACAGATCATCTGTTCACCTTCCTTTTCAATTGCTAGTCCCAACAGCTTCTTCTCATCATCAACTCCTTTTTCAGGATTGGGAAACCATTCAAATTTGTGTGCATCATAGAATTCCTTGTCAGCAATAACATGTTCAAATTGTTGATGGATTCCAGCTTTTGGATCACCACTAATTGCCCAATTAGCAGAATCAGTATCTCCCTCACAGAAATGGATCTTGTTCATGTCTAGACACTTGTACATGAAGTTGTAGATGAAATTCAGATACCAGAACTTGGCATTGTCGAGTGTGAATACTGCTTCTTGTAGACATGTCTTGCATGATGCTTTCTCTCTGTCTTCAATCACAATGTAGTTGTCCTCATTGATCTCTCTAGTTGCCACAAATCCTTTCATCATCTGTTTCAAGTATGTTCTCTTCTCATTGCAGATTGTGATTGAGTTGTACTTCTCAGTGTTCATTCCATCATATCCGTAACTTCCATTGAGGTTTGTCTTGCAGAATTGTTCCTTTCCTTTGTTTCCAACCTTCATTGCTTCTATTCTGTCATTCATAAATGAAGTCACAAATGGTTCAAATCCAGCATGTCTCGAGAATACTAAAACACTCTTAATATCGTCGACAATGAAGTGGCAATAGTCGATGAGGAACCATAGATAGTATGTCGAAAAGAACATATACTGATCGTGAGTACTCAAGAGTTGGGTCAGCTTTCTTTGTTTATCATCAGTCTTCAATCCATGTTTCTTCATCAACGAATAGGTCTTCTCTCCAATGTTCTCTTCAGTCGTATTGACAACAATGTTTCTGAAGATTGGTGGGAAGTTAATGAAATCATTGATGTATTTTTCATCGATGTGTCCTTTCAATTCTGCAACGAACAATGTCTTCTGATTTTTGTCTTCGATCATCTTACGGCATTCTTTATCTCCTGTTGCGGTGAATAAGCATCGTCCTGGCATGTACATTCTGTGATTCGTGTATGGATTGTTCTTGTTCTTGATTGATGAGAAAGCACTTGGATAAAGTGAATTGAAATCAACACCACAGACGTGAGTCATTTTGTGTTCTGTGTCCTTGGAGACAACTTTTCCATCTTCATATGTGAAGTGATTGATCAGTGTCACATCTTTTATATTCTGTCGGTGTTGAACATTCGATAATCCACCAGTCACTGCGGCTCTCAGTTTGTGATATGTTTGTTCATGTGTCAATGTCATTGGTAGTGATTTCCAGATGCAGTACTTCTTCAGTTGAATTCTCAATCTTGTGAGATGTTCATCTTTGTCTGACTTGTAGGTGTTGCAGTAGTCACAGCAGATCTTCACGTTCTCTTTTGAATGTCCTTTCGAATTGTCGATTCGATCCAGTGTTGGTCGTACTGCTTGTGAGAAGTGACTCTTGCAGATGTAGCACACTCTCTTGCATTGTTGAACAAACCAATCATAGTCTGCTTCAGTGACATTTTTATCAGTGCTGCGATGTGCTTTCTGGTCTTGATAAATGTACGATGCAACTTTGTACTTCCAGTATTGTTTCGTGATTTTTATTTCACCAGATTGATCTACTCCATTGAAATCATCATCGATATCGAAGTCCTTGTACGCACAGGCATACTTGATTGCAGAAGCATTTGCTGACAATGAAAGATTGTGCAACATGTCCACTTTGTACTGGAAGTTCAGATCAATGAGATTATCCAATGGTGCTATCATACATTCGACGTCTCTGATGTTGTAGAATTTCAGATATTCCCAACGGTTCTTGAATCCTTGCTTCTTCCAATCATCAAGGTAAAGTTTGTAATCAGTGTCGGACATTTCACTGTTGTTGAGACTGGAATAGAATTCATATTTGGAGAATGGTTCTTGTTTACTCAGCACTGTGTCGTAGTCTGATGAGTCGAATGATTCGTAAGCAAAGAATGATTTCTGAAGATTCGTTTTACCTCCAAAAGCCTTCACTGCATTATCCAAAGTCATTGGTCCTGTATATGACATCATGTCAATGAAGCGGAGCACCTGTTGTGTTTTCTCATGTCTGATCAGAACTTGTTTGTACTTCGTTGTTGATCCAAGGAAGCTCACCACTTTCCAATCCTTGTCAACGAGATCTCGAAAGATGAGATTGATGTCAAATCTGGAACTGTTGAATCCAATCACACTGACTTCATTTTGTGAGGGGATTTCAGGGTCTTCGTAGTAGTTGTCCTCTCGAACTGTCTCAGCACATTTGAAGAGTTCTCGTATCCATTGCTTCACAAAGTCTTTTCCATCTCGAAGATCAAAGTAGATTGATTGAACACCTGATTTTGTTTTGATTGCAGATGCAACCGACAGTGGTTTCAAGTGTGAGATCAATTGAGTATTGTCATCAGAGAATAGATTGTCAAGAACGAGATCTTCCATTGTTTCGAAATCGTAAGTGATATAGTATTGTGTTGGTTTGAACTCGTCTTGTCTTTTGTGTGCCATCAGAAACTCAAATGTTCTATTGTTCAGAATGTGTGGAACATACGGTCTTGGAGTTTTGTCCAGGGAGATCTTCTTCACATGTTTTCCATCAAGTTCTTTGCACTCTTTGAGATGCTTCTCGTAGTATGTCTTGAAGTGAGAATCCTTGACTTGGAATCCTCTTGACTGACAATACGGACAGAGTTTATATCCAGTGATTTTCTCAGGATCAACAATGAACATCACATGAACGAGAGTTGCAGTGAGTGGAATCATCAGAAGTGGGAGAACACGAGCATCATCATTTTCGTTGACATACGATTGACTTAGGAAATTGCGCTTCTTGTCTTCGTCAAATTCATAAATGTGAACTGTGATGTTAAATTCTTGCATGACTGTCTCCATATCACATGCAATATCAAATCCAGGATATTTTCGCAAGTGCTCAGTAAGTTGATGTGGTTTGAGATGGGTCAGCTTCTTATGCACAGCGAACAATCGTTTTGCTTCAACGTTTCTCATGTTGATTGATATCTTCTTCCCTGGAACCTCAGGAAGTGTGAGGAACGACAATGATTGAAAGAAGCAGATGTTGAACTCAGAATCGATGTACCGAACGTTTCTCGTTTTGATGTGTTCAGTGAGAATGGCATTTGCTTTTCCTGCAACTGGGAATCGATAGACTGCAACCAGAATGGAGTGAAATGCGATGTACATTGTCTTCGTATCCATCAGTGTTCTCTCTTGAGATTCTTTGATAAGATTGATTGCATACTTCGAATACTCATTGATGTCTCCTGAACTTCTGATCACCGTTGGGAAACTCTTTGACGTGTTCTCCAATTCTGGTCTGAAGTCATTGTAAGTTGTCTCATCTTTGTCTTTTCTCTCGATGATCTTTCCAAAGTCAATACTAATCTTGAATGGATGGTCTTTCTCTTTGTCGAACACTGCTTTGATGAATGTTGTGATTTCTTCAACGTTCTTCAGATGATTGTGGAAGTACAGTTGATATGGTTTTCCATTATCTTCAACCTTCTCAACCTCATTCTTTTTGAACTTCCTTCGTGCATTCATGAGACATTCATTGAATGCTGCTTTGTCACGTGGTTCAGCGAGTAATATGCATTCTTCAAATCCATCAAAGGTCTGCACTTCTCTCTTTTCCATTTGTTCATTTTTCTTTTGAATGATCAACAGATTCTTCATCCAATGATCCATCAGCTTCTCTTCAATTGATTTCAGCTTCCACGTCATTCTGAACACTTGCTTTTTCAGTTCATCTTTGTTCACTCTTGGATTTGCTTTCATGTTTTCCACGATCATTCGGTGAGCAAGTCGATCTTCTGACGCCATCTGTTGTCGAAGTTTCACTTGTTCAATAAAATCTGGAATGAGATTGAGATCGAGATTCTTTGTTGGATGTGGAAACTCGAGATCTGTGTGTTGAAGCATATTCAGGAGAAATGATCTGTGATGTTGATAATTTTTAATGTCAGGATTATACGTTCGACCATCACTAAATTGAAATTGTGTATTCGGAAAGAGATCTCGAATTTCTTGAATTCTTTCCTTGATTGGTTTTAGCAGTGTCATTTACTACAAAATAAAATATCCGAAAATAAAAAAGTTGAGCGTTTATTTCTGTTTTCTCTGATGGGGCTTTTTCGGTGCCTTTAACCAGGAATCAAGTCTAATTCTGAACACTTCTGTTCCGCCAATCTCTCGATTTGTGAATGGAACCAGAACTTTGGTGTACTCACCGACGAGCTCACAATTGTATTTCTTCAGTTCATTCTCAACGAATGATTGAGTGTAGTGTCGACGTTTTGATAAGTGAGGTCTGTTTCCTTGATTCCACAACTTTGGTTTTATTCTCCATTCAACTCCCTCATGAACATACGTCACCGGCACATTATTTCTGACATACTCAGAGACTAGCGAACAGTTCTCTTCTCTCATTGATTCGATTAATGCTTGTTCCGAACATACTCGACGTCTTTCCTTGTACATTTCAGTTGGATTCATTTAATACAAATTAAAAAATTCAAAAATAAAAATTCTTTCGTTGTTTTCTCAGTTTTGGATTTTTCATCAGAAACGAGGATCAATGGGTTCGATCACTCATTTCTCAAGAGTGCACAATTCGTTCTAATTCGTCGTGTTTTAGATTCTTCTGAACTGTAGGATCATTCTGGTATGCTCCGTTTTTTGAAGATTTCGGACTTTTGCAGAGTTATTGAGCGATTCACAACCGGGTGCAGATCTAGGTAAAAGTATGTATTCTTCATCATTTCACTCTCATTTTTATCTTATTTCACTCTTGTTTTAGCTGTTTTTGGTTGAATTGTAACCTCATTCTCATTCGTTCCCATCTCATTTTTGGTCCCACTTCCGTCTTCGTTTTCTCGTTGTTGATCCTTTTTAACCACTTCATTCATGTTTCTTTCTCTGTAACTTTTTCTCAAATGTTTCACACTAATTCTCGTTTACTGAGTTTTCCGGACTTTTGCAGAGATCCGCCATTCAACGGCTCACTTCATATCTCGGTATTTTTCCGGAAAATCCAACATTTCACGTACTTTTTTGAATCATTTTTGTTGTTTTTAAGAGAGAAAAACCGGAACACAAGCGACATTTTCACTATTGGTGTCACATTTCACGTCATTTTCACGTTCGTCAATTTCCCTCTCAGTTTCATACTTGCCCGTTTCATTGTTGGTTGTTTCGCTTTCTTTTACTCTGTTTTTGTGAAAAAGTTGATGAAAACTCGACTAAAATGATGTGCTAGTGAAGTGAGAACGGCCCACAAAATGGAAGTGAATTGAGCAAAATGAAGAGGAATGATGAACAGATCATATGTGAAATGGGGAGAGAAAGTGATGAAATGAAAGGGACTACAGTCGGTTTTGAAGTGACAAAAACGGTTAAAAGTTGAGAAGTGAAAACATGAAAAAGTGACTTTATGGGAGAACTATCCGACAAAATCTCCTCAAAATTCGAGCACACCTTACTCATACCGTGAGAAAGAAGGATTTGTAACGAAATTCAGATCAAAAAATCCATAGTGTCAAAATGTTGGTGCAAATGTGTCGTCACAAGTGTGATCGAAAAACCGACCCTCCAGAGAGAACTATAGGTGATGTAAAACCAGAATTCTCAAAAAAGGGTTGTTTTAGTACGATTGCGAAGTGGTTTGAAGGAAATTAATGAGAAATGAAAATTGACAAAAAATTGTGAAAACGATCGTGTGTCGAGGATCGTCAGAACCGAATGACGCGAATACCTGTCCACTATCGATTTGACATGTTTTGAGACCATCAGAGGGCGAAAAGTGACGTGTAGGAGAAGAGCGAGACGTCACTTTCTCCTCCTTAAAAATTTTGTCATTTTCAAAATATGTTGTGGGGTCGGATCAAACTTTTTTTTCAAAAGTGCTTTTTTCCTAAAATTTCACCTATCAACATCAATTTCGTAATTTTAGAACGTGTTTGAACACAATTTGAGACATAAAGGTGTTCATAGTGGCGAAATCTGAACATCGACTTTTTCGTCACTTTTTGGACCTAAGTTCGGTACACAGTTCGACGAATTCCTAACCGATTTTGATCAGGATTGTCTTGATCGATGACCTACAGTGTCCCCAAGATTTTAGAATTTTTTTCAGAATTTTTCGAAATGGTTCTCACATTGGATTTCATTGATTTGTGGTCAAAAATAGATTTTCAGTAGTTTCAAGACCTTTCATGGTACTTTTTCAAGTGAGGACGGTCTCCAAAATACAACCAATTGTCCAAGCGAACGTAATACTCATTCTTTGTTCGTAAATCGCGATATTTGAATGGCTCAAGTACCTTTGTGTATGTTCCAATGAGTTCACAATTCTCTTTTTTCAATTCATTTTCAACAAACGATTGTGTGTATCGTTTTCGTTTGTTCTGATGAGTTCTGAATCCTTTCATCCATTTTGATGGGATTACTATCCATTCAATTCCTTCATGTCGATATGTTACTGGAGTACTTGAATGAGTGTATTCAGAAATGAGTTCACAATTCTCATTTTTCATTGATTCAATAAGCTTCTCTTTTGTACAACGATTTGCTGGTCGAAGATATTTCTGACGATTCAGATGTGGTCTGTATCCTTTGACGAAACTATTGACGTACACTTGATAAGTTTCATCTGGTTTCTCTTCGAGGTAGTATTCGAAAGTGCTTCCTGTGAGATATGTTGTTCCTTGTCGATTGAGAGTTGGAGGTGATTTCATTTTCAAATCTTCTTTGTCCAAAATTTCCAGTAGTTGTGTTGGTGTCAAGACGCTGCTCATTTTATACAAATTAAAAAATTGAATAAAAAAAGAAATCGACGTTGTTTTCTAAAAGTACTCAAAATTTGCTTCAAAAAAGACACTTTTCAAGAGGTCCGTTTTTCGCCTTTATTTTTGAATTTACGGCCAAATATAGACTACTCTGAAATGTCAATATTTTCAGTAGGAAGTGAGATGGAAATTAGAATGAGTCATATTAAAAAAATCAATTGGCTCTGAGATTCAAAATGATTTCTCGTTCCATTTCTCCTAGGAGTATCACCTATGCCAGTTTGGTTCCCATTTCGCTTATACCACTACTATCAACGCACATGTCTTCGTAGACAGTGTGCTGAACGGCAAACGCATCATAGAGCTGTGGGATCGATAAGGCAGAAAATGAGAATGAAACAGGATTTATATGACATACATTTGCTAGTGAACCATCATCCAGGCGTTATTCTTCGTTGAGTCGGTGAGAAGACTTGATCAACCCAAGGTGTGTTTGAACATTGTGAGAACAGTCTAAAAAACGGGATAAGGTGAGAAGTGAACGAAAAAGAAGAAATGATATCGAAATTTAGATGTTGGATGTCGAAAATGTGATATGGAAGCAAAAGCAAGGCTAAGAATGACGGATCTGCGTGTAGACTTTCAGATCTGCGCCTAGACCGATCTGCAGATCTGCGCCTAGACTTTTCTAGATCTGAGCCTAGACTTACCCGTTCCTGACTGTTTCCTGGAAAAGTGCTCTAATAGTGCTTATTTGTGGAAATATGGCGGTCCCCAAAAGGTAAAGGTTACCAGTCACCCTGCTGCGAAGGCTGGGTGGTTGGCTGAGTGAGTTGGGAAGTGTTGTCCTCGGTTTCTTTCATGTTCCCACTGTTCAGCGTTATTGTTGCTGGAACCATTCGCTGGCTGTTCACAACATCGATTTCGTTCACACCGCGTGCTTCTTTCAGATTAAGCTGGATCTCATCGTTCGGTCCAAGGACTGTAAAATGAGAGGTTCATGTAATGTCTTAAGTTATGGTTTGATCGAAGTGTGACAAGCAACAATCGAAATAACATTCATGCTTTGGCTTCTCATTAAGATCCTCTTATGCTCTGACACGACCTTGAATTCCGGGATTCCGATCCAGCGCATTTTCAGTGCCTGTTCAACAACAGAAACCACAAACCTTAGATCCATCTTGTTGTCTCTGGAAAAGCCCATCAATGGTCATGCCAGACAGCCAGTGATCCTGCTGGACGGTGTCTTCACAAGTTCAGATTTGGCGATTCTTCACAAATCTGTAAGATTGGATGGTTCAACAAAAACACTCATCATTGTCGACAATGAAGTGAAAGGAGCCAGAAGTCTGTTCCAAATGCACAACTCCACAGTGTTCTTCCGACGGATCAGCTTTCATTTGTCACACGTTGAAGAAGAACTCAACCCAGATTCTCCGAACTCCGATTTGGACACGCCAATATCCTGTGCTACGATTGCCGATGGATCACTCACGGCTGAGAACTGCACGTTCCGATTTAAGGGAACGTCGAACATGTTCATTTTGTCGTCTCCAGTCTCTGACCGATCAAGAACCCAAAATGTGATTCTTCTCAACAAGTGCGTCTTCAAGCCGATTGGTGTAAGAATGGTACCTCTGTGCCGAACTGAACAAGGAACACGAACTGCAGTGGACATCGACATCACAATTGGAGGGAGCGTGCTTGAAAACATGGCAGTTGACTCATCATCTGGCATCGCTGCTTGCGCTTCCGACAATTGCGCTGATTGCCTCTCCACCACACTCAGCAGTGTTTGTCTACGCAATTTGACAGGAGGTACTGGCGTGGATGCCTCTGTTCGTCGCGTAGGAAGCCTGTCATCTCGTGTGATTGGGTGTGGACTGGACGGAGTGGAAAATGGTCTCTGTGGGACAGTCACAGCTCCATTTTGCGGTCTACATTCATTTCTCAGTCTGAACTCATCATACTCGAACTTCACAAACGAGGTTCACGACCCCAACAACTTCATTCACGTGGACCAGACATATGATGTCAATATCGGTCAAGATCGTTTCAATAAAGTTACCGGCGCTTCCCCAGTTCGTTTCATCGGTTGTGTCATCACCTCAGTCAATCCAACACAAGGATTGAATTTCATCGCTCTGATCAACCAAACATCGTCCATCGAGATCAGAAGATGCACTTTCCGTGTCACCACAACCCCATCTGTGTTTGTGCGCCTTCTCAGAGCTGAACCTGAGGTCGGCTCTTTCCCTACTGTCATCGTCGACACACTAAAATGTGAATACAGCTCGAAAGACACCGCAATCAACACCGACACCATATTCCACCTCTCCAAATCACTCACTCTGCATGTGACAGCGTCCAACTTCACATCCACCGCTGGCCACACCGCCACCCGCCCTTTCAGCCTCGTCTCATCAACCTTCCTTGTGAATCTGTATGGATGTGTGTTCTCTGACACGTGGGTGAGCGGCAGTGGAGGGATCATGTCTTCCTCACACAGCGGCGAGTTGATCATGTCTGATTGTCTCCTCACCAACAACGAAGTCAACGATACTGGAGGATGTGTTCATTGCGCACGACAATGTATGACCTTCCACCGATGCGTGTTTGATCACAACAAAGCGAGGAGAGGCGGAGTGCTGTCGTCGGGAATCTTGACATTGACAGTTTGGGAGGACACACACTTTGAAGCAAACGAAGCAACAGAAGGACAGCATTTCAGTGGGAATGATTTATACTCCTATCTCAACACGAACCATTACCTACCTCAGTTGATGGTTGGATGCACGTCCACGTCAGCTGCTCCCAAAATCAGTTACTACGAAAATGCCATCAAGAACGGGCAGCACCCAGATTCAGAAATCCTTCTTCCGAATCCCAACACGAAGACGGATTATGAGAAGAGGATGGGTGTGGATGCATTGGGAAGTGGATCGAGCTGCACAGAAACCCAACCATGTTCAACGATCAACACAGCAATGTCCCTCCTCCAAGCCCTCCCAAAGCGGAATCTGATTGTAGTTGGGACAGGGGCGTACAACGAGGCAGAACGGACAGTGGGAACGTCAGTGGAGATTGTGGGGAATGGATGGGTGAAAGACTCGTCGTTCTACACAACACTGACGTCAGGCGGAATGAAAGTGGGGGAGAATGGGAATCTGACCCTCCGTTCGATGACACTTGTGCCAACCTCAACATCCACAACACTCGCAGCGATGGACGCAGATGGCACACTCCGCCTTTCATTCATCCGAATGGAGGACATCAACGCTCACTCGGTGCCGCTGGTGTCGGTCTCGAAGGGGCAGACGTCACTGTTCCGCTGCTGGGTGAACAGAGTGACGCTGACAAGCACGGCACTTGTGGTCGTGTCTGGCTCGGCGTCGCTGAATGTGGATGGATCATACTTCATGCTGGTGAATCGGTCGAGTGGACAGGGAGCGAGCTGCATCGAGTCGACTTCGAGTGGAGAGGTGAGAATGGACACGTCGGACTATGGGAACTGCTCGTCAAGTGGGTCTGCAGGGGCGGTGGCTCTTTCGGGGAAGGAGGGAGCGGGGTCTGTGTCGCTGCGTGTGGTGTACTTCTTCAACAACAAGGCAGCCACCTCCTCCAAGACGGACAATGACAATTCGCTGTTCGCACACGACTTGGTGATCGCTGGGTTCGCACCAACAGCGGTGTCGATAAACGTGGTCTCGTCGATCAGCCCACAGATCAGCTTTCTCAATCTTGGCCAGGCCACACGCCTCTCTCCCGTCACTGACTATGGGTATTCAAGCGACGGGGTTGATTTCCCGCTTGCTGGGAAGTACTATCAATCAATCCCGACTGAGCAGTTCTCGTCGATCCGAACAATGACTGAGCAAACATTCAAGTTCTGTGCCCGCGTCGCTCCGGTTATGAATACACTCAGAGTTCCCATCGAGCAACTCGTCGCCGAAAATGTGAATGTCACATGGCGGTACGGAACTGTCTACACAACAGAGGCTTCATCAACAATCGTCACTGCGAAGGAGAATTCATGCTTCATCCTCTCAGAAGGAACATTGGAATTGGCGGTTCATCCTCTGATCACTCCTTTCGTTGTCGAACACCAAACGGGGTTGTTTCAGTTGTCCGCAGAGAAAATCACATTCACCTCTCCCCCAACCACTCTCTCCGTGCCCCTCTTCTCCGTCTCAGCAGGAGTACTCCAACTCTACAAATGTGTCCTTCCAACCGACCTTTCTTTCTCGTATTGCTCGATGGTGGAAGGGACAGGAGGGAGAATCCTGTTGGACAGCACAGCATTCACTCGCGTCTCGTCGACGGGGAATGGAAGTGTTGTACACAGCGCAGGAACCACAGTAACCTCGGACAGTTCGACATTCGCTGGATGCAAAGCGAGAAACGGAGGAGCGATCTGGTTTGAAGCATCAGACGAGACTTCGCTCATTGTCACCCATCCACCGACTTCAGCATTCGCCACCACATTTTTGGATTGCCAGGCAGACGAGAAGGGAGGAGCAGTGTGTGTGGAAGGGACAACGACGCTGGCTTCTCCCATCCAGTTCTTCTCAACAAGCGTGGACCACGCGCGTTTCTCGGGAAGTGTGAGTGGAGGGATTGGGAAGGATGTGTTCGTCGGTCAGTCTGTGTTTGGGTCAAAGCCAGCTTCAGAAATTGGATCGTTCGGAGGAGGTTCGTACAGCGACTGGTTCCACGTGGAGATTGAGGGGAGGGGGGACGACGAGGAGCTGGAGGTGTTGGGTCTGCTTGTTCCTCATCCCATCGTGTCTGTGAATGGCTCAGTGCAAGAGCTGACGACAGGAAAGAGTGGGACAGACAACGAAGCGTGCAAATGGACATCGTCGTTCTGCGCGACACTTGGATACGGAATCACAAAGCTCCGATCGAAGCACGGAACCCAGAACATCGAACTCAATGCGCAGTATGTGTGGAACATGACATACACTGAACTGCCAATGAGTGTGACCGACCAGAACGTGAAGTTGACAGGAACGACTGCAACGGAACAGTCAGACGCGACTCAATCTCGGACGATTGTGAAAATGGACGAGGCATCGACAGAGGGAACCCCACTCTTCACAGTGACCAATCAAGCAATCTTCACTGTCTCCAACATCGACTTCGTTCTACGCGCACAAAATGGATTGTTTGCTTCGGATGACACAGCCATCGCGCTGACGATTGTGGACTGCAAGATCACCGCAGAATCAGGGACAGCCTCGTCGCAGCACGTGGTTTCTGTCAGAGGAGGGTCGGTGTGGCTGGAGGAGATCGAGTTCAACACAACATCATCCAGTTCCAGCTCGTTCTCATGCCCCATCATCTCAGTCGACTCAGAATCCACCACTGTCACTTTGAAAGATGTCTGCTTCAATAACATCGACTTCTCAACTTCTTCCTCGCTCGTTCACCTCATCACCGCCGCCCCAATAACAATGACAGCTGTCACCTTCGAAGGATGTGTGTCGACAACTGCGGATGCTCACTTTGTTGTGGTGGAAGGGAGAGACTTTGTGAATCAGATCGTCGCGTCGAGTTGGGAAGGGACGTTCGACACGACCACACCTCTCGCCAATCTGTGGGGAGAAGACTCTCTGCTGGCCCAGTCTCCAGAATGGAACGAAACGTCTCTTCTGTACTATCTGTATCAGCCAATCACACACATCATTCTGAACAAGGACGCTTCCAACTCGAGCAATCACCCGAATTGTGGATCAGTGAAGTTCTCGTGTATCTCGCTGAAGAGTGCGATGGAATCGCTGCGTGAGTCGATCAGAATTGTGTCGATGGAGACAGAAGAAACACTCGTCGACACACTCGTTGTGAACACGTCTTGCACTTTCACATCGTCTACAGCATTGAGACAGGTTTTGATGATGAGTGGAGCAGGAATGGTTGAAGTAAATCAGCTCGGAATCACACTCACTCTCCAACGGTTAACGATTTCCTGTGATGCTTCAAGCACGGTCTCGACTCTCTTGTCTGTCGTGAATGGTCATCTGGAAATGGAGGACTGTGTGGTTGGGTCGTCATCTTCTGACGCTCCACTCAGCCTGCCAGAAACAGTCACCTCTCTCGTCAACATCGCCGCGTCTGGTTCTGTCTCCCTCACGTCGTCCTCCATCTCAAATGCAATCTTCACTCATCCAACATTGGGAAGCGCAGTGATTGTGCAGAAAGGTGGAAACTGCGCGCTCGACAAGGACTCATCCATTCTCAACATCGTCTCGAATGCCAAAGGAAGTTTCGTGTTGATGTTCGGTGATTCCTTCGAATCCATCGCGAAGAGCGCTCTGATGACGAAACTGCAACCAACACTCACAAGTTCTGGCTTCTTTACAGTCGAACAGCGCAATCGACTGGCTGGATCAGTGAATGCGTTGGTTGATGTGATCATTGCTGAATGGTATCCTTCTGTTTCTGGCACACAGCATGTCCGAGAAGAGGGAGTCGACCATGCGAAGGGAGGACACAAAGCCCTTCCTCAGCTGACCATCACATCAGCTCTGTCGCGGTTGGGTGGAGATGGGACAGTCCTGCTCGACTCAGACATCTTCCTCGCAGAAAAGTTCACTCCACCCGCCGCATTTATCTCGATCACATCGACACACACGGAAAACAGTGGGAAAGAGGTGAAAGTGGAGAATGGAGGACAGATCTCTGTAACACAGGGTCATCTGACTCTCTCAACGCTCTCTTTCTCAACAACAGTTCAGGCAAGTTCGTTCATCACTCTTTCATCAACTGGCTCGCTGACAATTGCCGGATGCTTGTTTTCTGGGTTCTCATCAGCGTCGTCGGGGTCAGTCTTGTCAGCATCGATCGATGCATCGAACAGTCTCTCCATCACCGACACAGAATTCTCGAATTGTCAATCAGACGTGGATGGAGGAGTGATTGTGTTGACTTGTTCAGTGACTACCAGCCCGAATCAGATTATGATGAAAGGATCGTTCTCATCGTGTTCTTGTGGAGTGGGAAAACAAGGAGATTGGGTTCTGATGACTGCCCCCACTCTCTCCGACCGAATCGTCCCCTCAAACTGGGCGAACTTCCCATCGTCATTCGGCACGCAGAACGAGAACAGAATGTGGGGAAGAGACACCACTCTCAGTGACACCCCCTTCGCCTCGTCGACTCTTCTGGTGTATCTTTTGGAGACGAAACAAGGCACCATCTTCGTGAATTCTGGTGGACTCGACACCATCGGATGTGGAACCGCTGAGTGGCCATGCCGAACACTCACCGAGTCGCAATCTCATCTTCTGAACGGATCATCGTCTGAGCTGGTTCTACAGGATGCTTCAGAGCTGGTGTCGCTGATTTCGAACAAATGGAATGAGCTGGTGGTATCTGGAGATTCGGATGATTTGAAGGAGGTTGCAGTGTCGTCGCTTGGCCACATTTCTGTCCCCATGCACGTGTTGTCTCTCTCGTTTCTGGATTTAACCACAACGCATCCTCTCTTTGATGGGTCGCTGATCTCGATCTCTGAGAAGGGGTCTGTTTGTGTGGACAGTTGCTCATTCTCGTCATTCAAGACTAGCGGGAGTGGATCAGTCGTGTCTGGCTCGCTCCATGCTTCATCTCACCTCCGTCTGACCAACACGAACGTCACAGACTGCTCATCAGGTGGAGATGGCGGAGTGATCTTTGTGAGCTGCGCGGAGTCACTTCCGTCCTCGTCGCTTGTGATTGATTGCTCGTTCTCATCGTCGTGCAAGTGTGGAGAAGGTCGGGAAGGAGGTTGGGTGTTTCTGGAAGGATATCGCTTTGAAGATCTGATCTCGGCTCCAAACTGGGAAACATCGTATTCTGGACTGGACTCGCCTGAGAACGACTCGCTGCTGTGGGGAAGAGACGAGAGCGAACCCCCAGCCTCTCTGTTCCACTCGCTGTCTCTCCTGTACTATCTGGTCGAATACCGTGCCCCAACAATCTTTGTGGGAGCAGCAGGCCGAGACTCGAATGGGTGTGGACAGGAATTGAAGCCGTGTCGTCGGTTGGAGCGTGGTCACTCGCATCTGGAGGGGACTGGGCGGTTGGAAGTGATTCTGGTTGGGTCGACCAGTCTGAGTGGGCGAGTGGAGTTTGATCGGAACAATTTGGAGATGGGATCGCAGGTGGGGAGAGAGACCATCACAGTTTCTGGTGACGGTTGTTTCATGGATGGAGATCTCTTGGGAACACACATTCTGACGCTTAGCCAGCTGACTTTCAATCTGAACGACGCAAAATGCACAGCGCTGTTCACAACAGGAGTGGGACAGCTCATCCTCAAGTCGGTGTCATTCGCGAAGGCCGGTAGCTTCGATCTCGAGCTCATCAATCTTGTTGGGGGAGAAGTCATTGTCGAACGAACCACTTTTTCTGATGCCACCTTCCTTCGTGCACCTTTCGTGTTCTCGGCATTCACACTCGTCGAGTTCGAGAAAGTGAACTTTGAGAATTGTTCGGGCTCGGTGTTTGTGGAAGCGAAAGGAAATGGAGAGACGAGCAAACTGACGATGAACAGCTGCCACTTCTCTGGCAATCTGGAGTCCGCAGAAAGAACAAGGAATTCTGAAGAAATCTGCTCGTGGACAACAGGAATGGTTCGATTGACGAATGTGTCGGCGACACTCCGCTCAGTGGAATTGTCGAATGGAGTGGAGGGAGGCCTTCTTCAGGAAGGGGGGTTGGTGAGCATGACAAACATGACATTCTCAGACAACATCCCAGCACTCTCTGACTTCACATCGATTCGACACAACATTGTGTGCAGTGGAAAGGGAACACTGATAACCCACTTGGACAGCAAGAGTGGGAAGGATCAGTGGATTGGAGGGAGCGACTGCACATTCAAAAACGGAACAGAAGCGCTCCTATCTCCCTTCTTCGTTCCCACACTGGACGCATCGAAGAGCATCTCAACCGTCGAGAAGAAGAAGACGTTCTCGATTAGTGTTGTTGGAGGAACGCTGATCCCGTGTGGACTGTTCCTGGAAGTGTTTGAAGACACCACCTCGCCAACCTCAAACACAACACCGTCTTCGTTCCCAGTCCCTCTGACAGAAGCAACGGTGACATCATTCTCAGAGACGCTCGTGAAATTGGACGTGAAGCAGTCGGTTTTGGAGGAAGCGCTGAACTCAACATTCAAATGGAGTGGTCGCCTGCTGTCTGGCAATGGAGCTCGCTCGTCGGAACACTTCTTGATCAAGATCAGCCAAGCCGACCAAAAGAAAGCGCAATTGGGGAAAGTGGTGAGCATCGTCATTCCCATCGTCGCGTCTGTGATCGGGCTTCTTCTGATCCTTCTCGTCATCCTCCTTCTCTGCCGGCGTCGTCAGAAGAAGACCAAACAACAACTGGCGTCGCAGAAAGAGCTGGATCAGATTCAGGTTGATGTCGATCCGATCAAATTGGAGGGTGAGAATGGGATGGATTTGAACTTCACAAACAATCTCATCCGAGCCGAGAAGCAGACAACACTGACGGGAGTCGAGACAATCAGCGAGGACACTGCTGTGAACCAACCCCAGCGGAGCGAACAGACACATCCTCTTCTCCCCGTTCCAGGAGTGGCGAGGATGGTGGAGGCAGTGAGGTGTCAGGGTGACTTGGAAACTTGTCGAATCAACAGAGCCGACACGCTTTATGAGCGACTGCACGTGACGAGGAAGGGCGTGGAGAAGCAAGTGGTGATGGTTGAGCTGGCGCGGGCGCTGCGAGAAGTTGGGAAGAGATTTGGAGAGGCAGATGTCCTGACACATCTGTCGTCGCGTTGGGTGATGTTCGACGCCGATGGAAGGATGTGTGTTCAGCTGAAGAGAGACGCTGTTGCTCCATCCACCCACGCAACATCATCGACTCAACAAACACAACAGACGTCGCAAGCACAGACTCTCCACACTCCACAACCAGCATTCGCCACCCACTCACAGAATCAGGACACATTGTCTGCGGAGAAGACAAACGACCGACCTCGGGAATCTTTTTTTCGGTCAGCCGAATTGAATGAAGGACAGCGGAGTGAGCACTGGCTGACGGATACCAACAACACCCACTCTTCTTCTGGCGCATCCAGCAGCAATCAAGCCCAGATGGCAAATATTGCTCTTCGACACAGCTTCACCCAACCAATCGCTCAGTCGTCGCTGGACATGAGCACATCGCAGGCGGGTGGAAGGGCGGAGACTGTCTTTGAAGGTTTGCGATGGCAGGCACCGGAAGTGGTTCAGAAGAGTGTTGGGGTGGACAGGGAGAAGGCCGCTGTGTTCAGTCTGGGACTGATTCTGTGGGAGATTGAGGCGGAGCTCGTTCCGTTTGGAGAGATGGACGCAGTGAATGCAGCGCGACAGAACGAGACAGGATCGCTTCCACGGATGAATGTGATTGCAGATAGCAAGATCCGGGAAGTGGTGTCACAGTGTCTGCAGCTGGATCCATCTTCTCGCCCGTCGCTCTCGTCTCTCCTCTCGAACCTCTCCGAACTCCACTTCTCGTCGTCGGTGGATCAGAAGAAAGGTGGGTATTTGTGACCGTCCAACCTCCTCTCTCGTCGTTCTCCTTTTCTCTCACCAACATAATCATCCACGTTGCTGTCCACTTCTCTACTCCTGTTCATCTCAAATCCCTCATTCACTCACCCTTCGTCACAGTGTCTGGACATCTCTTTCTTTTTCAGCCAACTCACCCCACGTCACAGGGTGTCCTTTCACAATCCTCTTGATTCTCTCAGACTGGCACACTTCTTTCCATGCTCTGAGCTTCCACGTCATCTGAGCTGTCTTTCTTCGCTGAAACACCTTTGTACCTCACCTCACGCTGCAACGCAGTTTGTGATTGGATTCTGTTCGTATTCACAACACTTGAGTGTCGAGCAGGGCAGCTGTTCACTTGAATAGCTGTTCGTTAGTCTCCACTCATAACACACACACACACACACACACACACACACACACACACACCATCTCTCTCTTCCTTTCCCATGTGTTGCCTTCGATCTCGTCGCAGGTAACACTGGCCGTTCATTGTCTCTCTTTCGCTCCCTTTCAATCGTTCATCTCAGTTTTCACACTTCACACGTCATTCAATCACATATCAACCTATCTATCCTTTCAATTTGAGTCATTTTCGTTTTGTTTGAACATGGATATCTCCTCCCAACACACAATGTCAATTGCCCGCCTAAAATCATTAGAGAATCAAAGAATCAACGTGAAACGTTTTTGTTCAAATAAAGGGCAGGATCAAAGTCTCTCTCCTCTTTTGAATTGTTATTTAACATTTCTTTGTTGAACAGTCATGAACAGGCTTCTGATTTGATCCCAGTGATCCCAGTCGGATCTGATCCCACTAAATACCTACAATACCATTTCGTTTCTTTCATTTCAAAAAAGTCTTCTTATATATGATATTTGAATGGAAAAAAAAGTAAAAAGGAAAATGGTCACTTCATAGATCATGAAAATGCAAACTTTGGGTGCTGCTGTTTCAGTTTGTTCTACAACAATAATTATAAAAACAAGTCGATAATGCGTTATTATGTCTTCTTTGATGGTTTTTTCTCACTGACAAAAGTCAATGAAGGGAATACATCGAAAAAAGAAGTGTTGGTGATTGTGATCGTGCGTGTTTTTGGGAAATAAGAGCTGTCTGAAATATTGAAGAGCATTATGTGAAAACAAGAAGTGAATTGAACATGATTAATGAAGTGATAATGAGAAAATCTCAAAGGAAAAGAGTTGAAATTTGATCTCAGTACAAATTTAGGCACTGACATCAATTGATCCCAGTTTTACCTATTTTGATGGGACTACTCAGATGCCTGGTCATGAACAAGCATTTATTACTTCTACTCGCCTGCGTTGCAACGTGTTTGAACTCGACCATGTCGTCTCATCGCCTCTCCTCTGTTCTGAACACCAACTCGGACTTTTCCAACTCTAATCAATGTGAAACTTTGTCTATCTCGTTGTCCGAAGGAACATACATTGGGGACAACATTGAAATTACACACAAATCAATGAAACTGACAGGAGAGCCATCAAACGAAATTATCAATCTGAAGACTGAACTGATTGCTTCATCCGAGTCAGAAGTGAACTCGAAATCAGACAACAAACAGAACCAGAACTTTGAAAATTGCATGTTTTCATTGACAAACTCAACACTGTCGTTGAAGTGGATGGACATTTCACTGATCGACAATTCCGAAGAAAGAAGACAGCAGATGAACGAAGCAAGAACATCCAGACTGGCAATTGTTTCAAGCAGCATGCTGACGATATCTTCAAGCAGAATTGAAGTGTCACCATGGACAAGTGCGATTGTGATTTCTCCTTCGACTTTGGAGGAATCAGGAAGAGAATCGTCAGTTGTGATTTCGAAGAGCTTGATATGGAATGATGTTGGGTCGATGCGTGGTGTTGTTGAAACATCGTCATTTGCATCATTTGTTGGGTCAGTTTCGGTGTCGATTGTTGGATGTTCGTTTGACTCTCTTCGGATTCTGGGAAACGACGGGATTGGCCTCTCACTGACACGAAGCGCACGAAAGAATGTGGAATCGGTTGGAAGTATGTCGTCATCGCTGATTGGGTGCTCGTTTGTGAACATGAGTTCGATTGGGTGTTCGCACTCGCCACGCCTTCGGCATTTGGATCAGAAGATGTTGGGATGTGTTGTATCGCTGACAAGCTCGCATTTGTCAGGATCGACGATTCGGGACGTGAACACTGGCGGCTCCGTTTTATGCTCGAATTCCTCTTTCTCCTCCCTCCTCCCCTCCCCCAACTCCGACGCCGACAGCAACCAATCACCTACCCCCATCCCAGCTGATACCTTCACTGCAGACACATACGAGGATGGCACAGAATATTACTTCAGCGACAAAAGCGGCGGCAAAGAAACCTCAACCATCTTCTCCCACTGCCAATTCACAGGCGACAAGTATCCATCCACTCACCCACTCTCATTCAACCAGTACACAGGCACCATCTCCATCCTCTCCTGCTCCTTCACCAACCTCACCAGAGGGGCAGTGAATATCAACGTCGACGCTCATATCGACCACGAATCCATAACATTCAACTCGTCGAACTTCACAAACTGCTCAGCCGCCACCTATGGAGGAGCGCTGTGCATCCAATATGTGGACGGTGCTGTCATCGATTCGTGCCGCTTCGAAAACTGTTCAACAACAGCTCTTCCTCAATCTTCTGGCGGCGGACTGTATCTTCGTGGAACGGAGTGGGAAGGCCACATCACTCAGTTCCAATTGGTTGGATGTGTCGTCGCTGACTGCACGGCGACAAGGGAAGGTGCTGGTGTGTCCATCGCAGGACTGGCCGATGTGTCAGTTGTCGACTCGAAGTTTGAACGCTGTGAGATAGTCGCCGATTCTTTTTTCAGACTCGGAGGAGGGATCAGTGTGACTGAACAGGCTGCATTGACAGTCGAGAGGAGTCACTTCATCGAATGCTCAACATTCAATTTTGGAGGCGCCATTTTCTTCATGCACAACAGAGACCTCACAATCTCCGACACTCTCGTGAAGGACTGCTCGTCAGGAACGACTGGCGCCATTTGCGTCTTCTGCATAGCAAGTAGTGGCAATCTTTCGTTCACACGAGTTTTCTTTGATGGGAATTCGGTTGGTGATGAAACCAATTCCTTCGCGACTTATTTAAGAATTACAGAGAATGCAACCAAGTTCCCTGATGTGGCTGTCATGTCCGTATTTCACACTGACCATCCCACACTCAAGTTTGAAGAGTGTGTCACCACACACAAATCTGACTCAAGTGGAATGATCGTCCAAGGTGCTTACAATTCATCGAGTTATTTGTATGACTCTGAACGACTTTTGGATCCCGAGTTCGCCAAGATTGGTGCACTTCTGACAGCGAAACCAACAGCGAGTCTAAACAAACAGACGGGAAAGATTGAGCTGGAGATGGAGGGGATGACACCACCGACATCGCAAGAATATGAAGTGACAGTGAAAGAGAACGGGAATGGAGCGGAAACAAAATTGAGAATGTTGTTCTCGGATGGAATTGGAACTCTTGTGTCTGCTCAAGAGAACAGTCTTAAATACAACACTGGTTACACGATCATCTCGATTGTGGGAATTGTGTCCACCTCGTCGTCTTCGTCTTCTTCTCGGATGACGAACGGTATCACAGTGCCGGCTGCAGCGTGGGTGTTCAACATCGCCGCGACTCCCAACTACCTCACATTCACCACACCAAAATCTCCACCGTCTCTCACCTGGGCCAGCTCCGAACTCATCTCAGACAATCAGAAGTACGCAAAGGTGCTCCTCGTATTCGACGAAAAAGTGCATGGATCGTTCGACATTGTTGTGGAGGAAGAGGGGAAGGATGTGATATTGACAGTGCCAATCTTGGGAGAGGCTCCAGCTGGAGATAGTCAGAAATTCATCGTTGTTGGAAAGGACAGTCTGCTCACACACGACACGACATACACAATCCAATCGATTGTTCCAACACCAGAAACAGACACACCGTTTGTGTTCATGAACGGCACGATCACATTGCACATTCCCAAATCATCGTATAATCCAAATAAAGCGATGTCACCCGAAACGAAGGCACTCCTGAGCTGGCTGATTCCGCTGGCTTCGTGTCTTCTGATTGCACTCGTCGTTGTCATCGTCATCATCGTTCTGCTCCGACGACGAAAACAGAAGAAGAATGCTTTCCCAGCGCAGAACGAGATGGAAGCGCAGGAACCGTTGGAAGTTGAGAAAGTGGAAGCATTTGGAGTCGAATGTTCAAATCGAGTGATTCGGACAGATGGAAATGATCATTCTGCATTCGATTCGCCAGAACAGGTCCAATCAAACAAGGAAACAGTGCAGCAGAACACGTCGCCGTATGGAGAAGTAATGGCGTGCAGTGGAGATTTTGAAATCTCTGCTGCTCCGATGACGAACACACTGTATTCTGTGTTGCACAAGGAACATCGGGAGATTGGGAAGCGAGCGATCGGGATTCAGGTTGTGAATGGATTAAAGCAAGTTGTGGCTCATCGAGAATGGAGTGATGTTCTGACTCGTCTTTCGTCTCACTGGATTCTGATTGACGCAGAAGGAAATGTTCGACTGAAACTTCAAATGAATGCATCGGAAGCGGAACAAGAAGCCGCTCTTGCACAAATGCAGAACCCGCTCAAGGATCGAAATGAGAACGAACAAACAGTAAATGAAGCGAGCGCACACACTGAACAATCCGAGAAAGACAAGTCAGGAATGGATGGTCTTCGATGGCGAGCACCTGAAGTTGTGGCCGCAGAAGACAGAAATGGAGTGAAATCGGTGGATGGACACAAAGCGTCAGTTTTTAGTCTTGGCCTTGTCTTGTGGGAAATTGAGACTGGTCAAGTTCCGTTTGGAGAACTGGATGCTGTGAATGCTCAGCGACAATCGGGAACTGGAATTGGACCGAAAATGGAATCACTTCAGAACGAAGAGTTCATCGCTCTGATCCATCGTTGTCTTTCAGTTGATCCGAAACAGCGGCCAACGCTTTCTGAGATTGGGGAGTTCCTCTCTTCTCATCCTGATGAAACGATTGGTGGCTCTCGAAACGAAATGAAAGAACCTGAACACTAACATCACTCCCACTCGTCACTGATCTCATCATGAACACATCATCTCACCCGCTCTCCTCGACATGCTCCTTCGCTTGATCTCAATCATCCACTCATGACTTCCAATTTTGTTAGATTCACACCACCTTTCAGCTGTTTCGTTCCCATCCCATCCACTCCACTTATCCACTTCACAACCAAACACGAGCTACACAATTTCATCTCACCCTTCCCTCTCCCTGCCAGTCCGGTTTTCCAACACCCTTTCTCGAATCGTGAATCACTGCTTCTTCGACAGACACTTCGTTAAATCACATCACCTTCAGAAGCATTGACTCAATTGTTCGTTCACTCCACCTTGTTCAGTTTTGCTTTTGTGATTCTGTCGTTCTGTTCATTCGTCATTCACGCTGTGGCACCAACTGCATGGATGTTGATTCACTTCAGCATTGCTGTTTGGGTCCATTGGCTCATATTTTGGAGACAGCTGGTTGATCCTCGCTGTTGCTGACCGAGTTGATTCTTCATTCTCTTTCTCTCGTCGTATTCGTTTCTCTTTCTCCAGTCGTTTCTTTCAAATTGATTCTCGTCTTCGTTCAACGCTCCGCTTCCATCTCTCCCCTCCGACTCTCTTTTGGGATTCGGTTGTTGGATTGTGTGGAAGCATTCTTGATCTCTGGAGTGTCCTTCTCACTTCTGTTTCCACCATTTCTCGTTTTGTGATTTCTTGGGCTGTTTTTCTGAACTGTTTGTACCATTGATGGATGTCTATATGACTTCTTGATCGAATATGATCGTTGGGTTTGTTCAATCTTCTCGGGTATCAAAATGGACTTATCATCAAGAAAAGGGCAGGATCAGAATCTCTTGACTCTGTTCAAGCATTGTTGAGCATTTGTTTGTTGAACAATCATGATCAGACAATTGTTACTTCTTAATGCCTGCATGTCGACCTGTTTGAACTCGTCCATAATGCCGCATCGCCTCTCTTCTGTTCTCAACACCAACTCAGACTTTTCCAACTCTAATCAATGTGAAACTTTCTCTATTTCGTTGCCGGAAGGAACATACATTGGGGACAACATTGATGTTGCTCACAGATGGATGGAACTGACAGGAGAGCCATCGAACGAAAATGGCTTTCCGAAGACTGAACTGATTGCTTCATCCGAGTCAGAAATAAGCGGGAATTCAGACGATAGAAGGAGACAGAACATTGGGAGTTACATTTTCTTGTTGACAAACTCGACATTGTCGTTGAAATTGCTCCACTTTTCACAGATCGACAATTCGGCCAAAGGAAGAGAGCCAAGGAACAAAATAGCAGCACAAAGACTGGCAATTGTATCAAGCAGCATGCTGACGATATCTTCAAGCAGAATTGAAGTGTCGCCATGGACAAGTGCAATTGTGATTTCTTCATCTCCATTGGAGGAATCAGGAAGAGAATCATCAATTGTGATTTCGAAGAGCTTGCTGTGGAATGATGTTGGGTCGATGCGTGGTGTTGTTGAAACATCGTCATTTCCATCGTTTGGAGGGTCAGTTTCGGTGTCGATTGTTGGATGCTCGTTTGACTCTTCTCGGATTCTGGGAAACGACGGGATTGGCCTCTCACTGACACGAACACCTCGAAAGAATGTGGAATCGGTTGGAAGTATGTCGTCCTCGCTGATTGGCTGCTCGTTTGTGAACATGAGTTCGATTGGGTCTTCGCACTTGCCATGCCTTCCACATTTGGATCAGAAGATGTTGGGATGTGTAGTATCGCTGACAAGCTCGCATTTGTCGGGATCGACGATTCGGGACGTGAACACTGTCGGGTGCGTTTTGTGCTCGAATTCCTCCTTCTCCTCCCTCCTCTCCTCCCCCAGCACAGAACCATCCATCACTCTCCCCAAACCTGGTCAATATCCAGCAAAGTTCGTGGATGGCACCGAATATTACTTCGATAAAGCCAGCGGCGGCAAAGAAACCTCAGCCTCTTTCTCATTCTGCCGCTTCACTGGAGCCAAGTATGCATCTGCTCGCCCGCTCACCTTCAACGAATACCCAGGCACCATCTCCATCCTCTCCTGCTCCTTCGAGAACATTGCCAACACAGGCTATTCTGGTGGGGCAGGATATTCCTTTGACCCCTTGAATGGTGGGGCAGGATATGTCTGGCTCAAGAAACGATACAACCACACGTGTTTAACCGTCAACTCATCCAACTTCACAAAATGTTCAGCAATTGACTTTGGCGGAGCGATGATCATTCTTGCTGAGGACGATGTTCTCATCAATTCGTGCCGATTCAACAACTGTTCCACAGCCAATCCATCTTCTGCCGCCTTCGGAGGAGGATTCTATCTGACTGGATGGGAAATGCCTAGCCACCACATTCGGAAACAGGACATATTGGTTGATTGTGTCTTCGTAGATTGCACGACGACCAAATGTGGAGGCGGGGCGTTTGTTACAGGACTGGTCGATATGTCAATTGTAGACACGAGATTTGAACACTGCGAAGCAGTAGTTGGGTCTATCACACGTGGAGGAGGGATTTATGCGGAGGACCTGGCTGCAGTGACAGTGCAAAGGTGTCACTTCATCGGATGCAAGTCCAAACATGCGGGAGGCGCAATTCACTCTGACCGCGGGGCAAGCCTCAGCGTCTCCGACACTCTCGTGCAGAACTGCTACTCAGGAACGACTGGCACCATCTACATCCACAAACGATACGAATGGTATCCTCTTTCGCTCTCACGCGTTTTATTTGATGGGAATACGGTTGGAGATGACACCTCTTTCTTCACAACGTACCTCATGAATATGGATGCCCCCGCATCCAAGTTCACTGATATTGCAATCATTTTCTACACAGACACTGGATTACCCACAATTCAGTTTGTCGATTGTTTCACCACAATCCATCCTGACTCATCTGGAATGATCATCGGAAGAAAGAATCCAGACTCAGGCAAATACTTCCAAGAACGATATATCCATGACGAGTTCGACAAGATTGGTCCATTCCTGACAACTGCACCAACAGTGAGAATGAATGAAACGACGGGAAAGATTGAGTTGGAGATGGAGGGGAAGATACCGCTGACATCGCAGGAATATGAAGTGACAGTGAAAGAGAACGGGACTGGAGCAGAAACAAGATTGAGAATGTTGTTCTCGGATGGGACAGGGACTTTGGTGTCTGGGTCAGAAGTGAATCTTCAATACAACACTGGTTACACGATCACATCGATTGTGGGAATTGTTCCTGCATCCTCTTCTTCTCGGATGACGAATAGCATCGACGTGCCTGTCGCCGCGTGGACCTTTAACCTCGCTGCGACTCCCAACTTCCTCTCATTCACCACCCCTGTAGATCCACCCTCTCTAGTTTCGGCATCTTCCGACCTCATTGAGTCTGACCACCAATCAGCATTAATTGTTCTTCACTTCAACAAGGAAGTGAGTGGATCGTTCGACATTGTTGTGGAAGAGGAGGGGAAGGATGTGACGATCACAGTGTCGATCCTAACCGAAGCTCAGGCTGGTGAAAGTTCGAAGTTCATCGTTGTTGGAGATGAACGTCTACTGACTCACGACACGACTTACACAATCAAATCGATTGTTGCAACGCCTGGAACAGACTCCCCGTTTGTGTTCATGAACGACACGATCACCTTCCACATTCCCAAATTGTTGTATGTTCCTCCAAAAGTTGCCCTCGTAGCACTTACGACATCACTTCCTGCGACACTCGTTATCATCGTCGGGATCGCTGCTGGTCTCATTTATGGTTTCGCATCACGTTCGTCGAATCCATAGAAAGCAAAACACGTGCAATTCTCTGTTTTGCGCGTGAATCGCTCATTTACGCTCTTCAAATGTCATTTCACACTTGTTTCTGTTGTTGATTCCGTCAAAGATGGTGTAATATCCATCAGAAATTGTGAATGACAGGATTTGGAGTGATCAGTCCCGGACTTAATTCTGTTTTATCGACTTTTTTCTCCACATTCTCGTTCGTTACATTATTCAAGGTATAGAAGATGGAAAGTTCTCAGCCATTGAATCATAGAAAGAATTTGTCAGATTTCCTTCTCCTTCACGATCTTGACTCATTCTCGACATATCTCGCGAAAAATGAGGTTAATATTGACCTATGTGATGATTTGAGATGGTCACTTGTGCATGAATGTGGTGATATTGGAACAATAGATTTTCTCAAAGAACTTCAGAAGAACGGTTGCGACATGAACAAACTGACTGGTGTGCCTCGTTTCGACTTCAACTCTTATGATACTCATGATATTCCTCTAATCATTGTTTTTTCATGATCTTTCAATTATCATGATGTCCATTCGTTCCGATAGTATCATCAGGTGAAACTGTTGCCCACCGAATCCTTCGAAGAGGGATTGATTTGAAGGAAAATGGTTATGAAATAGAGAATGTGTCAGAAATCAACTCTGTATGCCCTCATCCATTCATCTTGTTGCCCTCATTTCTTGTTCTTGATCAACCATCTCTCGACTAATATTTTGCTCTCTCTTTCGTCTGTAGCTTCTACAAACTGCGTATGAATTAGGCACTGATCTTAATCTCCCCAATGCAAGCGGTGAGACAGTTTGAATTTCTATTTTCCCTCATTTGAATAATACAACACAACCCAAATTCCAATTCCTCTCCTTCTCTCTACAATCTCAATAGATCACTCATTTATGTTGTCAATTTGGACTTATTTCTCACTTGGACATGATTATTTCGTTGTCCTGCTCCCTGAACCAATCAATTTCAGCGAACAATCAATCTCAAGCTCAGAACTCTACACCTGCCCAAATCAATTCTTTGCCAACATATCTAGCAACTACAAATCGTAGAACAGGATGGACCGTCATTCATTATTGTCTATGCTCGGATTCACCTCTGTCAACACTTGAACATCTCATCGAAAAATATCCGGCTGTTACTGAACTAATAAACGTCCCAGATGATCAAGGACTCACCCCACTGCATTGGATGGGGAAGGGACATGGAGATGATGGAGTCTGTCCTTACGCCAGACCTCATTGTCCATGATTACCACCCTTTCCCCACAAAGTCCACCGAGACAAGAGATATCGACAAGTATTCGGAGGAGGAACTCGATGTCTCCATCCTGACACTTCTCCTCAAACATGGAGCTCACCTGAACATTCAAGATTGCTCTTATCATACTCCCCTTCATTATTCAGTGATATCAAATCGATTTGAGATTGCATCATTTCTTCTTAAACATCATGCCAATCCAGACGGAATCGATCCATCCGCATCTCAAATCCCGAACTTAATTCCGCCACCGTTGTCACCATTAGCATGGTCAGTGATCAACCAGAACACAGACATGATGTATCTGCTCGCAAACGCTGGTTCATCATTCAACATGAACTCTGTCCCTCGCTTCCTGAAACCAGCCCTTTTCGATTTCTCGAGCCAGATAAAGTGTTTGAAACAATGCATGGGATGACTGATCCACAAGCTGTGGGTGACACTCCCTATTTCTCTGGCCAGCCATCGATTATCTCTCGTCAATCTGTCGCCTCCAAAATCTCACTTGGATCACCACTAAACTCGAAAGGATACACAAATCGGGAATTTTCTGCGATTACTCCTCGAATTTTCGGGGAGCAGGACTGGAAAATTCCTAATCCAGTGTTGTGGCTTGTCCGATTGCTTCCATCGGACATTCTCGCCAAAATCGATGCTTCCCTGTCTGCTCGATTTTGGGATCTGGTAGAAGAGGAAGGAAAGCTTGGACAAGAGCAATACACAGAAGAAAGGAACTTGAGTGAAGCAGAAATCAACGAAGAGAAGAAAAGAATAATCGAATCAATTTATGAACTCTTCCCAAAACCTTTTGCAGCTGTCTCTCTGTCTTTCATCTTGGCGCCGCGTTGGGTGTAGAAAGCGTGGTGGGCACACTCTGCGATGCTTACAAGAAGAGCCGCGAAAATCAACCGAATGTGACCTGACAGAGCCGACAGAACAGAACGGAAGTCAGATTGGTGATGACAGTACATCTCGCTCGGGTGCATCTGTGTCACCTGCCCTCTCTTCACAGCATGTTCATCTTACTCTCTTTCTCAATTCACTCCATCCCCTCCCACTTCACATCGCGTCGTTCTTGGGACACACTGGTTGTGTGACCTCTCTTCTCTTGAACGGTGCATCGCCACTCATCCCACATTCTCCAACCCTCGCCACACTCGGCGTCTTTCACTCATTTCGCCAACGCTATCCCAGAACAGTTCTCCCCAATCCAATCTCCCCTGCGATCCTGTCTCTTCCGTCAAACAATTCCGCTCCCGCTCGTCCTGCCTCGATCGGAATCAAACCGATTGCGAGTGAGGACGGAAGCGGATGGTTTGCGATTGAACTCGCTGCAGCTGGTGGCAGCGAGGAGACAGTTCTTGCCCTGCTCGATGGCGAGGTGATGCGTCAGAGTTGTGGAAACATCTCGGAAGGTGTGGATTCCTCTCCCTTTTTTCATTTCTCTCTTCTTCTCACCAGACTTCTCTCTCCTCCGCGAAGACATCTCCAAATTGAATGTCTGTCTCTCTCAGCTTCCACGTCGGATGGACGAAGTGGGCCAGACTGCCAAGAAGCTCTCCCTCGTCGTCCCGCCTCTCTCAGCCCCAACCCCACTTTCAACTCCTCTGTCTTCACCACGAAAAGGATGGAGCGGACATGTGTTTGAGGGAGCTCCGACAGAAATCGAAGAGAAGCTCCAACTTCGATCTGTCTCCACACTCTCAACTGTGATTGGTGCCCTCGTGTCGCATCTCACTTCTCGACTGAAGGAACTGTGCCCATCTCTCCCCTCCCAAGATCGCTCCAAGCTCGCTGTTCCACAAACCGACCTCTCGTACTTCCGGAAGTCGCCAAAGAAGAACTCAGACACTTCGGCTGAACTCCCCGACACGACAGTCATTCCACACATCCTTGCAGCGCACCGAAAAAGTGTTTTTGAGCGGCAGTTGTTGGAATGGGAGGACTCCTCTCTTCCGAGCGTAGTGGGACTTCTGGAGACAGTGTGGAGAGAGGGAAGCCAACTCGACACTGCTCCTTCGAGAACGAACAAGACTGCCATCTCTCAACACTCCGTCTTCACTTTTCTTGTGCCCTTCGTTCGGATGTGTCTGCAGCTTGCCTTGACTAGCTTGAATCAACGAGCTTCAGTCTTCCATGTTCTGGCGGCCAGAAACGACACAAAGCTCGTCGAATCGATTTACGACAGTTTTCTGAAAGAAGGGATGCGAATGCTGACTGCACTCCCTGCCGGTGAGGGGTGGAAACGAGACGCCGAAAAGGAAGCACGCAAGAACCAAGCACAACCCTCACCAGGAATCGATCCAGACCCAAACTTCTCACCAGACCTGATTTCGTTCTTCCTCTCACTTCTGAAATCCTTATTCGGCGTGCTGGTCGATGGAACAGACAGCTCACTGAGCTCCCCACTCGCAATGGCGATCTCATTCCGCCACCATTCGTTCATCAATCGTCTGCCTTTCTTTTCCTCTCATTCTTTTCTCATCAGTCCTTCTCAACTATCATCCTGAATTGACCATTTTGGATGTGAATGGCGACAGTCTCGCCCACATCTGCATCAAACACGCTCTCCAACCACCTCATCTCCAGCTCCCTTCTCCAACTTCGTCTCCTCCCCCCACTCAAATCAGTCCCGAGTTCACGACACAATTCCTCTCCACTCTGCAGGCGCAGGGAGTAACACTGGGACAGCAGAATGCCAATGGAATCACTCCACTCCATGAAGCAGTTCAAGCACGGAATCTAAAGGCGGTGGAACTCCTCCTTTCGAAAGTCGGGGGAGGTGATCTCGGCGATACAGTGACAGGAAACACTCCTCTTCACGTTGCAACGATCAACACATCGCTCGAAGCTGTTCAACTGATCATTCGCCTCTCTCCCGCACTTCGAATCGACGTGCAGAATCATCAGAGACAGACAGCTCTTCATCTCGCTGTTCTCGCTCGATGTGTGGAGATTGTCGGAGAACTCCTGAAACATGGTGCAGATCCCAACATTCGAGACAGGAAGGGATGGACTGCCCTTCATCACGCCTGCACTGGGATGGGCGTGATCAACGAAATGGAGAAGGCCAAGCAGACACGGATTGTGGAACACCTCATCCGAAACGGTGCTCATGTGCTGATCCCAACCATCGATGGCCTGACTGCCTTCGATCTTCTCTCCTCGCCGCAAGATCGACAGTATTTGGGGTCGTTGTGTGTCGAGAACATTCCTCGTTGTATTCCCCTCTCCGGACTCTTCGAAAGAGAGAACAAACAGAAAAGACGACTTCTCGAATCGTCGAGCGTCACCCCATCTTCACCAGCTCCATCACCACCAACCCCACTCACTCCTTCACTTGCTCATTCCACTGCTCTTCAAGCCGCTCCCGTCTCTTCTCCCAGCCGAGTCTGTCCATCCTGTTCGTCTGCCCTCTCCATCATGTCGTCGCAGATTCGTCCGTGCTATCTTTGCAGTCGCTCCGTGTGCTCGAGATGTGAAGGTGGACGGATTCCACTCCTCGTCTTCGGACAAACAGCGAAACAGTCACTCTGTCAGTCGTGTTTCAAGCTGTTCCAATCACTGTCTGATCAATCACGTGTGAACTCTTTGATCCCTGACCGGATTGCGTATTCGGAAGAGAAGCACGGCAAGACACACTTCCCACAGGAATTGCTTCAAGCCAAGAAGGTCAAGAAGGTTGTCTTAGATTCTGCTTCGCTCTTCACAGTGATGGAAAATGCTGCTAAACTCTCTGAACTGAAAAGCGAGTAACAAGCCTTTCCCATTCTTTTCTTATTCCTTTTCAACAACCCCTCGCCAGCAGTTGTCAGAAGATGTTCGTTTCATAAAAAAGAATGAAAATGAAGACATTGTTGATGGTCTGAGTGATGTTTGGAAATGAAACAGAAGAATGTGAAAAAGGTGCTGGAAAACTCCCAGCGGGTCAGATGGTGAATGAATGCCTCTCCGGACATGAAAATACGAAGATGAACCGTTCGGAGAGAGTCAATGGAATCCAGTGAAAAAGAATGAATATAAATGATAATAAAATGTAAATCCAAGCGAACGATAGTGTGCTTGGATGACGTGAAAGAAAAACGTCCGCGTTCACACACGAGACTGAGTGCTGTGCAGTTCGTTTTGTGCAAGAGCAGACGTTGGTGAATGAGGATTGCGCTCTCCTCGTGAATCAGGAAAGAAGACGTCTGAAGTGTTGAGAGGGCAGTAATCAGGATTCATAAAATTGAGCGAAATGAACCGGTAACGATGAGCGTGACTTGAGAGGAGTAGTTGAAGGAAGATGAGATGATTCGACGTGAGATGACATGAGATGACGTGTTCTAACAGCACACCCGAAGGCACACTGCGAAATAGATGGTATAAGTGCAATCATACTGCACGGGGAGTGGTCAGCCAACTACTCCAAATAATGCGGAAGCTGCCGTTGCTTTGCCTCCAACTGTTGTTTGTACGACTCAGCGTTGGAGCTCGTGATCTGCTTCGTCGCCTTCCCGTTGTCGATCAGCTTGTCGTAGATCGTGCTGAAGGACGGCCGCAGTTTCGGGTCCAGGTCGAGACACTGTTCCACAAGATCTTTCAAATCCGACGGGAGCTTGTCCATTTTCGGCCTTGTCCCAGTTCCAAGCTGACGTTGCGCGTTGATTCCATCAATCTCGCCAAATGGCACGTCGCCTGTTTCAATCTCCCAGAGGACAAGGCCCAAGCTAAAAACCGCCGCTTTTGTGTGGTCAATTTGTGCTTTCACTTCAGTGGCACTTTGTGTGACTGCTTCGGGTGCCATCCATCGCTGTCCAGAGTCATCCTTGGGCGATGTCACGTTCGTTTGGTTTTGAGTTGGTTGTTCGACTGTTCGCGGAGCATCCTCTTTCAGTTTCAGGAAGACATCGTCTGTCTCGGTGATGATGATGTTGTGAGGGTTCAATTTCAACAGAAGATCTTTGAATGTCTCTGACCGAGAGAGCTGTTCAAGTCCTCGCGCAACTCGAAACTGAACCTGAAAGCGTTGGAGTTGTCTGGTGTCCTTGTTGTTCGAGTGAAGACGAGAGTAGAGTGTGTTCCTCCTGTCCACAACATGAATTTCCTTCTTCTCTCCACAACCCATCGCTTCGACCATGTTGTCAGGCGAGAAAGACTCTGGTTGAGGCACATTTTCGTCTTTTTCCAGAGCATCTTGATCCTTCGTTGCTGGGACCCACGTGGACATGTGAGTGTGGGTCTGGAAGTGGTTGGTACCATTGTCGTCGATGTTGTGAAAGGTGGGCAGATCGTCCACTTTGATTTCGATGCCGACATCCAATTCCTGATTCGTGAGCAGTTGTTGTGATTCGTCCTTCTTGGCTTTCTGTTTCCGGCGTCGACAGCACAGGAAGATGAGAAGAAGGAGGACGAGAAGTGCAGCAACTGAGGCAGCGATGGGGATGATGATTTTCATCGATTGCTGAGCAAACGACTTTCTCTCAGACGCAGCGCTCTGTTTCAGGGTGATGTATTCAGTGGTTGCGATTGCATTGCCATAGTTCAAACGAGCTCGCCATTCGAAAGTGGAATTGATGCTTTTCGTGAGCGATGATTCAGTCAAGACTACAGTGAGAGCTGTTTCTGTCCATTTCGATGGGGTCGTCTCAGAAAAGTCGACGATTTTCTTGGTCCCGGTTTCTCGTTTCGTCTTATCGTCAAATTCAAACACTTCGAGCTCCAGTCCACATGGGATCAGCAGAAGACCTGCGATCGATACAGTGAATTGTCCACTCTTTTTGTTGTACGACACTTTCGTCTCGGTTTTGTTCAGTGTTGGGATGAAGAACGGCGAGAGAGGATTGATCACTGAAGACACAACAGAACATCCTTCCTCAGCGTAGAACCAGCTCGATGATCCGGGAATGGCCCCGTCTCCCGCATGCAGAGTTGTTACGTTCACTTGAGCGTTCGAGCATCGAACATTCCGTCGAACTGAAGGGAATGAAGTGTTCTGAGCGGAGTTGTCTTGGAAACTCGCTCCATCAATCGTCAGAGATCCCCCAGAGACTGCGACTGCGCCGATTGGCAGAGAGAGAAATGATGAAAATTCAATCTTCGTTGGCGTGTCTTGAACGTCGATCACAGACATCGTCCAGTCACAGACATTGCTGGTATCTGCGTCTTCGTTTGAAGATGATGATTCTCCAGAAAATGAGCACGATTTCACATGAAGATCTCCTCCATCCTTGGCAGTGAGAAATTGAAACTGTGGATGCTTCGAGGGATAGGAGAGGGTGACTTCGACAAACGATGCAGTTTCGAAGTTTGAAAGATCAAACATATTCGAAGAGAAGACGAGAGACGAGATGGTCAGGTTCGTAACGAGCGAAGCTCCTCCAGTCAGTCGGAGGATGGAGGGCTGAATGTCCACTGTCGATGAAATTGTGACAGAAACAAGTTCAGTCTCGCCATTCTCATTCACAATCAGAGCGTCAGATGTCGTCAGAGAAGACGACGAGAGATCGAGTGTGACGAACGTGATGAGGAGAGTGTCTGGATCGTTGAAGACATTGTTCACAAGCTGACCTTTCCCTCTCATCCGAAGAAGTCCCTTCTTTTTATGGCCCTGCACTGTCAAGAAGTCTCCGTCCAGTTTGATGGCCGAGTTGATCTCTCCTTCTCCGTTGATCTCCACATTCCGCACAAGCGTGAGAGAAACTGCTTTGTCGACAGTGAGGCACGGAAGTTGCGAGTGTCCGCAGAGTGGATGATCTTCGTTCCATTCGTCTTTGGTGACGACGATCAGACCAGGATTGTGTGGATAGAACTCGTAGAGAAGCGAGTGTGGTTCGTACGGATCTGATGCGGACGGACGGTCTTCGTTACCTGCAGGAATGAATAGAAGGACACCCTGACGGTGCATCGAGGTTGTTATTGTGTCTTTCCAACTATCCTTGTCGACGGTGTTGGGATGCTTCCCAATCAGAAGAATCCAGTTTCGTCGGTTGGACGAAGTGCATGACGTGAAAGATGTGTCTGTCACTTTCACTGGTCCTTCTTCCGATTTAGTTGCTTCCAAAACACATCCCAATCCATCTTTGCGAGTGATCGATGCGAATGAACTATGTTCGATGGTGACTGGAGCAGATGAGGAGATGAGTGGTGTGGACGTCAGTGTGAATTTCTCAGCTGTGACAGAGGAGAGTTCCAATGATCCGCCTGTTGCAGAGATGAGAGAGAAGGCCAGTTCCGACGATGCTGGAGCGATGAACGAGCAGTCGTCGAATTCGAGGATGCCAGAAGACGATGTGAAGAGAACACTGTTTGAGGTGGTGGTTGGGACCGAGATTGTGAGCTGTCTGAAAGTGAGTGAGGAAGACTCGGAGCTTTGGACCTTGTTCTCGAACACGCCATGATGAGTGAAAGTAAGTGTCGATGCCTTTTGGTCGCCGACGATCGTCTTCGTCCCTTTCAAAGATATGTTCGAATCCACTTCGATGCTGTCGATGACTTTGATTGTGTTGATTGTGTTGGATGAGCCCATTCGAATGATTCCGAGCGAGAGTGTCTTGCAGTACAAATAGAAATGTCCACACTTCTCAAATTCGTATCCTTTGTCATCAACTTCCACTATGCCTCCTTCGAGATCGACAAGGTACGGAAGCAGCGATGTGTTCATTCCAGTTGATGTGTCACTTCCCCAAAGTGAGTCAGGAGTATCAACTGAGTAGGTTCCCTCCCAATCATCTGATTTCGTCGTCAGGTCAATCCGATCTCCAGTCAAGAACACGTCAATCTGCTTCTTCGTGTTCGAGTTGGACGTGCCTTTCGAAAACACAAGATTCTTCATTTCGTAGTTGAAACTTGATGAAGTCACTTCGGTAGTATTTTCAAGGGAGATGAAAATCGAATGAGCTTGGCCAGTGCAGGAACACGATGTGAATGTATTGTTGTTCAGCACGAAAGCGGCCGAATCTGAGACATCAGCGATGATAACACCAGCCTTCTCGCTCGCAGATGAGATGGAGACGAAGAAGGTGGTGCGAAGGGTGAGGCTTGCACCAGACTTGATCTGGATCAGCGTGCCCACAATGCTTCCAGTCCCTGATTGGGTGAACGAGCAGTTTTCGATTGTGAGCGAGGCGGAAAGAGAGTGGAAGACAGACGCATGTTTGAAAGTCGAAGGAACGGCGACGAACAATGATGTGATCTGTGTGTTAGCGGCGAGAGAGAAGAGAGCTGTGCCTGGTGCTGTGGCCGCTGTTTCCTTTATGGTCATCGTTTTCTCGTTTCCGGAGAATGAGACACTTTTGGTGAAGGCGAGTTCAGTGGAGTGTTCCACATTTGTGTTGAATGTGATCGCCGTGTCAGGTGTGTCCTTGATTCTGCCGTGGAGAGCAGTCAGAGAGGCACAAGGATATTCCGCGAATCCACAAACAGACACATCGTTCGAGTCGGCGGAGATGAAAGTTGAAGTCGGGAGAGTGAGGAAATACAGCGAGAGAGGAACAGGTATTGCGTGGTTTCCCTCTTTCCCAACAAAATCGCGAGACGATGGCGATGTCTGATCCCAACCGAACTTCAGGATGTTATTGACAACTGTTTTGGAGAGAGTTGGATGAGAGACGAAGACACAGTCGGCAGAGCAGTCAGACGACGAACAGGTGATAAAGGGATTCGACGAATGAGTGATTGAGAATTCACTGCCTTCGACCATCGATACATCCAGAACACCAGAGCGAGCAGTTCCTGTTGAATTGCATGTGGTGAATGTTGTGTCTGAGAAGATCACAGACTTAGATGTTGCTATTGTCGCGGTCAGGATTGAAGCAGCAGTTGACGAGAAGCCGGAGAAGGAACAGGATGTGACGGACAGAGATCCAGTCGATGAAACTGTGATCAGAGAGTTCGAAAATGAGTCAACGGACGCGACGAAGGCGAGCAATTTGAGGGTGAGAGATCCATCTGAAATAACGAACTGTCCACCTGCTGCAATTTTGATTTGTCTCATCTGTGTCTCTCCGGTGATTGTCAGAGCAACAGCATTCGGAGAGATCGATGTGCTGAGTGGTGTCGCGTCTTTGATGTTGATCTGTTTCGCTGAGTCGGCTGCCGTCGCGCGACCAATTCCTTTTTCGATCGTCAGGCAACTCACTCCAAAGTGTCCGCATTGCTCAATGTCCTTCCCATTGGTTCCATCCACGTCAATCTTGCTTCCAGGTTGAATAAGATACACAAGCAGCGATGTGTTTACTCCAGTCGATGTGTCACATCCCCAAAGCGAGTCAGGAGTATCAACTGAGTAGGTTCCCTCCCAAGCATCTGATTTCGTCGTCAGGTCAATCCGATTTCCAGTCACCAACACATTGATCAGTTTTACAGTGTTCGAGTTGGATGAGCTTGTCGAGAACACAAGATTCTTCATTTCGTAGTTGAAACTGGACGAAGTCACTTCGGTCGTGTTTTCTAGGAGATGAAAATCGAATGAGCTTGGCCAGCGCAGGAACACGATGTGAATGTATTGTTGTTCAGAACGAAAGCGGCCGAATCTGAGACATCAGCGATGATAACACCAGCCTTCTCGCTCGCAGATGAGATGGAGACGAAGAAGGTGGTGCGAAGGGTGAGACTCGCACCTGACTTGATCTGGATCAGCGTGCCCGCAATTCTGCCTGTCCCTGATTGAGCGAACGAGCAGTTTTCGATTGTGAGCGAGGCGGAAAGAGAGTGGAAGACAGACGCATGTTTGAAAGTCGAAGGAACGGCGACGAACAATGATGTGATCTGTGTGTTAGCGGCGAGAGAGAAGAGAGCTGTGCCTGGTGCTGTGGCCGCTGTTTCCTTTATGGTCATCGTTTTCTCGTTTCCGGAGAATGAGACACTTTTGGTGAAGGCGAGTTCAGTGGAGTGTTCCACATTTGTGTTGAATGTGATCGCCGTGTCAGGTGTGTCCTTGATTCTGCCGTGGAGAGCAGTCAGAGAGGCACAAGGATATTCCGCGAATCCACAAACAGACACATCGTTCGAGTCGGCGGAGATGAAAGTTGAAGTCGGAGAGTGAGGAAATACAGCGAGAGGAACAGGTATTGCGTGGTTTCCCTCTTTCCCAACAAAATCGCGAGACGATGGCGATGTCTGATCCCAACCGAACTTCAGGATGTTATTGACAACTGTTTTGGAGAGAGTTGGATGAGAGACGAAGACACAGTCGGCAGAGCAGTCAGACGACGAACAGGTGATAAAGGGATTCGACGAATGAGTGATTGAGAATTCACTGCCTTCGACCATCGATACATCCAGAACACCAGAGCGAGCAGTTCCTGTTGAATTGCATGTGGTGAATGTTGTGTCTGAGAAGATCACAGACTTAGATGTTGCTATTGTCGCGGTCAGGATTGAAGCAGCAGTTGACGAGAAGCCGGAGAAGGAACAGGATGTGACGGACAGAGATCCAGTCGATGAAACTGTGATCAGAGAGTTCGAAAATGAGTCAACGGACGCGACGAAGGCGAGCAATTTGAGGGTGAGAGATCCATCTGAAATAACGAACTGTCCACCTGCTGCAATTTTGATTTGTCTCATCTGTGTCTCTCCGGTGATTGTCAGAGCAACAGCATTCGGAGAGATCGATGTGCTGAGTGGTGTCGCGTCTTTGATGTTGATCTGTTTCGCTGAGTCGGCTGCCGTCGCGCGACCAATTCCTTTTTCGATCGTCAGGCAACTCACTCCAAAGTGTCCGCATTGCTCAATGTCCTTCCCATTGGTTCCATCCACGTCAATCTTGCTTCCAGGTTGAATAAGATACACAAGCAGCGATGTGTTTACTCCAGTCGATGTGTCACATCCCCAAAGCGAGTCAGGAGTATCAACTGAGTAGGTTCCCTCCCAAGCATCTGATTTCGTCGTCAGGTCAATCCGATTTCCAGTCACCAACACATTGATCAGTTTTACAGTGTTCGAGTTGGATGAGCTTGTCGAGAACACAAGATTCTTCATTTCGTAGTTGAAACTGGACGAAGTCACTTCGGTCGTGTTTTCTAGGGAGATGAAAATCGAATGAGCTTGGCCAGCGCAGGAACACGATGTGAATGTATTGTTGTTCAGAACGAAAGCGGCCGAATCTGAGACATCAGCGATGATAACACCAGCCTTCTCGCTCGCAGATGAGATGGAGACGAAGAAGGTGGTGCGAAGGGTGAGACTCGCACCTGACTTGATCTGGATCAGCGTGCCCGCAATTCTGCCTGTCCCTGATTGAGCGAACGAGCAGTTTTCGATTGTGAGCGAGGCGGAAAGAGAGTGGAAGACAGACGCATGTTTGAAAGTCGAAGGAACGGCGACGAACAATGATGTGATCTGTGTGTTAGCGGCGAGAGAGAAGAGAGCTGTGCCTGGTGCTGTGGCCGCTGTTTCCTTTATGGTCATCGTTTTCTCGTTTCCGGAGAATGAGACACTTTTGGTGAAGGCGAGTTCAGTGGAGTGTTCCACATTTGTGTTGAATGTGATCGCCGTGTCAGGTGTGTCCTTGATTCTGCCGTGGAGAGCAGTCAGAGAGGCACAAGGATATTCCGCGAATCCACAAACAGACACATCGTTCGAGTCGGCGGAGATGAAAGTTGAAGTCGGGAGAGTGAGGAAATACAGCGAGAGAGGAACAGGTATTGCGTGGTTTCCCTCTTTCCCAACAAAATCGCGAGACGATGGCGATGTCTGATCCCAACCGAACTTCAGGATGTTATTGACAACTGTTTTGGAGAGAGTTGGATGAGAGATGAAGACACAGTCGGCAGAGCAGTCAGACGACGAACAGGTGATAAAGGGATTCGACGAATGAGTGATTGAGAATTCACTGCCTTCGACCATCGATACATCCAGGACACCAGAGCGAGCAGTTCCTGTTGAGTTGCATGTGGTGAATGTGGTGTCTGAGAATCGCACAGCTGTTGACGATCCTACTGTCGCTGTCAATATTGAAGCAGTAGTTGACGAGAAGCTAGAGAAGGAACATGATGTGACGGACAGTGATCCAGTTGATGCCAAAGTGATGAGGGAGTTCGAAAATGAGTCAACGGACGCGACGAAGGCGAGCAATTTGAGGGTGAGAGATCCATCTGAAATAACGAACTGTCCACCTGCTGCAATCAGGATTTGTCTTTTTTGCGTCTCCCCAGCGATGGAAAGAGTTTGAGTAGATGGGCTGATCGATGTGCTGAGTGGCGTCGCGTCTTTGATGTTGATCTGTTTCGCTGAGTCGGCTGCCGTCGCGCGACCAATTCCTTTTTCGATCGTCAGGCAACTCACTCCAAAGTGTCCGCATTGCTCAATGTCCTTCCCATTGACCCCATCCACGTCAATCTTGCTTCCAGGCTGAACAAGATACACAAGCAGCGACGTGTTCATTCCAGTCGATGTGTCACATCCCCAAAGTGAGTCAGGAATGTCAACTGAGTAACTTCCATCCCAATCACTCGACTTGGTCGTCAAGTCAATCCGATTTCCAGTCACCAACACATTGATCAGTTTTACAGTGTTCGAGTTGGATGTGTCTTTCGAGAACACAAGATTCTTCATTTCGTAGTTGAAGCTCGTCGAAGTCACTTGAGTTGAGTTTTCAAGGGACATGAAAATCGAATGAGCTTGGCCATCGCAGGAACACGATGTGAATGTATTGTTGTTCAGAACGAAAGCGGCCGAATCTGAGACATCAGCGATGATAACACCAGCCTTCTCGCTCGCAGATGAGATGGAGACGAAGAAGGTGGTGCGAAGGGTGAGGCTTGCACCAGACTTGATCTGGATCAGCGTGCCCACAATGCATCCAGTCCCTGATTGGGTGAACGAGCAGTTCTGGATTGTGAGCGAGTCGGACAGAGAGTGGAAGACAGACGCGTGTTTGAAAGTCGAAGGAACGGTGACGAACAATGATGTGATATGTGAACTGGTGGTGAGAGAGAAGAATGCTGTGTTTGTTGCGGATGCCGCTACTTCCTTGATCGACATCGTCTTCTCCATTCCAGTGAATGAGACACTTTTGGTGAACGTGAGTTCGGCAGAGTGTTCCACATTTGTGATGAATGTGATCGTTGTGTCTGCTGTGTCCTTGATTCTTGTGTGGAGAGCTGTCAGAGAGGCACAAGGATATTCCGCGAATCCACAAACAGACACATCGTTCGAGTCGGCGGAGATGAAAGTTGAAGTCGGGAGAGTGAGGAAATACAGCGAGAGAGGAACAGGTATTGCGTGGTTTCCCTCTTTCCCAACAAAATCGCGAGACGATGGCGATGTCTGAGTCCAAACGAACTTCAGAATGTCATCGACAACTGTTTTGGACAGAGTTGGATGAGAGATGAAGACACAGTCGGCAGAGCAGTCAGACGACGAACAGGTGATAAAGGGATTCGAGGAATGAGACACTGAGAAATCGCTGCTTTCGACCAACGACACATCCAGGACACCAGAGCGAACAGTTCCTGTGGAGTTGCATGCGGTGAATGTTGTGTCTGAGAAGATCACAGATTGGGAGGATCTGACAGTGGCGGTCAGGATTGAAGCAGCAGTTGACGAGAAGCCGGAGAACGAGCATGATGCGACTGTCAGTGATCCAGTTGATGTCAAAGTGATGAGTGAGTTAGAAAATGAGGCAACGGTTGTGGTGAAGGCAAGAAGGGACAGATACAACGCGTCACTTTGAACAGTGAATTGTAAGTCACTCTCAATTCTGATTTGTCTCATCTGTGTCTCCCCAGCGATAGTCAGAGCAACAGCATTCGGAGAGATCGATGCGCTGAGTGGCGTCTCGTCTTTGATGGTGATCTGTTTCGCTGAGTCGGCTGCCGTCGCGCGACCAATTCCTTTTTCGATCGTCAGGCAACTCACTCCAAAGTGTCCACAATGAGCAATGTCCTTCCCATTGACCCCATCCACGTCAATCTTGCTTCCAGGCTGAACAAGATACACAAGCAGCGATGACTCCACGTTTGTCGACGAGTCACTGCCCCAGAATTTGTTCTGGTCTGTTTCGGCATCAATCGGTGGGAAGCGAGATGGCACAATCTGAGTTTCGAAGGATGAGCCAGAAATGAAGATCAGAACACCAGACGGAGCAGCGTTTGAGGTGGTTGCGACGAAGGAGAGACCATTCAGATTAAAATCCCAGTTTGTCTGCTGTGTTGTAGAGGATAGTGAAAGAGAAATGAGAGGAGCCACTGACGAAGTACAGCCCTCAATCCGAGTCGTCACGAATGAGAGAGTGTCAGTATCAATCAGTTCAAGTTTGAACAGTCCAGCTGTGTGTGAGGTTTGCAATTGCGTGAAATTGACAGAATCGACTGTGAGTGATCCCTTCACATCGAAGACAGCTGAGCTGAGAGTTGTACCCGGCACTGTTGAGCAGAAAGAGCACTGCGTCACGACGAGAGAGCCAGCTGTGACTTTCACGAAAGGAGTGCTTCTTGTTCCACTTTCGAATGAGAATGTCAGTGTGTGGATGGTGAGTTTGTGAGACGATGAAACGGAGAGAGCACCAGATGGTTTGATTGAAATCGGTTGTGCGGTCGGCGTTGACTTGATTGTGTTGAGAGCAAACTTCGTGGTGAGTGTTGTTGTGATTGTGTCAGCCTTGTTCAGAACAAGTGTCGTTCCAGTCGCCTTCAGAGAAGCGAAGCCTTTTTCCAGAGTCTTGCAAGGAAGCTGCAAAAGTCCACAGTTTGGATGGTCTTCTCCATTCTCATCCACCGACAGTGTTGTTTCGGTTGTCGAGTGTGGGAACCAGAAGAACAACAGACTTTCCGGTGACTGGCTTCCAACTTGACCCACAAACTCGTTCTTGTCTTCCACTGTGAAGAGGGTGTCGACGGGGAGTTGGAGTGTGGCTTTAATCAGGCTGAATGAAGATGTCTTTGATGTTGTTTCCAGATTGGCTGAGTGAACAAAGATGAGAGAGCCTTTTGCGTTTGACGAAACAGACGTGAAGATTGAACCAACATCGGATGAGAACGATGAGCCAGATTGGAGAAGGAGGGCTGTTCCGAGTGTTGGATGAGTGAACTTCAGATTCTGAATTGTCGAAGCAGTGAGGGAGAGTGTCGCTCCACTCGCAACATCAATCAATCCAGTGCAGGCAACGTTGAGGTCAGTTGGAGTGTCTGTTCCGATGGAACAGGATGTCAGTGAGAATAAACCAGCTGTGACAGTGAACAGTGTGGACACGGTGCTTGAAGGAGACAGATCGAAAACGAGTGATGAGAACGAGAGTGTCTGGCCTGCTGCGTTCAGCGTGATTGATCCTGCGGCTGATTGTGTGATTGTCTGTGCTCCTGTTGTTGATGAGAAACTGGCAGCTGCTTTCACATCGAGATGAGCTGACAACAACGCGGTTCCAGCAACAGAAATCTGGGTGTTGATCGAGTGTGTGATTGCCGACGAAAGAGCAGAGTTCAACGAGGAGCAGCGGAGCCTGTCTGTTCCACACTCGGGATGTTCACTTTCCTCATGTGACGCTGTAGCTCCAGCGATGATCGATCCTGTCGGAGGAAGAAGATAGAACATTAGTGACGATTCAAAGAATGGCTGATCAGCGGCGAGATTGCTATCACGTCCAACGAAGTCCATAAAAGTCTGAGTTGGAGTGAAGGATCCTGTCCAAAGTGAAGGAAGGACAACAGACTTGAGAGAAGACGAAGCAACGAGGACGAGAGTGACTGTTGGAGTTCCTGTGATGTTTTTGAATGTGTTGGTTTTGAACGTGATGGGTTTTTGTGTGTCGATGGAGATGAGCGGGACGGTTGAAACCGAGAAGGACGTGAAAGTGGTCTTCGAGATCGAGAAAGTCGATGTTGTGGAAGATAACGAAATCAAAGGTTGAGAGAGCACGGCTGAGCCAGTCGAACCTTTGGTCGTGTTGAAAGCACAATTTGTGATTGTGACTGGTTTGCTTGTCGATTTGACCAGGGCATGTTGATATTGCGAGTCAACAGAGCAGATCACAGCGACTGTCTCCAGTGCGAGAGAGTTGGCGTCGTCCTTTAGCTCAAACAAGCCCGATGTTGCAATCGCACAGATGTCCAAGTTCTTCACAGTGAAAGTCGCGTTTTTGTCGATCGTGAAGAGTGGTTTGCCTGCTGGAAGAGACGCGCCGACCTCCAAAAGTGAGCGATACACTGTGGATGTGGTTTCTTGTGATGTCGTGGTGCCAGAAAGAGTCACTGACTGATTCGTCACAGAAATGGCTGTCTCCGTGTATGTCATGTTCCACACATATTGGATGTTCTGAGGAATGTGGGTTCCGTTCCGGTATGTGTGATTTAAGAACTTGATGCCGTATGCCAGAGTTGCACAAAACGACGATGTCCATTTGCAGTTCACATCGTCAGTCCCACTACTCCCTGTGATTGGCTCAACGACCGATCCATTCACAGAAACCCTCGGTTGTGCCAAGAGCTTGGTCTGAACAGTTTCCATTTCTGTGGGCGTGCTTGTTCTGCCTTCGATCACAATTCTGAATTCTTCTGAATATGATCCTCCTCCCAAGCTCTTAAGCGATTCTGTCGCAATCGCTTGAAACAGATCCTTCTCAATGTACACGTCGGACCCTTCCGAGGCGAGATTTTTCTCGAATCTCGCATCGTTTGAAACTGATGTGCTAAATCTGATTGGCTGGGTGGCAGTTGATGTCCCTTTCACATAGATCGCTCCTCCAAATACTTGCGGGACTGAGTATGTCCCTGTTTCTCCAACAGCCGAGCAGTTAGAGAAAGTGGCTTGATATGTGGATGTCTTGTCGTGGGTGATGGTGATGGCTTTGGAGCCTGACAGAGTGATGTAGAATGCTCCTCCGTGCACAGCTGAGCAGGACGTGAAGGTTGACTTGTACGAAGTAATGCTGGCTCCAACTGAATGAACGATACTGCCATTGTAGTTGGATGAGAAGCTGGGGAAGGATGACTGATCGAAGCTGACTTCAGATCCTGTCGAATGGATGAACGCACATCCATCCATCTTCACCCCTCGTGTGAACGTCGTTTGGAAAAATACAATTCGCCCCTGATCCGCCATGAAGAACGGTGACGTGTGGAGAACGTCGGCAATAGTATAAGTCATCATATACGAGGTGAACGTGGAATTTGATGAGATGAGATGGGCCAGTGGGACAGCGAGAGAGAAGTTGACAGTTGTTGGGGTTTGGAAGATTTTCATGTGAGCATTACTTCTGACAGTGAAGAATGCAGTATCACTTTGCTCTGTTGCGTTGAGAGGGCAATGTCTGATTGTGACGTATTTGTTCGAGAATTCGATGGGCTCGATTTTGAGAGGAGTGGAGGTGTGGATGAGAGCGATAATCTCGTTTGTTGATTCTGGAAGACTCAGAACATATGCTTTCAGACTGACCATCTGTGAGATTGGTGTTGCCCGTTCGAAGCGAGGGGCGATCGGATGGTTCATTCCATAGTCATGGAAGCCAAGTCCGATGTACTGAAGTCGGACTGTGTCTCCATTCTGAACAACCTGGTCGGTTGGCGAGATAGAACGCGATCCAGTCAGTGTTGGTTTGGAATACCCTGTGACGAACATATCGTTTGCAGTCTGAAGAAGTAAAGGGTTATTCCCGGAGTTGGCTCGATTATTCGAGAAATAGACGTCAACTTGGAGGGATTCCGATGAGTTCGTTGTGCTCAGATCGAAGCAACCAGCTCGCCCAACTGACGAGCACGTCCCACAATCGGTATAATGCATTTTGAGGGACGACGTGGTCGTCGAGTCAATGCAACTTGCTCCAGTTCCAACTGTGCGTTTGATTCGAGTAAACCAGACGTGGACGATTCTGACAGTTGTCGGGCCTGAGATGTGGATGAGAGGGCAGTCTTTGAGTGTGATTTGGTCGAACATGCACTGGTGAAGGGTGGCATTTCCAGCAGAAAAGGCGAAGAGCGACACCTCCTGGTCCGAGAATCCGTCAGAATTGATGTTGGTGAGGTAGAGTGTTGCTGATGAGGTCATTGCTATAGCGGTGACAGTTTTAGACGATGGGAAAAGAGAGACAGCACGAAGAGTGCAATTGGTATCCGTCGCCAACGAAATTCCTTCCGATTTGATCGTTGTGAAGGTAGATGAGTCTCGTGTCCATCCCATTCCAACGAGTTCGAATGACGAAGGAAGATCAGAGTTGCTCAGAGTGAAATCTCCACATTTCAAGTTAACCGATTGAAAGCTGATCTTCGACGGTGATTCTTTTATCTTGGTGAAAGCTGCTGCAATTGTCGCACATGGGCTAGTGATCGAGCAATCACCAACTCCACCGTCCGCCACTGCCCACACACCTGCTGCCTTTGGAAGTGTTGGTGATGGTTCCTGAAGATAAGTGTTTTCTGTTGTGAGGTTACCGTTGTTGTTTTGATCTGCATAATATCCAAATTTGGGAGCCACTGACGAGGAAGTGCACCCAATGATGGCTCCAGCTGCAGTAAAAACATTGAGATTTGAACTTATCACAGCTATATCGTTTCCTCGATAGTGTGTGAGTTCACCAGTCGTGCTGAACTTTTGGTGTGCTGTGTTGTCGTCGAAATGGGTGTCTTCCAGTCGAACATAGCTTGGATAGTCCAAATGAATGGCTCCTCCTCGATTTGTCGCTGTGTTTCCTCTGAACACGCAGCGCTGGAAATGTGATTGGCTGTGATAAGCGTTGAAACAACCACCTGAAGTCCTGACAAAATTGGACTCAAACAGAGAGTCAAATGCATATACAATCGGAATTGAGTTTGATTGACTCAAAACAGCTCCATTGGTGTCTGATGATTGGCCAGTAATTTGACAATTCGAAAAAGTGTGCAGATCACAGCCTGAGTAGGAGAGGATGAGCCTGTATCCAGTTTGTGAAGCTGACGCATGGTGAGTAAAGTTGGAAGAAACGTAATAAGCGTTTACTGACTTCAGGATGCTGATTTGATGATTTGCTGATCTCGTTCCATCCCTTGAGATAGTCGCACTTGTTTTGTCGATGAGGAGAGTGGGAAAGGCATTTATCTCACCCTCGAAGTAGAGTAAAGGATTGTCAACAGAATTTAGTGTTTGAAAATCGAACTTTGAGCCACTGATAGATAGGATTCCAGTATAATTAGGGAAGAAAAGGGCTGTGTACGAGACGCTGGGTTTGTCGACAACGAAAGTGCAATTCTTGAATAAATGCGTCGAAACTCCTGGTTTCTTTTCAAAGCGAGTACTGTTCCCTGTGAAGGTGTACGTATGAGACTCCGCTGTGAACGTCGTGCCGTCTGTATTCTCTGAATTGGCACAATTCAACAACGTCGTGTTCGCAGCAAGAAATTCCTGAGAGCATCCAAGGGCAGAGGTGACTGAACCATAAAGAGCGTTGTCAACGTGTGAGAGATGGCTCCCGATAACCCTTTCGCTGGCAATCGATTTATGGATTTGATATGAACGTGTGGATGATGTAATGTTGTGAAAACTGCATGTGGAGAGTTCGCTGAGGACAGAACACAACTGAGGGATGACCGAATTCGAATATGCTATTCCTGATTGTGAAAGCATTTCCATGTTTGAGAAATGGCAAGAAACGATTCGGACTGCTGATGACATCGAAGATCGTCGATGATGATCAATTGTTGAGATTGCGGTCACGATCTGTTTTGAGTTGGTTATTGTGCAGGCAGTGAGTGTGAGAACTGATTCGTGTCGCTTGGTGGAAAGTGGCTCTGTGCTGATCAGAAATATTGGTGTGCCTGAAGAGGTCATAAAGTCACAGTTTTGCGCTGAAAATGACGAATCTTTGATCACTCCACAATAGAGATCAGAATCTCGTTCTCCGGGTTGTGAATCTGTTTCGAGATTGATGGTGACTTTGAAAATGGAGAGAGATGAATTTGAGCAGAGAAACAGGTTCAGTGGATCTGCTCGTTTGGAGTTTGTGACGTCGGATTTGTGGATGATGGTCGTTTTGTTTGTTCCAGAAAGAATGGTTGTGCAATCATGGATCAAAAGGTCAGATGAATGATAAAGTGAGGATGTGAGTTCCACTCTCTTTTCATTGGTATCTTCACTGCTATGATGGTGATTCTCCTTGTTCAAAAGACCGCTGAGATCGATGGATAGTTGTGGTGGTGGCGAAAAAAACGAATAGACTATGGGGTAGACAGCCACTAAAAACTGAAAAACACCCATCTCCCCTGTACGAGGACGATTGAGAGTGGTAGATTATCCGATCAAAAAAATTGATACCCCATTATCTCGACTTTCTGATTCATTTGTGGTTTTATTGAACAATAGCAGTTTAACCTCTCCCCTCGGAAAATGTCGATATTTTGTTGATTTTTGTTTAGGCATGGCTGACCGGCCAAAAGTGCCTCTCAGTGTCACTCAAGAATAGTTCAAAGGGTTAGATCTCACATGAAAGCAAAATCACACGATAGTTCCAAGAAAATGGCATGATGGTAGATATTCGTGTAAATATTTGCTGATGGTATACATGGGTGACTTGGAGAAAAGCCGTGTCAGTAGTCAGTCACTTTTTTGTCATTTCACTTTGGGTCTGATCAGAAACTCTGTGTTAAACTCAACTTATTGAGTCGCAAGTATGCATTACTTTTGTATTAACTCTCTTTTTCGCCCAAATATCCACGTTTCACGTTCAAAGACATCTGGATCCTGCTCAATTTTGACATGTTGAAATTCAGTCGCTATCGTATCCCTTTCAATCGCACGTCTGCTTTCTTCTCGTTTTTACTCTTCTCTTCGCTTAAATCTCCTCTTCTTTCGTTAGAAGATGTCTTGATCAAGGTCTCTTTTGGCATGATTCCATTCATTCAAGATCGTGACACTGTTGATAACCAGTTTGTTTCCATCTGGTTTTCACCTTTTGTCTCATCCTGATTGTTTCTTTTTATCACCTCTTTCATCAGGAGGAACTGTGAATTGACCGGAAACACCCCAAATCATGCACATCTACATTCGAAGCATTCATCACCACTCCTCATCACTCTAATGGCATCCCGGTGAATGCTGAACAAACAACTCCCCAAGATCCACTCCTTTTCCCGTCCACGCCTTTGGAATACCGTTCAATACCTTCTCTTCCCCCCGCTCTCTTTTCAATCCTGTATTCGATCAGTGTGCGTCCAACAAGCTGTCGCATCTCGTCTCAATCACCACTGTCGTCCCTCACTGGTCTACATCCGAATTCTTCTTTTCGAACCCCCTCCATTCACCCGAATCTACCTCCTCATGTTTCTTCTCACACCACTCCATCACCACACCTTTTGGGAAGTGTTCATGACGATAGTCCACCACATTCGACCAATCATCATTCTTGTTTTCTTGTTGGACGAGGTCCGTTCACTCCCCGTGGTTCACCCATTTCTGTTTCTCCAATGCAACAGAAAGCTTCAATAAACCCCTCAATCCACCACCTCATGCACATTGCCCAATTTCCGGCAGAAGCGCCATCCATCCGCTTCCACTCATTCGAATCGGATTCTGGGATGCCCTCAGCATTCTCTCTTTCGTTCAATTCGCCTGCACCCGTCATCCAAAATCAGATTGCTCCTGTTTCTCGCTTCAATTCACACGCTGACCCATTCCTTCCTTATCCCTCTCGCTCCCCTCCTCTCCAAGCCATCTCCGTCTCCTCGCGCACTCCAGCGCAAAACACAACACCGAAAGCATCTACAATCGACAGTCTGACGGAATTAGAAACAGAAGATCTCGACCAAAGTGGCTCTCGCTCGTTCTTTGTACTTCTGGCGATCTTCAGCAAGAACTCACAGCACGCTCCAAGTCAGTCCACCATCCTCTCCAGTCGCCTTCCTTCGCAGCGCCTGCCTCAGAGAAGTCCAATTTGAGGGACTCCATCTCGACAACAACAGATGGATGGGATATCCGGACTCGACCGTGTTGCTCTTCGTTCGCCCCATCTTCTCTCCTCACCGCCGACCTCCACACGGAAGATCCAGCGAATGGACAGACACGGAAAGTCTGTCGCTGGAACTTCATTCGAAAGCACTGAAACACCGTCGTCTCTCTCCACCATATGCTTCTCTCCGGAAACGATAGAAAGGGACGAGCTGATTGTCACCAAGAATTCACTCATACTGCCCATCTCTCTCCCGCGCACTTCCTCTGCGCAGGTCAACGCCAACCCGAAACAGAGTCTTCTTGTCAATCCGTTCACTTCGCATTCGAAACGACGAAACACTTCCATCTCGCCGATCAACCAGACCCAACTTCAGAGTGCAATGAAGGATCCCATTCTCACAACACACTTCGCTCCAATGAATGACGCCCCACGCGCACAGACACTTCCAGGCCCACACACTCGCCCATCGAAGACTCCGTTCTCGCCGGCTGTTGGATACGGACAGCTCACACTCGGCAGATCGACAGATGGTGATCAGGATGGGCTCAAGGAGACGATCTCGTCGACCATCACACTCTCCCCAACGTCGATTTGGAGAGGGAAGGGCATTGGGCCGTTCGCAGGCTCTGCTCGCCAACCGCCAGTCCCGCCTCCTCCTCTTCTCTCTCGCCCTCCGATCTTGAAGAGCTGGTCGAACTGGGAGCGGGTCGCTGGGATGGCACTGACGATGCACACGGACGAAGACAAGCACCCGTTCGTGTCTAGTGACGACGACACTACGTTCTTCACGTCATATCCGAGGGAATGACTATATCGCATCAAGCAAATCGACTAAAACGCATCAAATCTCACTTTTTTCGACATCTCTCATCCTTCCTGTTGTATCACTTTGGGGTATTCACAACTGAGACAGAGTCGTCGAAACCCACAAAAGGTGAAGAAGGGGGCACATGATTCGTTCGTCCCATCAGATGACAAAAGTGTTGATACTCGCCTAGTCTGAATCGGAGGATTCACTTTGTTGGATTTCAGAAGGTTGTTTGGTGCTCATAGCGACTTTCCTCAACTTTTGGCAACTCAGTGGGAGACCCAGATGAGGAAAAGTGGGAGTGATGGACTTTCTACAACAAACCAGTGCCCTTCAACAAGTGAGATATCCCTGGTGACGTGTAAGGAAACAATGGGTGGCAGATCCAATCAGGAAAAACCAAACAGAATAAATCAAAAACAACTTTATCTGTTCCCAAAAAGATTGACAACAAGGGACTGAAGAGTCACGATGTTGGTTTGCCCAAGTGGGGGCAGTTGAAGGGCAAAAAGAGAGAACGATGTCTCTCGTCCAGAAATCCTCAACGAGGAACAAAAACTGGACAAACGAGATAGGCATGGGCAGCGGTCGGTCCGACTGGTCGTCGACCGACCGACTGCTTTTCTGGACGATCGATCCCATTTCACGATACAGCGGAAGATGCAAAACTGCAAGTCTAACGGAAGAATAATTATCTTGAATCTGATTCATTATCCACTTTGGATTCATCTGTAGTTTTCCTAAAATAGACGCAGAGTAACAATCGTGGCGAAGTGTCGAGAAAAACAAACAACATGGGATGATCGTCTTCTCTTTCTCCATCCATCGAGCCCATCCGACTGTCATTATCACCGCATGCATCATTTGTCCTTTCGTACTTCAAAATGCGTTTCTGATCACATCTAAAAAGTATTTCAACTTGATACGACAGATGAAACTTTTCTGCACATCAACGGTGTATATTGTATTTTTATTCAACATCATCGGATAAACACGCAACTTCGGGATAACCAGCAACTCCATTTTCATATCACCAAAGTCACCTTAAGAGTTTATCTTTCTGAAATCAAGAGGGAACAAAAATTGAAGTCATAATCTACATTATTGTCGTTAAATTCTGTTGTCTTCGCTTCAACCATCCACAATTTGGGACTGATCAACTATTTAAAATGAATGAACTAGCTCGCTTCAGAACTTCCATCCAGAACATTACACGATCATCACAACGTCCATCGTGCATTCTTCGGACCTCATGTCTCAATTCACTTCGTTCACTCGCCAAATCACACAAGGAGTGAATGAACGCAAAATCAGAGCGAGCCACACAACCTTATCTGCAGAGAGTGTGTTTTTATCATTTCCGACAATTCTTGTGATCTTTCACTTCTCTTTCTCTCCCTAATTTCTCACTCCATGCACTTATCCTCCCATTTTTTTCACCTCTCTCCCTTCTCCCTCCCCAGCCCTCGGAAATTATCTCCATTCACTTCCTGATCGTCCCGCACCATATGTCGGTTGATACTTTGGGAATGGGACCTGCGGCAATTTCATTCTGAAGGATGACCGAATGTGGAAATCCTAATCCATGTTCGCCTCACTCTCTCTCGTTCAAACATCACATCGGAGTTCCTTGTCGAAGTCATTCGTCTGAAACGATTTGATCCTACTTTTCATCACCAGCCGCCTCGAAAACTGGAGAACACACCTCACTTGTGGCCAGGAACGAATTCCCTCGAGCAGTTCGAAGAGGATGGAATCAAATTGACACAGACGTAGATCATCCAAGCAACATCCCACCGAAGCCTCTATCCAACCGATCGAACGTTCCCAATCGACGAAGGAGAGTGGGAGTGAACATCCGAGTAAACCACTCCTAAAACAAACTCATTGGCACATCTACGCGTCTCTCCTTCAAAATACATCGTCAATACGAATGCACCATGCGTGAATCTCGGACAGACTGCAGCTATTCGTATAAACAAGGAAGAAGTGGAAAAGTGGCGGTTTGTGGACGACGACGAGCAATCCCGTCCATATGTACCTTGACTGTACTTGTACATCTCATGATTAGTCCTGGCTATCGTACACAGATGAGCGATTGTTAGAAGTGATGCAGTTGAACTCCGACCAACATGGAAAAGACGTATGCTGTTCATTGTTTATCAACTCGTCACCTTTCGTTGTCGTCTTTCATTCTTTTCATGATCTCTTTTGTGGACACATATTCTTCTCTCCTCTCCATTTACCTCACAACCCACACACACAGTTGGAAACTTCAATTTCGACCTGATCGACGGAAAACAGATCGAAATCCGCCAAAGAAGCCAAAGTGTGTTCGACTGTCATAAAAGATCTGTCTTGATCATCTGTTGACTTTTTCATTCATCTCTCATCATCTCTCATTTCTTCTTATTCTTTCTCTTCCTTTCCTCGTCTCTCTCTGTGCTCGGCTTCGTCTCCCACCATCCACCAGCCGTTCCTGCTCCTGTCGCGGCTCCTCCCCATCCCTCACAATTCCACATCGCTGTAGTACAAGGCAAACGAATCCTGGATCAACTGACGCCCCCTCCTCACTTTCCGACTCCATCACACGCACAAGCGGTGTTGTCTGTAGTTCCCAAGTGAAACGAGACGGATCGGCCGGTTATGGTGGGCGGGCGGTGTCAGAAGCTCCGAATGAGTCAGCTGCGCATCAGAAGACGGTCAGACAGCTGGCGGATGAGGCGGAGTGTCGGTCGAGCGAGTGGGGATGGAGAGCCGACTGTCCACAATCAAATCCCGCAGGATCCGGAGCTGAGCGTGCGAAAGCGACTCCACTTCAGACGACGGCTAAAACACAGCAAATATGTCTGCTTCCATTCCCAGCTATCAGTAGGACCGTCGGCACAGTAGATTCTATCCGCTCGAACTGCTGCCCAACCAGGTCGAAGGGCGATGCCGTCGGAGATGCAGGCGCCGGTGTGTCCCTCCAACTTCGAATCGTGCTCATCGAGACAGCCCACCTCCACCAGCCACTCAGTGTCACCGTCTCCTCTGTGATCAATCGCTCAATCACTTCCGTATAGTGAGGCCGACTGTTGTATCGAATCGTTCAAAAGTCTCGCATTCACCAAATCGTTGAGTATGAAGTGAGCTCCACCGCCGCCTTCCACTCGCCAGCAACTTCGAAATCCTGCTTCCACTGGCACTACATCCGCCGCAAAGCACTCATCCGATCCCCAGCAGAACCACAAGTTTAGCGTCGCTCTCTCGGACCTCGCGCGACGGCTGGTGAGACAACGCTGCCGGCACTGCCCTTCCCTCCTTCCTCACTACCTTTGGGCACCGATTGGCCCTTCCATCATCGACACTCGAATGACACATTTTGGTTTCATAATATTATGGTCGTGATCTTGATCAACGACCCTTTCTTGTTCATTTCTTGATATTAAGTGTTCTCCAGCACAGACTGTGACATAATTCCAGCGAAATAGTGATAAAACTGGGAATATGTCCGAATTCTGGGCTGAAGATCAAGGGTGTGGGTTTATCCGGAGTTGCGGGTTAAATCGAGTACGTTCAGCTTTCTTTTGTACAGTCTCTAAATCTTCCGACATTTTTGGCAACACTCTCCCAAAATACAAGTATAGCAGTCAATCTTCAGTGAAAACGACTCTTTTCGAAACCATTTGTCAAATTGCACTTCGATGAAACCATGCAAATATCCACAAATATACTGTGTGTCCTCCATTTTACTCAACTATTTCAGACTGTATGATGATATCTCGCCGTTCTCTTGCACTGCTTTCTCTCATTCCGTCCACTTTCGCTGAAATTGTGTATTCACAGACAAAGATCAAGATGTATTCTGTTGAATGCAGAAATTCGGTCGGATACGAAAATTTGGAGGATCACCGCCTGCGAAATGGAAGTGATTTCTGTGAGTCTTTGAAAGCAATGAATGTCTCCTTCCTTTCATCCATTATTCTTCCAACTCTGATTTCTGACCCAACCAGACCTTTTCTGAGATGTCTCAGTCGGAAAATGCTCAAACTCCATTGTTCAAGCAAGATGTGCAACTCGAGCAAGAATGCAACAATCTCTCACTCTTAAACTTGAAGGAAGAAGAAAAACATGACGAGATTTGTGATTAAGATACCGATTCACATTTGTCGGTTTCTGATTTTCAATCAATTCGAAAGAGCCGGGCCGCTGTGGATTGTCACAATTCACTTTTCACTCTTTTCTCCGTTCATCGTTCCATTTTAATAATGATTCCACATTTCTCTGTTTTGTCTCCAAATTTGTTCGTGAAATTCCAATTAGGCAAGTGAACCTTGTCTTAATAATTGAGATCCGATCAATCCCCCAAGTGGACCAATGTCTCACAAACAAACCAATAAGGCCGTTTTGGTTGTGAGCGTCTAAAAGAACACTAGCATACTCCCCAAAGAAGAGAATAAACCATGTTTGAACTTCAGTGCCATCTCATCTCGTCCTTGCAGTTTTACATTTTCCGCTGTACTCAATACTAAAATGTTGATTAAGATTGCATCAATCTAGGGCGGATAATTGAAAAGTAGTAATAATAGTGAGTTTGAAGGCAAAAGCAACAACGGAGTGTTGATTTTAGGCGTAGAAATGGAGAATCGAACTGTTTATTGAAGGATTAGAATAAAAAGACAGATATTGTGAGAAAGGAGATCAACGGACTCGAACGGACAAGTAAGTGAAGTTGGGACGATAATGGAGGGTGCAAGTGGAAAGTCTTACGTTGGCGAGGAGAGCTATGTGGAGATGCGGGCGAGTGACGATTCGGGAGATGCCGGCGAGAGTGACGATTGGGGAGAAGCGGGCGAGTGACGATTGGGGAGAAGCGGGCGAGAGTGACGATTGGGGAGAAGCGGGCGAGAGTGACGATTGGGGAGAAGCGGGCGAGAGTGACGATTGGGGAGAAGCGGGCGAGTGACGATTGGGGAGAAGCGGGCGAGTGACGATTGGGGAGAAGCGGGCGAGAGTGACGATTGGGGAGAAGCGGGCGAGAGTGACGATTGGGGAGAAGCGGGCGAGAGTGACGATTGGGGAGAAGTGGCGAGAGTGATGATTCGGGAGAAGCGGGCGAGTGACGATTGGGGAGAAGCGGGCGAGTGACGATTGGGGAGAAGCGGCGAGGTGACGATTGGGGAGATGCGGGCGAGAGTGATGATTCGGGAGATGTGGGCGAGAGTGATGATTCGGGAGATGCGGGCGAGAGTGATGATTCGGGAGATGCGGGCGAGTGATGATTCGGGAGAAGCGGGCGAGAGTGACGATTGGGGAGAAGCGGGCGAGTGACGATTCGGGAGATGCGGGCGAGAGTGACGATTGGGGAGAAGTGGGCGAGAGTGACGATTGGGGAGAAGCGGGCGAGTGATGATTCGGGAGATGTGGGCGAGAGTGATGATTCGGGAGATGCGGGCGAGAGTGATGATTCGGGAGATGCGGGCGAGAGTGATGATTCGGGAGATGCGGGCGAGAGTGACGATTGGGGAGAAGCGGGCGAGAGTGACGATTGGGGAGAAGCGGGCGAGAGTGATGATTCGGGAGATGCGGGCGAGAGTGATGATTCGGGAGAAGCTGGCGAGAGTGACGATTGGGGAGAAGCGGGCGAGAGTGATGATTCGGGAGATGTGGGCGAGAGTGATGATTCGGGAGATGCGGGCGAGAGTGATGATTCGGGAGATGCGGGCGAGAGTGATGATTCGGGAGATGCGGGCGAGAGTGATGATTCGGGAGAAGCGGGCGAGAGTGACGATTGGGGAGAAGCGGGCGAGAGTGACGATTGGGGAGAAGCGGGCGAGAGTGACGATTGGGGAGAAGCGGGCGAGAGTGATGATTCGGGAGATGCGGGCGAGAGTGATGATTCGGGAGATGCGGGCGAGAGTGACGATTGGGGAGAAGCGGGCGAGAGTGACGATTGGGGAGAAGCGGGCGAGAGTGATGATTCGGGAGATGCGGGCGAGAGTGATGATTCGGGAGATGCGGGCGAGAGTGACGATTGGGGAGAAGCGGGCGAGAGTGACGATTGGGGAGAAGCGGGCGAGAGTGACGATTGGGGAGATGCGGGCGAGAGTGATGATTCGGGAGAGTTGGCTGATGATGTGCTAGGAGGATGTGGTTTTGATTGTCGAATGGTGGGGTGAAGAGGAGTGCCTCGGTGTGTGGTGTGGACTGGCCAAATTGGTTCGAGAAGACAGACACAGCAGCTGTCGACAGCTCGTTGTTCGTGCTCGCAGTGGAGAGAATGAGGAAAGTGAGATGAGATGCCCTGATTGAGTTGAACTCGTCGCTGTTTTGTGTCAGATCCATCTTCACGTCTGCAATCGCGTTGAGCAGCACAACCCAATTGGGAGTCGCTCTCCCAAAGTCCAGACAGCGTGGTTCAGATAGCACTTCTGGCACCACTCGAATAGAATTCACTGCAGTGGAAATGGCGATGTCCAAAATGTGGCCAGTGTTGTTCTCGATGATGCGTCGGAAGAATTCAGGGTTTGTATTGGCCAATCGGAGGAAGGAGCTGGCAGGGTCGGTGAACGAGCGAGGGAGAGGAGGGAGCGGAGAGGGAATGTTGGGTCGAGGAGCGGTTCGCTGAGTTTGGTGACGAGAGGAGACGAAGACTGGCTGAGTGCGGAGATCAGGTTCAGGTGTCGATCGTGACGGAAGGGAGTGTCGGAGGGAGAGGAGGAGATGTCGACTGATTTGAGAAACGAATCGATGAGGTCGGGAGGGGCTGAAGATGACGATGAACAGAGAAAGAGAAGGTGGCTGTGTGTTGGAAGCATTTGGAAAGAGCATTCAAATGACTGTTTTGATTGGCATAAATTTCGGAAGGAGCCTTGATAGTGAGCATGGTGATGAAGGCTTGGTTCCTCTCCATCAGATCCTAAAAACTAGGAATAAAACAGGAAAAGAGGGCCATACAGGGTAATTATGTGAGATGTTCATGATCCTTCACAATAGATGAAGATCGTGGGACATCCAGTGGCGATCAATTCATTCGCGTGAAAGGGTGAGGGAAAAGGAGGTGAGAGATATGACAGTCGTTTTACGAACTGCCATACCACAGTCAATGATGGCCCATGTCATTGACAAGCTATTGTTGAGGTTGACAGATAAATCATCGAAAAGGGGACTGAAGAGCTCCAGAGAGAGATGACACAGAGATTGCGGGGGCATATTAGAGTAAGTTGGGCAAGTTGGACGAGTTGAGGATGGTCTGCTCGATCAAACAGGATCTATTTGAAAATCGAAAGAGGAAGTCCCGAGGAGTGTGAGAGAATGAAAATTTCTTCTTCATATGACACAGAAATAATCAATGATGGAGAAACAGACTGATTATTGTATGTGACTCAAGATCGACGTCCTGGAGAAGAAGAAAGCATGGAATGGCGAAAATAATGAATGAAAAGAGAGAACTTGACTCTCGTGTTGAGATACGGGTGTGCCAAGACGATGTTGGAGATCTGTTCGTTCACTTCCGATCATGTGGTTCATGCATCCTGAAAAGAGAAAAAATGGAAAAGCGAAACCGTAAGATGATCAGTAGAAGAGAAATGAGAAATTGTGAAGACTGTTGAGGATCATGTCTCGATCTGACTCGACAGTGGAACAACTGGAATCGCATGTGAGATCATGAGTGAAAACGAGAAGTAAGTACTGAGAAGAAAAAGAATACCGTTTTGTAATTGTTTGGATTCGTGGAGATGCTGTCAGAACGAAGAGGAGGAGTCGGAGTCGGTCTGACAGGCCGACTTTTTGTCCGATGTTGGGGAAGGACAGACCGACTCAGGGACTCTTGATCTACGACGTGTTGAACATTAATTTTGAGAAATATGAGATGAACCAATTATAGAGTTGTTGTGAATCAAAAATGAGAAAAAGGAAACAATAAAGTGACCCTGGCGGGATTCGATCCTGGGTCCGGGGAGCAAAAAGCTTATGTGCTACCACTCGACTAAAGGGCAGTTCAAAAAAGTCGCCGACTGTTTTATTTTTAGGGACTGGACTCGATGTTCTCAGACCGACCACTGCCCATGCCTAAAACGAGAGGTCAAAAGTGACTAATGAAGTGTAAAAGAACCAAAAGGTATGTTCAGAGTCGCTCCGCGACATAAAAACAAGAGTCCCCCCGAACGAGCCCCAGTTGTGTGGCTGCGTTCTTAGTTGAAGGGCACTGGTTTGTTGTAGAAGGATTTCCTTTCACTCAATCCTCTACCAAACCTGTGCCTTCAACAAGTGAGAGTTGAAAGGGACCTAAAAGAAGGGAGAAGAATCATTGAAAATGAAAAAGAAGAGAAGGATGTCTTGATTCTTTCTCCTGTACAGCTAGTTCGATACAGTTGGAAGGCCGTGAACCCGTAAGGGCAGCCACCAACTCTCTGCGAGTGTGGGTACTCCAGTTCCAATCAGGATTGGAGCAGAGTAGTAGACGTCTGCAATTGTCGAAGTGAGAGACCAACCCACATGGCTATTGACTACTTCCAGCGGAACCTTGGCCACACGCCTGAGGTGGCTCACCGCTGCATGCTTGACCGTGTATGGTCCGTAAGAACCAGGGACACCGATCTCTTTCAGCACACTTTTTAGAATGGACGCAATGGCCGGCATCTTCAGTGGAACGCCTTTCCTGAAATCATACCATATCTTGCAATTCGCAATGTCTGTGTCAACCGACTCTGCAATGACTCGCTCGATGTTTCTCTTATGTGCGATCAATGCTCGAAAGGCTGAGAATGATTCATCCCCTTCGTCTCGAACAAATCTGATGTCGTCCTGCAATTGATTCTGTTTTGCCCTGATTGTCACCGTCGCAAATGACGTTGGAATGAAGTCCGATGATTCATGGAAGTCAACGTCCCTCCATCGAAGGTTGACAATCTCTGCACGGCGACAGCACGTCGTTGCAAGGAGGAGAGACAACGCTCTCATCTGCTGGACCTCTGGATCTTCGCTGGCTAATTCATTTGTTTTCTGTGCCCAGTTCAGGAGCAGATCAATATTCCACATTACGGTGTAGTGACGTTTTGACTTGTTCTTTGGGTGACTCTTTGCAAGAACCTGTCTGAAAGAATTCAGGTGTGACCTGTCGTTGTGCAGTGTTGGGTGGAAGAGGCCTAATGATCTGACGACTTTCGGAACTGCTGTGTGAGGGAGTTGGTTCGGAGGTGGGAACCGCTCGGCAAGATCTGCGACGAAACTGCAAAGAAGTTGTTCAATGTTTGTTGACTTGGCAACAATGAAGGAAACAGAATGATTGAACTTCTCGCAATATTGTTTGAATAACTTCCAAGCCCGCATCCAAGGGCCCTTGTGTTTGTATGCGTCTTCTTCCACATTTCGGACATTCATTGGGATTCTTCCCTCATCACACAGACTTCTGAAGAAGTCTCTCCCCTCCAGGTTCTCTCCCCACCAGAGATGCTCGTACATTCCCTGGGGGGAGGCTCGCTTCCGATGTCGGATCCGTATTCACTGTCATCGTGGAGTATGGTCCGAGAACGATGCTGTCCAACTCCACCAGAGATAGGAGAGGAGACCAAGTTTGATTGCTCCAGTCCGGAGTGATGAGGACTCCCTTCTTCACTGGTTCCTCCCTCAGCTTCTTCAGAACTCGTGGAATGAGGAGAATCGGAGGATGACAGAGAGGTTGTATCATCCCTGTCCAGTTGACGACGAGGGCATTCACGCCAGCTGAGTGCTCTTCCGGTCTCAGCGAGAAGTATTTGTGACATTGTCTGTTCTGATCTGTGGCGAAGAGATCGATCAGAGGAACGTAAGACCATCGATCTTTCAATACCTGAAGCGCTAGAGGGGTCAGCATGAACTCCGCAAGAGGGTGGAGCCTTGACAGAGCATCCGCTACTGTATTCTTCACTCCCGCAATGTGTTGGATGTCGGCCAGAATCATCCCACTCGATCTGATTGTTTGAAGAGTTTGATTCGTGATCTGAACAAGGGATGAGGTGGCTCTCTGCTTCTTCACATTTTGAACGGCCGTCGTATTGTCGCTGTGAACTGTGATTGCCCGCACATCCTTCTGCTTGAGGAGCATGGTCGCTTTGATTAGGGAGAAACGAATCGCTGCCGTTTCTTTCCAATTGGACGTCTGAACCTTCTGCTGTTCGGTCCAGACTCCATGGAAGAGAGTTGTCTCCTCCCCAATCGTGAGCACACATCCCCAGCCCCATGGGCTCGCATCTGTGGTGAGAGATGCTGTGGGTGTGACTTGACGGAAGGAGTGAGGAGTGTTCCGTTCTATCGCTGAAGCCCAGAAGGTGATCTCTCCCAGGTGGAGACGGTTGAGCTGGACCTTCGCTTCCCATCCACCCTGCCTGGCACCCATGTCTTTCCATTGGTTTAATTTCTGCAGGTTGAGGCTCGCAGCTGGAATGACCGTTCGAAGGAAGTTGAGACGACCGATCAGAGCTGCCAAGTCCCTCACTCTGATTGATTCTCGATGTAGGATGATTGCCTTGGTCATCCGCAATTGATGGAGGAGTTTGGAGCGTCGAGACGAGGTGATTGAGATCGATTGTGTAACCGCGTCGATCGACCATCCCAAGAATTCGATTGATTGGGATGGGACTGTCTGACACTTGCTGACGGCAATCTGAAAACCCAAGTTTGTCAGGGTTTCCATCGCTCTTTCTGTATTAACCCTTGCCGACTCCATCGTTTGCGAGATGAGGAGAATGTCGTCTAGATAGAAGATTATCGGAATCTGGAGAATGTGGCGGAGATGTTTCACAGCACAACGCATAATCTTCGTAAACGTTCGCGGAGCAGTCGACAACCCGAACGGCATTCCCACGTATTGATAAAACTGCTTCTCGAACTCGAAGCAGAGATACTTCCTGAGTTGTGGAGGCACCAAGACATGTTGATATGCATTCTTCAGGTCTATACTCGTCATCCATTCTCCTCCATTGATGAAAGAGGTCGCTGTTTTTACATCTTCCATTTTGAAATGCTCGACCTTCAGTTCCTTGTTGAGTGCCGTCGCATTCAAGATCTTCCGCCATCTCCCCGTTTTTGGGACAAGGAAGGTATGAAGAGAGGGTGACTTCCGTTTGTGGGACAGGAACAACCACACCCGTCTGGATCTCTTCCAACAAGAGTGAATGAAAAGCCGCCGTCTCCTCCACATTGCCCTTGAATGGAGGAGACCACGGGAGTTCTTGCAACTTCTGCGGGGACTCTGGACTGATCCACTCCCACATTGCCCCTGCTAACACCCTCTCCTTCCCGCCTATCTCCTCCCATCTCGCCAAGGCATCCCTCAGCCTCTCCGGAACTGGTCGACTGGATGGTTGTGTTAATGTCGTTTGTGGTAGAATCTGTTGCGTTGTCCCTTGGGTTGAGTCGGGAGGCGGACTGACCCCCCTTGTTGAGAGAAAGAATTTTGACTAAACTGTTGTTGTGGATTATTGGACTGAGTGAACCCTGGAGATTGATTGGGAGGTAGAAGCAGATCATTGGGGGCTGTCGCTGGTTGAGTGAGCCCCAAAGTGAAAGCGACCTGTCCCGCATTGACCGGGGTAACGTATCGGCCAAGATGGCTGCAGGCTGCAGAGTCCGCAGCATCCAAGATACCTTTCGTGATAATTGGCAGGATGTGTTTTGGCGGCTCTCCATGTGTGACCATATCATAAACTTGGGCCATGTGTCCGATCGACGAAAAGGTTGAATGTGTTGCTGTCATCAAGGCCTGATCTTGTATTCTCTGCGCCTCTGTGATTATCGCACGGTTTGCAGCTATTTCTGTGGGAATTCCCAACAAATTCTTGATCTGAGACGTATGTGAATTTGTCAAATCACGTTGCTGATTTGGCAATGTTGTTTGCAGCCAATTCTGAGTAAAAGATGGTTCTTGCTTCTTCATATCTTTGAAAAGTTGTTTCTTTAGCATTTCCTGTCTTTGTCGGCTGGAGATTCCACTTCGTCTGTGTCGCCGATCGCTGCATGATGATCGTGTCGATGTGCTCAAATTTCGATGGGAACTCTTCTTCCTTTTTGTAGTCCTGTGCGATTTCGACTTTCGGTGGCGAAGAATCTCCTTTAGACGCATCAAGTCATCATCTGTCGAAGAAGTGTCTGATATCATTGTTGACGACTGATATGACTCTGAGGATTCTTCGAAACTACTGTCAGTGTAATCGTATTTGGATTGTTGTCGTCTATTCCGATGATGCACAGCTATACTTCGATTTTTAGATGGTCGATTTCGGTGCCTTCGATCTGTTCTAGTGGGAGAAGTACGTTTCCTCTTGAGGATCTTTTCTTGTGAGTGTATCGGTGAAAGGGGATCTAGAGCTTGTTCTGCCGTGTTTCCAATTTTAGTCTCGATCGGTCGTGCAATTGACTGAGTTGTTGCTTGCGATATGTATTGAGGAATGGAATTGATTACTTGTTTCGTAATCTCTGTGATGAGATCAGCACTAACATTTATCGAAGATAGTGCATCGGATTGGATTAACACTGACTGTTGACTAGGCTGAGTCATGATTGGATCTGCCACCCATTGTTTCCTTACACGTCACCAGGGATATCTCACTTGTTGAAGGCACAGGTTTGGTAGAGGATTGAGTGAAAGGAAATCCTCGTCGTCAGGCATTTCGGTTGATGCGACGCCGCTGTCATGTTCAGCACAACACGAGGTTCTCGTCGTGTTCGTCGAGAGGAAAGGAAGGAGCATTCGTGTTTGGCCGACCTACCGACTCAGTCCATCCATCGTCGGCAGACAACAACACACTCGCCATCGACGTCGCTGTTGGGCAACTTGTTCGAAGAGATAAGCGGGCCGAGTGCGTCCGACATCTTCGTGGACGAGACGGCACTTGGACAAGTTGATACAGGCTCGATCGAAGCGATGAGCTCGTCCATCCAGTTACTGCATGTTATGGATGCCACTGGAACGAGCTACGAGCTGCCCCTCAACTCCGAGCGCAGTCCGGGGCTGTTCTGGGGGTGGGGGAGGGGATTCTTCATCGGAAACACGAAGGAGACTGTTCGAAGTGAAGTGTGTTGATCCACATTTGATGCGTTTTAGTCGATTTGCTTGATGCGATATAGTCATTCCCCATATCCGAATCGCCACCTCTCCCCACAACTGTTGCCGACGACGAATCGTTTCATTTCCATCATCCTCTCCCTTCGTTCGCATCGCCAACATTTCGCAACGATCGACCGCCGTCCCGAAATCAAAATATAAGTGAGACAGACGCTGTCCTACCTGCTCTCGACATCTTGCGTGTGTTCAGTCTGGTGACACAGCCAGCACTCGTTTCCATTCTCACTCCGCTCCCAATCGACACCCACGTCAAGTTCATCACTTCCATCTTCACCGTCGTGTCTGCTGTCCGTCTCTTCACCAACTCTTTCCGTCCTCATCCACAGCGGGAAGTGCAGGATGGAAGAGGAGCGAATCGAACAGCAGGAACATCACCTCGCGACACCACTCTCACTTCGCAGCTGACTGGACAATTCGCAGCACTTGTGTTGGTCTCCTTCTTCCGAGACCATTTTGCCGGATTCACCATCCAACGCGCGCACTCCACGTCGTCCTCATCTCTCATCAACACACCCACCATCATCGCAGCAGACTCGACGCGATCGTCTGCCTCTTTCAATTCACCACTCCCGTCTACCTCGCTGAACAATCTCGAATCGAATCTCTTTCTCTCGCGTCCCGCGACGAATCCAAACACGAAGGATCCGATTCTCCATTATGACCGCATCTCGTCCGGAACGTACGACCTTTCGAGATCTCATCCTGGGTAAGTCTAGGCTCAGATCCGGAAAAGTCTAGACGCAGATCTGCAGATCGGTCTAGGCGCAGATCTCGAAGTCTACACGCAGATCTCTCTTGTTTTGGTTCATTTCGACTTAAAAATGTTTGCAATCAAAGAATACGACGTGAAATGTGAATTTTGTGTTGATCATTTCGCATTTTTCGGCATTGCAGTTTGGAGTTGACTTCAGAGTTGATCCCACCCATGAATGTCGCTTGCTGCCGCTGCAGTATCCTCATCCCAATCACTGGCCGTTCAGTCTTCATCCACAGGACGTATCGCCTTGTTAATGTCCTCCATCATCGCTTTCACACTCAAACGCGGTAGACATTCCCAAGCCGAGTGATTGCGTGTCTGAAGGCGAGTTCTGAGGAAGGAATGAGATTGTTGCGGTGTCACTTGGGACACTTACACTGAACCGCGAGAGAGAAGCCGTGAAAGGAGAGGAAGAGAAGGGCGACGACGCGTTGAAGTGTCCAGTGTCGACAGCCTCAATCTCGTCAATCCCAACCAGTTCAAACGATCCCAACGTGTCGGTCTCGACCTCTTTGCCTGAGGGACGGAGTGTGGGGGACTGGCGAGAAGGCGGGCGAGGAGTGGGTCGAGGCAGGGAGGAGGATGTGGCAGCGGAGAGGAGGGAGTGTGGGAAGGGAGGTGTGTTGAAGAGAAGCTGATGCGAATCTGTCGGCGAACAGTGCAGTTCCTCGAAGATCGGTTGCTTTGGTTCATGCGGTGGTGACTGGGTTGATTTCGGTGATTGTGCTGTAGGGACTGTCTGCTTCCCAGACGACGACTTGTGAAGCGAATGGAAGATGGTTGGGATGCTCTGCTCAGCCTCCGAAGACTCTTCCGACGTGGCTGGCGATCGAGACATGATTTTGAGACTGATCAGGGGAGGTGTGCTGTCGGACATTGTGCTCAGACTGCCAGCCTCAAACATGAAGCGCTGGGCAGAGAGGGAGTGGTTGATGCTGCGTGGCTGAGGAGTGGTGGAGGGGAACGGGGGAATCCAACTAGTCGACGCCATCTGAAGAGAGAGGAAGGAGCGAGAGATCGACGCCGGTGAGTGTTGCGATGTTGAGAACAGCGGAGAGTCTGTCTGCCACGGCGACGATCCCCGAATGTGCGAAGGCTGGGTTGGCGGAGAATCGATTGAGACTACAGTGGCCTTCTGTGCCTTCGACTCCTCCTCTTCCGCTCTCGACTTGACGAAGAACTCCCATTCCTCTTGCCTTTGCTGCTCGGCGTCGAGTCTCGTCTGCGCGTTTCGTTGTTTGAGGTCGACGAGAAGCTGCTCTTGAATCTCGCTTGTCTTCGAACACCACTTCTCCAGATCAGCTTCGAGGGTCCCATCTTCGTCCAACGCTTCGGAGACAGCGTCGCACAGCTCGAGGATGTACTCGTCTCGACACAGCCACTCCAACACGTCAACCATCCCCACTCCCTTCACCTCAGGAAGCTCGAGAAGGGTGTTGTGGGTGAAAGAGACTGTGCGAGTGTGGGAGTGGTTGTTGATTGTTTGGACTGTTGCTACAGAATGACAATCAAATCGAGCAAGACGCCATTCGACAAAATCAAGCATGATTTCTTCCTTCCCCTTGTCCTTCAGGTTACCCACCCAGTTCTGTTCGACTCGTGCCATCTCTTCCCGAAAGCTCTGTTCCTCCAATCGCCGTTCTTCCATCCCCTCCATCTCGATGGTCCGGACACGCTGGGCAAACTGCATCACCATGAACGGGTACACGAAGAGAAGAAGGATCCCGTGGCGTGTTTCTTCTGATGAGTGGTTTTGAGGAAGGAGGGTGAGGAGAAACTCGAGAAGGGACGAGCTCAGAGCGTGATCTGACAGACGGTGTTTCAGGAATGGAGTGAAGATGAGATAGAAGGGATTGGTTGGGGCGAATGACGGGTGGTCGAAGAGAGCGGGCGGGAGGAAGGACGACAGGTTCACCTGGTCCAGCAAAGAAAGGAGATGATGAAAATCTAATCCAGAAATTGACGGAAGTGTCATGTTTGGCGTGTTTGGGGGAAAAATAAGGTCAAAAGAGTGTTGGACGAATGGAGGGCGGTTCGAAGGTAGCGAAGAGCGGGCAAACTAAACGAGGAAGAAATGGGGATCTGTCCGAACAAAATAAGAATATGCTGGGTGAACACCGAGTTTGAGAAGAAAGAGAGGATTTGAGGGTGACTCGTGGATACCAAATGGCACGCCAGTTCACACAGTTGCTGGAGGGGGACAGAAGAAAGAGGAAATGTCGGGATCGATTCATCTTCGAGATCTGCAACACCTGTTCTGTGTTTCCATGCGTTTAGGCAGAATGAGCAATCGGTACACGGATGAAGGGACACCAGATCACGCGAGGAGATCTCGTCTGAAGATGAGGGAATACCCGCGAGTGAGAGTGTCAGGACTTCTTGGAGGGCGTGGTTGTCGGAAAGGTTGGGTTTTGGGGGAGGAAAGAGGGAGAGTTGATGGGTCAGAGGGACTGACGTGATGGGGCTGAATAGGAGCGGAATTAGGTGCTTAGTGATCAGCGAAGAAAGGGGATGGGACGCTGGTGTATTTGTCATTATGAGAAAAACCACATCAAACAATTGTTGCGTGATTGATCTCGGTGATGCAAAGAGGATCGCGAACACGATGGTGTGCAGAGAGGGATAATTCTGGACATGTTCGTCCTGATGTGCGGTGATAACAGCCTGTGCGTTGAACGAGAGCAACGACAGAAGCGTATTCGTGAGGGCAAGGAAAGGCGACGTCTGTTTCGGTGGTGTTGGCGTGAGGGGCGTAGAAATCTGATCTGCCTTGTCATTCTCTCGCAAATATGAATAGAATGGTTGGCTGTTCTGTTGACTGAATTGAGTGTCAGGTGGTCGAGTGTGATGGTGTCTTGTGTTAGCGTTGGCATCTGGGATTACGATGATCTTCGTGAGGACCCTTGTTAGTTTGGAGATATCGCCGTTGTCGACAAGTTCTGTGACGACAGATTGGATTAAATTGTCTTCCTGTCCACGGCACATGATGCAGATTTCGTCGATCAAGAGGACTGCTCGCCTCCATCCGCCAAGACGGTCCAATTCCTGTTCATCAATCCGCTGAACAGACTCCGAGTTCTCAGAAAGCGACGAGAAGAAGGAGGATTTCCATGCCATCATCTCGCTTGGCAATTGGAGACCAGGAACGATTGGACGAGGGCGATAGATGCCTGGAAGAGAGTTTGCGTTTTCGGACACTATTCGTCCAGAATCAGCTGTTGACAGCTTCAAAATCGATGTAGATCTGCTGGTCATGTTCAGAAGGGTGATTGACTGTGTACCACCATCCATCTTCAACAGCGAGGGGTGTATGGTCTTTTCCTTGGAACCACCACTCGCAAAGCCAAAGGTGCATGTCATGAAGACCGCATTTGTTCGAACAAGCGTGTCCTTAACGATGTCTGTGTCTCCGCCTCGTCTCCTCATCCTTTGCACTCCCTCTTGTATATTCTTCGTGTTTTTCCGGCTTTTCTCATATCTGCAATGTCTCTTTGCACTGGGCAGGGAGGACAACGCGTTTGGGCCATAGTTGGTTACTCCTCACGCCTTCAGCTTCTTTCCTGGTCTGACCTCATTATGTTGTCCACAGCCTTGTAATTATGTTTATCTTTGGTTTTTGGTTTCATCTTTCAGCCTTTGTTCTTCAACAGTCTTTCTCAGTCCTCGTTCACTCTCCTCCGAATTTGCATCTTTTAGATGCCCCTTTCTCGCTCCTTCTCGCACATTTCTTCCTGCGTCATCATTTCCTGTCATCCTGGTTTCATTGTTCTTCTTTCAAGCGGGGTGTAATGTTCAGCCATGTGCGGAGGAGACTGGTTCCAGATCAAAATCGATTGAGGTGTGGAGGAAACGAGAGTGTCATCAGGATTAAGAAAGATGGGAAGGTAATGACCAGAATAATGATGAGATGCTGATGATGAAGTCAAGAGAGATATTCGAAGAAGAGAAGGGCATACGATTGGTGAGTGAACCGTCGATTCTGATTGGAGATCCTGGAGGATGGATGAGGAGATCAGTGAGAGTGAACTTGGAGACATGAGGAGAGAGGATATCTGGTGAAATTGAATCCAGAATTTTACAGGGGCATTGGCAAACGCTGGTTGCTGGTGGAATTCAGTAGTGGAAACGATGATGATGAAAAGGAGTATGGAAAAGGAATGGGAGAACAAACACTTGCTGGGGAGCATCCAGCCAGGTGCAGTTATTCGTTGTGCAGGCGATGAGACTTGATCAACCCAGGTTCTGATCGAGATTTGAATCAACTGATGCAATAATGCTGTTAAGTGAAGTGAAAAGCCCAAAAACAGGATACGATGTCTATATTTAGGTTTGAGAAGATTAAAATGTGATTCAAAGTCGAAAATAACACGAAGAAAGAGAGATCTGCGTGTAGACTTCGAGATCTGCGCCTAGACCGATCTGCAGATCTGCGTCTAGACTTTTTCGGATCTGAGTCTAGACCTACCCTCTCATCCTCCCCAAACTCGAATCCCACCCTGTCTTTCTCCTCATCCCTCCAAACCCACACACCTCGTCGAAGAGGCAGCGCTCCCACTGACGCTCTTTCTTTTCTCATCACCACACCCAAACTCTGTCCCGTCGACAGAGCGAGAGAGATGTTCGTTTGACAACACCATCCCACCACACTGTGCCCTCCCCACGCAAGTTGTCATCACCTCATCGCCTTCCAGTCGGGTCTCGGCGAGTGGTTGACGGGGTGGAGATGTGTTCTAGCTGGAATGTGGTCGTTCATCACTTTTTGATTGTCAACTCGTTCACCAACACGCTCATCGTCATTTCTAGTTTCTTTTTCCTCTTATGCATCATTGTTTGATTCATCAGTCATTTCATCCTTCACATATCCTCGTTCGTCTGATTAGTTTCTCAACGCAGAGATCACTCCCACCTCATCATTTTCTGACAAGCTTCCTCGTTCATCAAAGATGGATGGAGGTGTTTGTAATCGTGAACTTACACATACACATCATACTATATCTGGTTTGTTTTCCAAATTTCGATTTTTTGACTTCTTTTAACGTGTTATCACACGTCACGAATCGTTCCGCCGTTTATTCATCAATTTCACGATTTACCTTATCCAAATCTCACCACTTCACATTCACACTTTTTTCACTGAGTTTTCGCATTTCTTTTTCTCTAGCATCCATCCTTATTCTAAACAATGTCATCCTCATTCATCTCATTTTCATCCATCTTTCTCGCTTAGATAGAAGTAATAGCAAAAATGGTCGTTCGTCCATCCTTTGAAATGTCATCATAGGTATGCTTTCATTATCCTCATCATTTCTTTCTCTTCCTTCTCATTCAAATGCTAGTTTTCATCATTTGACTTTCAATTGTTGTATTTATGACGGATACCGGCCTGGACTACGGCACCACTTTCAACTCTTTTTATGCTATTTTCATCTCTTCTATTTACTATCGATTTAATACAACAGTCTGACCACTTGTCACTTGTTGTTTTTGTCATCTCACCATTGTCTATCATTTCAAGATAATAATTTCCTCTATTATGATTTGTCAAGAACACATTAATGAGTAGTCGAAGGAGAAAGGAGAGAAGGAAAGAACGAGTCCTTCTGGAAAAACACAAGGAAAAGTGTCAAGATGAAAAACAGCTATTTCTCTAGATTGAGGTTTTATCATGAAAAAAGAATCAAAATTCAACTGTAATGTGCGGATGTGAAGTGTATGAATGAATAATATGAAGTTGAAAAGCGATCAAAAAAGCTACACATAACTGACAAAGTCAGGTCACTGACTGTCCCCAAAAAACACTGACACGAGCCTTTTTCTCGACAACTATAGTGAATTATGAATGGCTTGTTGTGACCACACATTCTTCTCACTTCCCTCTATGATATTTTTCAACTTTTAGTTTCTAGAACGCCCTATATATTGAGAAAAACGCTCATGTCAGTGAAATCCCGACTGACAGTCACTGACTGGACCTTGATCTCCCCTTAGAATTTCTCAGAACAATAAAAACATTAATTTTGCATTTTTATGTCATAAAACACTTGTTATAATTGTTTTGACTGTCAATAGGTCACATTTTCATCAATGAATGGAGATCTTGATCATCGGCAAAACTTCAATTTCTCCGAGATCCGACCCATAATTAAAAATCTCAAGTCAGTGACTGCCAGTCGGATTTCTCGATTTTCGAGATTTCCAGTCAGGTCAGCCATGTATACTGTAGGGATGGGCAGCGGTCGGTCCGACTGCTCGTCGACCGACCGACTGCTTTTTTTCGTGATCGTGCCCCTTTTTAGCAAACTTGAAGATGAAGTCGTAGCGACCTTCTCTTTCTTTTTTTCAACGTTAAATTTCCGTTCTTTTTTCAGAAACTGTGGGGAAAGAGTTCTCTTTTCTTTGATTCCCTTTGTTTCTGAATCAATGGAATTGAAAATGTGTTGATCACTTCGTTGAAGAGAATTTCTTGAAACAGAACAAAAATTAATAAAAAATTGGAGAATAGGCTGTGAAAGTGTCAGCATTGTCTCGCTCTCATCTCCGCTTTCTCTTCACTTCCTCTTTCTTCTCGTCTGTCTTCTTCCTTCTCACACGCAGCTTCATCTGCCTAATCAGACTAACTTTGTACCTCTTCTCCGGTTGTTTGGAGGGTTGTGGGAGGATTGGTGGATTGGCCATGTTCCCTTCTCGTTGTCATTCACTCCTTTCCTCTCCCTCCATCTGCTCTGCCTCTGGAAACCCAAACCCACTCGACGGTTGTGTAAACGCAAACGGAACATCCTTCGTCTTCCACAGCGTCTTCTTCGGCGCCCGCTGCGTCGAGATCTTCGCTGGCAGCGCCCCAATCTCAAAGAATCCCTTCTTCTTCTCTTCCACTCTGTCCTTCTTCACCGACACGAACGGCAGTGGCAGTCCCATCACTGCGCAGAACGTGAGAACAGTTCGGTCGCCATCCCAAGTGTGCTTCCGTAGATTTCGCGGAAGAGGGAGTGGACAGAGTGGGCACCAGAGTGCTGGACGAGAAACAGGTGGGTGTCGATGTTGCAGTCCGTGCTCAGCTCGGCTGGGAAAGAAGTGGTGAGAGGATTCGAGGGAGAGACAGACGCGGTCGAAGGAGGCGAAGGGTTGTGTGGGGATTGGCTTGGGGAGGACGTGCGTCTCGACGAGGGTGGAGTGGATGAGTCTTGAGTGTGTGGAGTGGACGGAGTGGATGTGGCTGAGTTCTGGTTTGGTGTGGTAAAACAGGAGTGGATTGTGTTCGGTGGAGTCTGACTCGTTTCGTAGTGTTTCGTAGAAACTGTTGGTTGGGTGGCAATTGACCCGAATGAGGGTATATCGGGCAGACGGGGATTGTCTGGTTCTGCCCGAACTGTCTTCGGCTGAGCTGACGGTGACGGAAGAGAGTTTGGGCCTCCAACTCACTTGCTCCACACACACTCTCCTCCACCAGCGGCAGACCAGCTGTATCCTCTCTTCATCCTTCTCGCCTGTCGTCTCGTCCAAACCGCATCAAATCGAACTCGTCGTCATCTTGGTTGAATTTCAGTTCGTCGCTTCGTTCGAGTGCCTTCTGCCACGATTCCTGAAATCTGTCTCGCGCCTTCTTGTCGTTCTCCCGACGCAGACGATATTCTGTGGTCGACAGCACATCAAACACGCCCGCTAGAATCCGACTCTTCAGCGACGACTCGCCCGCGTCCTTTCTCTCCACAAACGGCAGAAGCGCCACTCGCTTGAAGTCGTGCGTGTGCGTCCCTTTCTGCGGCGGGTCCTGCTTCTGCGTTGCGAACAGATCGAATGCGTTCCTGCTCTCGTCGGGGAAGACGTGGAGGGAGCGTCGTGGCTGCGGCGGCGGGTGGTTCGGGCTCATCATTTGAGTTGTGGGGAACGGTGGGAAAATTGGGTTTGTCAAATCCCGCTCGCTCGCCTGCAGATCCCTCCCGTCGAGATTCGCATCCGAAAACGCCCAAAACGCCGGATTCGCCCGATTTTGGAGGAAGGACGGTGAGAACGATGGTGGAATGGTGGCGTGCCCGTTCTCCACATGAAAGCTCTCTCCGCATTTGTAGAGGTTGTACACACGGTTGGAGTGTATCGTGATGAGACATAGTCGCCTTCGCCGTTGTTCATCACCATCTTTTCGCGCAGCTCCAATGATAAGATTAGATTGCCCTTGATCTGCGAATGGAAGAGTGTGTTGCCCCAAATATGTTCAAACATCGCCTCTTCTTCTTCCAGCGTGTCTACAGCCTCGCAGTCCATGCATGTTCCATCCGTCTGATTGATTAATCCATTAAACGTTAAGTCGTCCTTCTCTCGAGACTTCAATGTCAGTTCAGAGGTGGAAGGAAGGTCAGTGAGCGTTCTGAACCAAAATGGTAGCATGATCACCTGTTCCATCAGCTGCATCAGATTCGGCGAGATCACGAACTTTGGCAGCCCCAAATTGTATCCGAACAGAAGTGCCCGCAATACATGCGTACCACCCTGAAAAGGCGGTGCGATTGCTATCCATCGGCGGACAAATTGAATGTTCTCGTCGGCGAAAAGATGCACGAAACTGCGAAACACAAGAGTTCCCATTGAAGGTGTGATAGTGTCTACATTCAGATTCCCACACGCATGGAATGCTTGTCGGATTCGTGTCCGGAGAGGATTCATGAATCAGGATGCTGTCTGCTGCAAGACACTGCCGCCAATCGTAAGGAGAACCAAACAGCGAAATCCCAGGCACGTATCCGTATGCAAGGAACATCCGAATCATGTCGTGATAGTAGCTTCGAGTGCTGCAACAAATCACAAATTAGAAAAGAGGGAAAGTCATGAATCGAGAAATGGGAGTCTATTGATGTTCGGATATGAAAATGAACGCAAAGGAAGGCGGAGAATGATTGAAAGTGAGAACAGACTCATGCAGGAGAGGCACTTCAAGTGTGAGATAGTCGATGGAGGGGACATTGGTCTTCATAAGCGTGCCTGTATTCTAACCGTCCTGAAGAGAGAAATAATGTCGAAAAAGGGGAAGAAAACAAACTTTGAATAAGATAAATGAAGGACCGTTGATAATATGGAGTATCATGTCTTGATCTGATTCGGCAGTGGGACGACAATCTATCTTGAGCGAGATCATGAGGGAAAACGATAAATAAGGTCCGAGAAGAAAAAGAAGACCATTTTACTGTTCTTTAAATCCGTGGACAAGCAGTCAGAACCAAAACAAAGAGTCGGTGTCGGTCGGACAGGCCGATTTTTTGTCCGATGTTGGGGAAAGACAGACCGACTCAAGGACTCTTGAACCACGACCTTTTGCACTTTAATTTGGGGAAAAATGAGATGAACAAATTATAGAGATGTTATGAATCAAAAATGAGAAAAAGAGGGTTATAAAGTGACTCTGGCGGGATTCGATCCTGGGTCCGGGGAGCAAAAAGCTTCCGTGCTACCACTCGATTAAAAGGCACTTCAAAAAAGTCGCCGACTCTTTTATTTTTGGGGACTGGACTCGTTGCTTTCAGACCGACCACTGCCCATGCCTAGTATACTGATGGAATTAGGCATGGCTGACTATACCTGTGTGGCCAGCCAAATCGGCGTGGCCACTGGTCAGGAGGTTTACTCAAAATATGGGTCAGGATCTCGTTTCTCGATCTGCCTAATGCACCTTCAAAAACGATTCAGGAGATGAAAAACAGGCGAGATAGATCGAATGGGATAAAAACAAGATGATTTTGGTGAAATGCAAAGTTCAAGATTGAGTCTGGCCACTGGCCACCACCTGGCCAAATGGCCAAGAAGTCCCGATATCTCGAGAAGGTGAGGGTGAAAAGAAAAAGTTCAACGTGGTCATCGAACATCAGAATGCCACCCACAACGATTGTGAAAATCAAAATGAAAAACTGTAATGCGAAAGAGAAAAAGGCGATGGACAGTGAAAAACGAGACAAAAATTGAGTGGCCGATCAAACCACTTTTTTCAGAGTTTGCACGAGTAAGCTCTAATTTGTTGAGAGATGACTAAAACAACATGAAAAATGTTGGATATGAAGATTCTGAGATGATATTTTTAAAAAACCGCCAGGGAAGAGAGAGAAAAAGAACAATTAATTCTTGATCAACCCGATACCCTCACCCATTTTTTCTTATCTTGTGGCCAGTGGGTGGCCAGGAAATATAGTGATTTCCTATTGGTCAGGCCAGGCCACACAGGTATATGGCTGACCGGCCAAAAGTGCCTGTCAGTGTCACTCGACAATTCTTCAAAGGGTCAGATCTGACCTCATCACTAAATTGTATTCTATGAACAAGAAATAGGTAGTCTTGCAGAAGTACATGTCCAAATTTGCTGTTTGGAGCCGTTCGGTTACCAATTGTCCATTATTTGTGCGTTCCACGGTTTTCACACATTCAGGATCTCGATTGCGGTTCTATCTCATGAAAATAGCAGCCATTTTTTCCCTCAGAGACTCAAACTCTCCAAACAAGTATGCATGTTCGATCCAATCGAACCCACTCTCTTTGATGTCTCCACCATCTTCACGAATGGCATGCCACTCCTTTTCAGGAAGTGAGTCTCCGAATTCGTTCTACTTGTCATTTTTCAATGCACCACATTCATCTTTGATGAATTCAGAATCTCTTCAATCCTCACTTACCCCATTCATTCGACCAGCTTAAACCATGAAACACCTTCCAAAATCAGACAAAACAAAGAGGAAGCAAAGAACGATCCCGCTGCAGCTCTCACATCTCTCCTTGCTATTGGCACTGCTTCAATGTCTGAGAGGATACCGATGATTCCACCAGGTGGAACACACTCTTTCGTTGCCTCGGATGATCTTCAGTCAGACAGAATCCCTGCTGAAAGTAAGGCTGGTTCATCAGTGCACTCATGTCATGGCGCCCACCCACTCTTCTTTTCTATACAATTGCTGTCACTAACTCAGTCTCACCAACAGCCAACAGGAAATACAGTTTACCATTCGTGTTGCCATCTCACCCGAACAGTGTCTTCGCTCACTCTTACACGTCATCACTCATCAACTCGCTTTTCAGAGCGCCTCAATCGATCAATATTGAGAAATGAGATCGACACAGTTTGCAGTTGCTCACAACGAAAGAACGATCGCGATTGGTGGTTCGGATTGAGAAATCACTTTCACATCATTTTCGTTCCATCCAGTAGATTCACACCATCTTTTAACAGTTTTTATTTCCGCAAATGATTAAGGAGAATATTGAACGTGAATGAACTGATGTGTGAGCTGGTGTTGATGAATTGAAGCATGGATGCATCAGAGAAGTATTTGAGAGTGAATAAATGATGCTCGGTGAGAAGATGCAACCAAATGAGGTCGGACGAGCGAGTCCTATCGTCGACGACATTTGACTGTGACTTTGAGCGTGGATGTTCTTTTCCTTCTTATTGTTGAGAAACTTACCTCTGAAATGACTTGATAATGTCCACCATCAGATTGACGAAGGGAGACGAGCATTAGAGGGCGTACAGATTGGAGCGAGCGATTGAAGTGAATGAGGTACTTTGTCATGACGCCACGGTATTGTTTGCTGATGAATGAGATAATTGAGGTCATTGCGTGGAATGTTTGAGTTTTTGGAGTGAATGGCATTGGAACTGATCGGAGGATGTTTTGGACATGCAGATCTGACAGAACGAGATCAGAGATGTCACGAGAGAAGAAAGACAAACCCAGACTCCGAACATGTTTGACTCGTATGGATAAGCGATGAGTGGAGCGTATGATGAAGATGCATGAGTCGATCAAGGCACAACACTCTTTGGATGTCATCGCACCGGATGATGAGACAGGACTTTGAATGAAACTGTTCGAGGAAATAAGGGAAAGATGAGTGAGGGATTACGAAATAGAAAAAAGAGATTGATAAAGAAGATGGTCATGTGATGTCGTAGCGCCCAACAACGCTTCCAAATGCTCTCAAATCACACCGACACTTCACAAGGGCTTCTTTCTGCTCGATTTTTTTGCTCTCCTTCCACTTCGATTGCGTTAAAGCTGTTCCCTGTCTCGTACTCGCTCTTCTATCGTGGAGTCTGTCGGTGCGGCCATGAGAACAACAAAAGCCAAGAAACGAACTCAGATTCAAGTAATCATCATTTTCTTCTGAAGAGAGGAATGCCTTTCTGGGTTTCGAAGAGATAGTTCGATCAACAACCCAAAACAGTTTTCTCTGTTTTTAAGTGTCGGAGTTTTCTCAAAATAATTGTGAGATGGCTAAATTGAATCGACTCTCTCATAGGCATGGGCAGTGGTCGGTCTGAAATGGTCGAGTCCAGTCCCTAAAAATTTAAGAGTCGCCGACTGTTTTGAAGTGCCCTTATAGTCGAGTGGTAGAACGGAAGCTTTTTGCTCCCCGGACCCAGGATCGAATCCCGCCAGAGTCACTTTAATGTTCACTTTTTCTCATTTTTGATTCACATCATCTCTGCAATTAGTTCATCTCATTTTTCACAAAATTAAAGTGGATAAGATTCTGGATCAAGAGTCCCTGAGTCGGTCTGTCCTTCCCCAACATCGGACAAAAAGTCGGCCTGACCGACCGACTCCGACTCTTCTCCTTTGTTCTAACATCTTTTCCACGGATTTAGATAATTGTTAAATAGTGTTTTATTTCTTTTCCATACTTATCAATCATTCTCTTTCAGTATCTCACTCTTGAACCCAGTTGTCCCACAGCCGACTTAGATCAAGACATGGTCATCAACCTCATCATCAATCCCTCTTTTATCTTCAGCTGTGTGTCTTTTTCTTTCCCTTCTCAACCTTTTTTCTCGAATCGGGACAGTTGAACCACATTACCGTTGAGACACAACATGATCTCATTCATCGGTTTGGTGAGCACTATCTCAACGTAATATTCAAGTTCAATCTTTCCATTCTTTATTCTCCTGATTTCATGCTTTCTTCTTCATCTTCAGAACGTCGGGAGAAAGTCACTCACCACAATCGGTCTGTTTCTCTGTCCTTGATTGTTTCAGTTTCATCTACTGAAAACATGATCACTTTGTTGAACTCCTTGGGACTCCTTTTCAATTTTCATACAAATCCAGCTCGATCACAACTACCATCGTCAACTCTTCAAACTTGCCCACATTTCTAACATCTGTCCCCTGGTCTCGGTTTTCACTCTCTCCAAAGACATTCCATCCATATTCCGCGTTTTCTTAGCCAAACTCAACACTATCTCATCAACGACAACCAGTCAGATCGATCCTCATTTTAGGCATTGGTGGCCGTTCTGTGCAATGAAGTGATGAACTATGCCATCATTGGTTGTGGTGGTGCGGTTAATGAAACCATTGTCACCTATTTTCCTTCATTCTCGGAATCAATCTTTCGTGAACAGACTCAACGTCCCATCAAGGAATACGATAATCGTGACAATAAAAAGATCGTCGAACACTCACAAAATGAGCAAGTTTGAGTTTTCATTGTTTTTGAACTCTCATCAGGATCCAGTTGAGATAATTGTCGCCTTCATTCGTCAACCCTCAAATCAGACTCTTTCTACATTCTAGTTTGTTGGAAACCCTCCCATGAATCTTCTGCCGCGATTCCTACAACACACTGCCTTATTTCTGAACGGTGAGCCATTTTGATCATCCTCACTCTGTCATCTCTTCATCAGCCCTTCCATCGTGATCGCATCGCATCCCCTCCCACTCGCATCGCTTCGCTTCGCATCGCATCCCCTCCCACTCGCATCGCTTCGCATCGCATCGCATCCCCTCCCACTCGCATCGCTCTCCCTCGCTCGCACTACTCTCCCTCACCTCTTTTACTCTCATTCTTTACCATTTACTCTGTAACCTGGTCCAACTTCCCATCTTACATCGAAAGAAACGTACAAAGTTCATTTCATTTCAAAATCCAGAATGTTGTTTGATCCTGCCCTTTTCTCGAAACGGTTCACCGGCGACTTCACCGCCACTATTTCAATGACACTCTCTACGTCTGTCTGGTGACAAAAAACGTGATACGAGTTCTGTTGAGAAAATGGATCTGATAAGAAACAAAGTGTTATGGGTGATAGTATTCAGTCGATCAAACTGAAAAGCAGTCGGTCGGTCGACGAGCAGTCGGACCGACCGCTGCCCATGCCTACTCTCTCACAGCTCGCCTTGATCACGAAGCGAAGGAACGATCGAAAACAGCCCGCTCAGACAAGAAATCACACAAGATTGTGGAACAGAAGCAACGGAAGCGGATTGACGAGGTGTTTCTTCATTTAGTTTCTGGATTAGGAGAGTGGAAAAGTGAGAATGTTGGATCCCCAAATTTACCCGACGATGGGGAAAACCACACCACCTCACAACAAAATCAAGAAACGGAAGCCCTTTTGAATGTGACAGAGCTTAGAGTGGTCATTTCTCTCTCCCAACCATCCACCTCAATCAGAAAATGGAAAAACTTGAACAAACCGCATTTCGAAACAAGCGCACTCTCGCCCACCCTCCCAACTCGCATCGAGGATGCTTCAAGCCCATATTTCACAACTCAGAATATCTCCACTCCAAAGACAGAGTTGTCCATCCAGGAAAGTTTCGAACCGTTCCCACAACAGTCTCCGCTGAGTGGAACAGGCAAAACATCATTTCTTTTGCTTGCATCATTAGATGCTGTTCACAGGATCCGAAATTCTATCACTTTCTAGATAGAATTGGAAAGCCCGAAAGATGTTGATGCCGAACTGATTGAAAACGAAGAACCGCCTTTTGGACTGAGTTTTCACGTGTGGGAGGGTGTAATTCATCATGTTGCGTTCATTTTGGAGGAGAAGCTGCGATCTCGTGGTTTGAGATGAGAAGGAAGGAGACAGAAAGTGTTTCAAAGATAAAGTGACATTTGGAGAGTCATATTCGTATTTTTCTTCATTTTTGGACCTTTTCAGAAATCACTGAGAGAATTAGATGAACATTATCATGCCTAAATCGAGCGATCTCACAGTTGATTTGGTTAAAACAAAATTACATTCTTTGCCTCTTGGGAGACTTCAAAAACAATGTAAGTCAAATTTCAAGAAATATTCCAAATATAACTTTCATATTGATGACATGTTTAAATAAAACGAATTGATGTGTCCTGAATCTCAATCGATCACATGCCCATTACTGTTTTTGACATTATTCCGGCAAGAAATGTCTTAAAATATGAGTGAAACAGCTTCATTGAAGTGAGAATGATTCAATACTGGTTAATCCGAAGATAAATTATGAATACTTTCGTACTTGATTCGAATTTCCGTTTCAACGAAATCCACTTCGGAGAAATGGTAACTCCAGACTATGGGTTCCGAAATTTCTCCGGTCTGTGACCGTCAGTACTTTTCGGTGAAAACTGACCGGTCAGTGCCGGTCAGCCATGCCTAGATGGAATCCGTTTGGTCATCTCTTCTCCATTTGATCAAGACTGCATTGCGAAAGATGGCTGACACGACTCATTTACTCGGAAGAAAGTGCACATATTGTCTGTACTCTTCTCCTTGTATCTTTTCTAGATTGAAGCCTCTTTCTCATCAACTCTGATCCATCCTTGATCGTTATCTCCTCAGATTGTTCTTCATTCAAAGTTGACTACTCTGCTCGCTCTTGAAGTGTCACCATCGTACACCTAGTTGTCTGACATCTCGAAACCTGTAAAGAAAGCGTGTTCGATAAACTTCCAGCTGACAAAAGAAGCAGGAATGAGACGTTTGAAAGAAAGCTGCAGATTTCATCTGCTGAAGAAAGAAATTGATAACTGAAGGTGGAGACACAAATAGAGGAAGGTGTGCAGTTGGACCGAGTACACACAAATCCTTCTCCCATTCGACGACTCCAGGAAGACCACTTCCTTGCGGAATTCGGAAAAAAATGTGACCACTCATTGTTGTCTAATGTCAGATCATGCTCTACGTCAGTCATTCAGTGCGTCATTTTTGTTTTCCTCCAGTCATTTTCACTTTTTTTCTTGAACAGAAGAACACTCCCCGCTGGGCATTTCACTCCTCGGGGGAAGTCAATCCGATCGCTCGCAACCCGTTCATCTTCACTGGAAAGTGTGGAGATGGCTCCAACGAACCATTAATATCACTGCACCACCCAGCTCCCTCTCCATATCATGGTCGACCAACTCAACTGAGACAACAACGTCTGAACAACTCTCCACTCTTCCTCCAGATCGTGCTGCGATGTCGTCACACTTTCCGATTCTCCCACTTCTTAAATTGTCATCATGTCAATTGAAAAGCGGTTTTCTTCTCCTCTTTTTAAACGAGAACACTTGTTGGTGAAAAGACAGTCGGATCGAACCCATTGATCACAATTATTCGTCTTCTTCACAAAAGTCAGGTGTCAGCGCGTTATTTCCTGTTGATTGCGATGATTTTGTCGCGAATAGCATATCATCAGTACACGTTCCTGGTTTCCGTCACAAATCATGTAAAATTCTTCTTTCTTGGTTCAGCTCTTATCCCCTTCGGAGAAATGGTAAATCTCTATTGTGGGTTCCGATATTTCTCCGGTCAGTGACCGTCAGTACTTTTCGGTGAAAACTGACCGGTCAGTGCCGGTCAGCCATGCCTATTTTTGTTATGTATCGAGTCTACACGATAGAATTGTGACGTGAAACGTGTATTTCAGTCTCCCAAAGTGGCGGTAATCCCACTCGCTTCACTTCAATATTCAATATTCTCCACAATTTCTGATTGTGTTTCATTGTCCATTCGTGTCAGTCATCTATAAACTTGGAAATGTGTTTATCCTTTTCTTTTTTTTGAATTGTTCTTTCTTCTTTTCTAACAACAAACAATTGGTATATTCGAAGAGATTCGATTCGAATGTGCTTCTGGAAAGTGGTAGGTTGGTGAAACCTCCAGCTGGACGGAAGCACATTTCTGCTTTCGTACTCACAAATCCATCTCAAGACTCATTTCCTCGTTTTCTTTCCATTCGGGAAATTTCATCGAGTGGAGTCAATTCGACAAAAGGTGTCATTGACGAAACGCCGAGGCTAGAAAGAAGTGTCTTCGTTCCTCTTCATTTCCAATGTTGGTCCCAAAACTTAACATTTCTCTTTGCCACATGCACTCTCGGTCAATCCTTTGTCTACATCCACCGAAGTTCATCGGCTCTCGCTGGATGTCTTGTGGACCAATCGTCCATCAGAGATAGATCATCATTCATTCCAGTTGTTTGAGGCCTATTGCGACAACGCTTCAACCATCATTGTCTGTTCGACAACATGAGTTTGATTTGAGGTAGAATTGTTTGTGAAGGAGAAGTCAAAGTGAGTTCTGATTGGGTTTTTGATTCCACCAAATCAGCACCACTCAAATCCGAATCTTCCCCATCCCCATTCTCATCTCCCTCATCCTATTTTCCTTCGATTTTCTTGAACAGATACAGTTGTTTTGGGGATTTCTCGGATTCGCCAGTGACTTGACTTCTGAAAGTTTAATTTTTCATTTGTTTGACCAAAGTGGTTGTTTTCAACCCCATGTTCCGGTTCATCGGTCAGATCCGCCCAAACATCACTCTCTTCTGATCAATCGTCTTCCAATTCTCATAATCTCCCTTCTAAGCAGTTTATCTTCCACACAGACTCCATCGTTCACCATTCACATCAGCTGTTCTACGAGATTCATCTTCACATCGCACGACATCGTCCAACTCCCTTTCCGTGTGACGCAAATCCATCAATGGTGTCGGAATCGGTGGTGAACGCTCATCTTCAACCGTCTCCTCAATTCATCGATGAGTGCGAAAAGTTCGACATCTCGCTGTTCGACCAGTCAGACGACATGAAATCATTGTGAAGAAGCGAGTGTTCTTTAATGAAGAAACACAACTTTTCCACCATCAATCACCAGGCTTCCACTAAGCCCGCGTTTTTCCGTCCGAGCATCAAGAATAACATTTTTGCCCCAATTTACCCAATCCTTCCTGGATGCGGTACTGATTCAAAGTCGTCGGAACCAGCTGCATTACCATCACTCTTCCCCGAATCAACCTGATATGGCCCTCACTCTTCCCCGAATCAACCTTATATTGCCCTCACTCTTCCCCGAATCGTCCTATGCACAGATTTTGATGACATTTTTCATGGAAATGTTTTTTTGGTCCACACAATTATTTGAAACAAAAATCAGACAACAATCTTGGGGATTTGGGAAGATGTGAAAAATCGCTGTTTTTCACACAATATTTTTGTTTAGAAAAAAACCTTATTGTTTTTTGTTCGTGTTTAATCGATATCTTTCCGAAAAAAATGCTTTTTCTTCGGTGTGAAACGGACGTCTGGTTGTGGAGAAATGAAAGCGAAAAAATTGAAAAAAATGAAAAAAATGTACGGGAACCTACTGTATAAAGAATTATGAGGTTTTCTCTGGGTCGCATGGGAGGATAATTCTAAAAAAATTTGGTTTTTTCTTAGTTTGACCCATTGTGACATTTATGGAAAAAAGCACCGATTGGTGACAGGACACCGATTGGTGACGCCACTATACAAGGGACCGATGAGAAGTGTCGCAACCTTCCGAACCTTGAAAAAATACACCAGCTTCCGCCAGAAACAAGGTTTTTGCATTTTTGAGAATTTTCAAAATTTTGCTTCAACTTGAAATAATGAAGTAACTGAACTCTGGAAGAGAATATTTCTCTAAGATTGACAACTTTCTGAATTGAAAATGACTTTTACTTCAAGTATTTTCAGAATTGTCAATCTGCATGGAGAAAAAGCAATGGAAGCGGTGTCTCTGCCATCGTGGTTCTACTTTCGCCTTCTATACGACTGCAGACACACGTCATTGAAACCCATCAATCCACATTCTGTTGACATGACTCGATATATCGCATCGACAAGATAAAATGTCATCCCTTGGCTCAAAAAACTATCGACATGGTAAGTGCATTGGGTCAACAGAACGTTGACAACACTATGTGAAACAAACCAAGCCAATGACTAAGATGACGGCTCTATTCACGGTAGCTGCCTCGGACTATCCACTTCCAAGAATTGCTAATGGTCTAGGAGAGACGGTTTCCGTCAGACATTCGAGAAAAGGCTGGATGGAATCGTCGATCTTTGTGGATCTCTGGAGGGACGAAATTATCCCGGAAATCGCAGCAGTCCGGAAGATGCTGTGTGATTTCCAAAACAGGGATCACAATCCACCGTGGAACCGCTTCAAGCAGAGGATCTTCGGGCTCTGCTCATTTGTGACGGATACTCATCAAGAAATCACCTTGCTCGATGGCCATTCGAAGTCTCCGAGATTGAGATTTTGAGTGAGGAATGAATTTCCAGCCAAATTTCCCTCTTAGGATCAAATCGTTTTGACAAGATTATTCTGACGATCTCCCCATCCTGGATATCTGTTGTCTTCCTCCTTCATCCCCAAGCAGCTTTAGATGTCCGTTTGTTTCTTAATCTCGTCATCATTGTATGAACTGTTACTTCAGGAAGATACAACTTTCATGCAATGCAGGTTGGTGATTCTCCACGCTTCTACAAAAATATAATTGCGTTCCGTTTCTTTTCACCAATCCAAAGCCTTCGTTTCGAAGTTGAAAATTGTCGAACTGAAAGAAAAAAACAAAAATCAGACGGTCAAGCGAGGCACCATTCGAATTTCACCTCGATGAATCTCACTATTCTAACGATATTTCTCCTTTTCTCTCTTTTAACGCCGAAAGGATTTGACATATTTGAATGTGTGAATTGAAATGAGTCCTCATCAAAAAGATCCGATCCATCCCCCAAGTGTTGGTTTTGGGCACACACGGAACATTGAAGAAAATCTGAACAAATTATATTCATTGGTTGCACCAGAATTAGAAAATGCATTCATCTCTAAAAGAATAGGGCTTGAAGTTGTCGCCCTTCCAAACTCTGACTTGATAATCACTCCACGAACAACAAGAACACAATCTGTCCCCGTTCAAGCCCCTACAAGCTCTGATTTGATCACCACTCCACGAACAACAAGAACACAGTCTGTCCCCGTGCCAAACGATGCAAGTTCAGCATAATCCACCCCGATTGAAAAAAAAAGAAGAGGTCATCATCAGGATCAACTTCAGATTCCAGTTCAGACACTTTGGATGACTTCCAGGATGATGGTGAAGGTAAGAAAATCACTCCAGAAAAGAACACAAGGATGAACCCGAAGGTCTGGACGCCGGAAGAAGTGAGAAAGCTCCTGAAAATGAAAAAGAAGGGATACACAAATACAGCCATTGCTGAAGATTTGGGATGTTCCAGACAGCAGGTTAGCGATAAATCTCGCCAGCAAATGTTCCCAAGAAGGATTTCAGGCGGTACCAGGATGAAGGAGTTATCAACTTCGACTTTCAATATTAGATAGAGTTTCTTTCTCGTTCTTATCCTACATGTCTCTGCTCCGAACGAGTCCATCTTCCCTCTCACCTTTTCAGAAATTGAATATAGACAATCCAGGAAATAGAGAAGTGGAGTGTTTGCAAGATGGATTGATCTTGAATGTTTGAAACGTTTCCCTCAAAGTGGCTGATTGAAGATGCTGATCCTGCTCGCTCGTGAACAAATCCAGTCGAAACATGATGGGCAGGGCTTTGCATGAAGTCTGACACTATTGGCCTGAATCAACATTATTTGGCTGAGTGATCGATTTCACAGTGGATTTTTGCTCAGTCAATAAACATATGAAGTAGTTTCTCTTCAGACTGCATTTTGGTTGTGTTCATGTTTGACCAAACGTGATAATTCCAGAAGAAAGCACGAATGGTTGACATGGAACAAATTGGTGACGCCATCATAGATCGTTTTGAATACGATCAAGCACTCGAATCCAAGATACGCATCACACGTGATCCCTAAAACCCTATTTCTTGCCAAAAAAGATGTATGAGTGGGATACAGGATCGGATTGGCCAATCGGAACCTCGCGAGAGAATTCTCTGGTTGAAACAACCGCGTGGTGACAACATATTCATTCCTTTGACCCAACGATTGGATGCCTCTATCGTTGGATGCTCACAGAAAGCGGTGCACTCAGCAAAACATCCGTGATCCTGTCCAAAAAACAAGAAGAAGAAGAACGCGCATTTCTCTGTGGAAGAGGAGGAGGAATTGGAAAACCTAGTATTGGAGGCTAGCGTGACTGACGACTCATATGCGCCATGTCAGGTGCGGGATTGGGCCTCCCACAAAATTGACAAGCCAGTCCACCAGAGCTGGCATCAAGGCTTCCTTCATCGTCACTCCGATCGCCTGAAACAGATGATAATTGAGCCACAGGAAAAAAAAGGACAATGATCATACCGAACGATATTCTCAACTTCAGAGAAAGAGTCGCATCAATTCTCCAGGATAAACCCGCAAGTTTCGTCTCCAACATGGACGAAAGTGGATATCATTGCGATGAGGATGAAACGAAACAAGCAGACGGCATCAACAGTTCTGGATTATGCCTGTTCGGAAATTGAAGTCGACCGGAGGCAACGTGTCGTTGTTTTGCACTCTCCCCTTCTTCACATCCAGCATCCTTCCCGAACAGAAACTGCAATCCCTATCTCCAGCAAATTTGTCTCACCCACATTCACCATATCTGCTGTACACACATGGTACGCGACAGGAACAGCACCAGTCCAAACATACTAATTGTGAGACTCTCTCTAAACCCCTCCCTCACTCTCTCGTTCATTGGCAGCACATCATGTTGCGCAAGCTAGATGATGACAGTGAGGACGAGCACTCATCAGATGGGTTGTTTGAGATGATGGACGCTGAGTTGGTGATAACAAAGAAAATGATGGATCAATGGAAGAAGAGAAAACAAACGAAGCAGAATAGTGGCGTCAACAATCCAAGAAAATCAATAATCCACGCTCTTTTCGGAGAAAACCCTAAAACAAGTATCTTTTTCGGACCGCTTTCTTTGTGGTTTTGAGATTTCAAATCTGATTTTCTCATTGAAATTAGCATTTCTTCAGAACATTAGCTTCAAACGAGAAAATAGGATTCAAGTGATTTTTATGAAAAATGATATGGGTTCGATCAAACTCTCACAATCAATATCACCTCTTCTACTCAACCAATCACCGTACAAAGACACTTTTGGACTCTTCTTCTTTGCGAGATGAACAATCACTAAATGTATAGAATACATAAACCGTGAACGATACTGTTCTGTTGCCCAGTGTCGATCCAACAGTAGAATTTGAAATGAAGATTTTTTGAACGTTCTGAGATCCTAAACATCGATTTATTTCCATCTTACAGATCCCTAAGTCGCTTTCCAGATTCTTTTTTATCTTTCGTCTTGAGGATCCGTATCTGCCTTGATTTCTTCTAGAAATTCAGACGAACACAACGGATCAAGGTTTCAGACTTTTTTTGATTTTCTTCTCATATCCAATATTCCTGACCAAAATATTCACTATTCATCGTTTGAGTGGGAACTAAGAAGAAAAAGCGAACCATATTACAAATCAAGTTGTCCGAAAAAAGGTACATGTTGTCAAAACCTCAAAATAATAGCGTTCATCAACCCCCAAATTCTCAAACCCACAACATTTTGAGAGTGAGTCCCATTTTGTTCTCAAGTTTTCTTCCTAGTGTTTTCTCGTTTCAATTAGTAATTTCCCTCATCTCGTCTTTTCGCATTATTAATCAGGTTTGAGTCAAAAAATTGAAGAAAATTCGAAAGACTTTCCTGAACGATGTGATCTCCCCTTTTTATCATTTGTCTGCCTACTCCTGAGTACGGCCTTGTATAAGTTTTGTTTTTGTTTTATTCCATTCATTCTTGGTTTTAGAGCTGGTTGAGTTTTTTTCACATTTTTTTTTCTAAAGGTTTTTGGTTTGTATTTTTGGATCCCCAACTTTACTTTTGGATCTTTCCTGATTTCACGCCTGGTTGCCCGCTCTTTTGTCTCATTTTCATTCCTCCTCTTCTCAGAAATGTACTCATATGTTGTCAGGAGTACTCCGGATGTCACCACTAGTTGAATTGATGCGAAAGATGCGTCAGCAAACTTTCGAACTGGTGACTGCAATTGATTCTCTGTTTCTTTATCTTATTTCGAAAGTCTGTCCAGAAGAGGTTTCAAATCCAGTGGATGGATTCCACATCTTCTGAAAGCAGCTTCGATGATCTGTCTTCTGAAGGCGGTCTGAACTGAGTTTTGGAGAACTCATGTAATCTCTCTCCGATGTTCAACTTGTGAGAATGGATGTGGAATGGTGAACAGTGTGTCCAAAAGCCGGGACAATCCATTCTTTCTTTCTCTGTCGTTTCAGCTTGTTTGTTGGATTGCTTTCTGAAATCGGAAAGAAACCACAGTTGGAGAATGTTGGTTTTATGCACTTTATGCGGAAGCCTTCTTGGAAAGCCAGTATATGAGTTGTAAAACGACTTTTTGAACGTCCTGAAGGGGATGTCGTCCAACGGTTGCAAAAGATTGGTCGTGTTTGGGGGTAGTGTAAGGAGATGAATAGGATTTTGGATTAGTATTTTGTAGCTTCCATTCCTGTTGGGGTGGAAACAACCAGCTCATCCACGGCGTCCGAACTATAGCTTTGAGTCTTGTGAAGTCGGTTCGGACGCCCAGTGACGCCTAAATCCCGTCGATTTGCCACCACCTTTCTTGCTCGCCAAACAGAACTGCGCCCCGCACCCACCACTCTGTTCACTACACCCTTCTTGAGATTCAGCGCTTTCTCGATTCGAATGACCTTTTCAGCCCGCGATAAGCCGAAATATTCCCGTTTTCCGAGCTCTCGTTCGATAGCTCGTCGGTGTGGAGTTCTGCTTTTATTTGGTCCTTTCAAGAATCATGGGTTCGTCTCAATTTTCACTCATTTTGTCTCGTCTTAGATTCCTGCCATCAAAACAAGTTCTCAGAGTTGAAGTTGAATGTATGACAAAAGAGACATATAGAACACTGCCCACTGACTGGTTTGATTTGTGTTCTTTTTATTCTTCATGATTGCTGGTTGGAGCCATGTGAAGACTGCAGCAGCAAACGAAGGAAATCCATAAAAGCCTGATTTTTATTTGTGATGAATGTGTCCAGTTCGGTGCTATCTGTATCTGCCTTGTCACCTCGTTTTGTGATGAGGTATGCATATCTTCGAGCTACATTGATTCTATGAAAGAGTCAAATGCGAGATACCTTTGACTGAGCGTCTTTGACTGTGATGGATCGACTCGCATCAACTTGACATTCCAACCATTGGTCAAATTGAGCCAACTCTGCCTGAGTGATTCCCATCACTTGAAGAGAAGAAACTGGCGAGAACTTGCCTTTCGAAAATTGAGGGAAGATCACTACGTTCAGGAAAGTCTTTCGAATTTTCTTCAATTTTTTGACTCAAACCTGATTAATAATGCGAAAAGACGAGATGAGGGAAATTACTAATTGAAACGAGAAAACACTAGGAAGAAAACTTGAGAACAAAATGGGACTCACTCTCAAAATGTTGTGGGTTTGAGAATTTGGGGGTTGAACGATAGTACCCCGTTTTGCCCAAGAAAAAAGTGTTTCGGCAATATCTTCACTACCTGTGAACCAATTTTGATGAATTTTTTGGATGAATCGTCTTTTTGTGAGATGACTTTATAGTAAATCAAATTCATACAAAATGGTGGGTATCTGGGACGATGTGAAAAAACGCAATTTTTCGCCCATTAAAAAATAAAAACCCATTTTTTTTGAGTGTCTTTGATCGAGATAGATACGATAAAAACGCTTTTTCTTCGGTCCAAAAAGGACGTCTTTTCGTGGAGAAATGACCCCAAAAAGTTTCAAAACAGGTGTGTATTTTCCTATAGGGCGATATGAGGCACTCTCAAAGATGTGTCGTCAAATAAATCTAAAAAACTTTATTTTTTTCTTAGTGAGACCATTTGTGATTTATCCTTTCACAGATCGTGGATTCTTGATATGGCGGGGTATATTTACACTACTATCATTTCGAAAATACCGTGGTTGGACAACCCCTACAAATTGGAAAACCCTTCCACCGATGAATAGGACACAAATTGTTTGTCTGAATATTTGATTTTTGACTTTTGTTTTTGTTCTCTTTTTTGAATCATTGATAAATTTTTATTCGTTGATTTAGATTGAAATGAAAGTTAGTCTATTTTCCTTACATTGACTTCGAACGGAGGGATCTTCCCTCAATTTTGTTCATCCCGTTTCTCGTTGTAGATCGAGTTGTCATTGTTGTCCGCTTCATTCTGGGCTTCTTTACTTTCTTTCGTTCTGGTGGAATAGGCTTCATGGTTGCTCTGGGTCGCTGACTCAAAGTTGTCTTTCGAAGTTTGTCATTCTTCTTCAATTCATCGTTCTCCTTTTTTCCGTTCTTCCCTTGTTTTCTATTTCGTCTCTTTCATCTTCATCTTCTCCATCGACGGTGTCGACGTCAGAAGGATTCCACCACTGATTACAGAACGAATGCCGGCATACGAACAGTCACCATTTTGACTTGGTTGGGAGAAAGATCCTTTTTTGACTGTGTCAGGATTGTCTGGAAGTCTCTGGAGGTGATGAGAAACATCTCTATCCAAGATTCCACAGCGGCGAAACGACAAGGAGAAGGTGTCGATCGTGAACGCCTTCTGGCATGCGAACTGAAGTGCGAAGTGAATTAAATTCACTTGGCTGAGTCTTCAGAGGGTACACAAGTGTATCACTGGTACTCTTGAATCTTGGATGGCTGAAAACCCTGTTTCGTCGTAGTCGAAAATAAGATCATTCGGTATGCAGAATTCATCAATCCCAGTATTCAATAGAGTCATCCACTCAGACATGTTTTGTTGCTTGCGAGCAGCGATTATTGGCGCATCCATATGAATAGGACGAGAGAACAAGAGATCGGGATTTGCATCAGAGAAATTCCATGCCCAGCTGTCATCGAGTTCGATCAGCCTCGTTTTTGGAATAGAAGATCCAACCAAAATGTTTTGGATCGAAAAAGATGGAATAGGAGGAAAAAGACCTTCTTTTGGACCATCGGAGGGGTGACATCTTTCTTCAGCTCAACTTGTTCCTTGAGACAGGATCGACTATGAATTCCAGTGATGGATTGGATGATCCCGGACAAAATTGTCTTTTTCAAATACGCCTTTACTTTGGCACAATATTCATTCCATTTTGGAGTCTAACTTTTTGGTCCAACGTTCTGCAAGGAAATGGAGAAAGAGTGAGAACAAAAGAACAATGACTATTCAGAAAGTGACAATACTGTCATGGAACAATTTGGCGAGAGTAAAAAAAAAGGTAGTTCTGAAGGAACGCATGAACAAAATTGAGGGAAGATCCCTCCATTCGAAGTCAATGTAAGGAAAATAGACTAACTTTCATTTCAATCTAAATCAACGAATAAAAATTTATCAATGATTCAAAAAAGAGAACAAAAACAAAAGTCAAAAATCAAATATTCAGACAAACAATTTGTGTCCTATTCATCGGTGGAAGGGTTTTCCAATTTGTAGGGGTTGTCCAATTACGGTATGCAAGATCAAAATACTCGACCACCGATGAATTTCGACCAAATTTCCCGTGTCTCATTGATAGCAGGTACTTTCACCATCAGAAGAGATCCGACACTTTGATGAATAATGAACTGACACTGACCGGCACTTTTGGCCGGTCAACCAAGTCTAGATTGACAATGAAAATTAGGATCATTGTGAAGAAGAGAACATTAATTCATGTGAGGAAGCCGATTTCTGAGTCGTTGATCGAGACCCATTCTTCTGGCGAGTGGATGTCACCAACATTCTCCAGAATAAAATGATTTAAACAATTTGTTTACCATTTTTTCTTCAGAAATAAGGGCAAATAATCTTAAATTACTCCGAATCTTTGAGAAAAAAGTTCGGAAAGTGGTTTTACCAATTTATCTACACTTCACCCGATCCTTTTTCCAGTCACTTTTTCAGAATGTCTGGTCGTCTTCACAGCCCCCCCGCTCAAGAGCAGGGGGGGCTGATAGGCTTGTCTGACCGGCACTGACCGGTCAGTTTTCATCGAAAAGTACTGACGGTCACTGACCGGAGGTATTTCGGAACCCATAATCTAGATTTACCATTTCTCCGAAGTATATTTTGCTGAATCTGAAATTCGAATCAATGACAAGTCTATTCTCACGATTTCTTCAGAATTTTAACAAATCAGATTTTGATCATTCAATTCAGCGATTTAACTCTTAATCTCACATTATCATTTCTCGATCGAACTTTACACAAAAAGTAATGGGCATTTGATCGAACTTCTTCATCCTCTATCACTGAAATAGTTGTCGCCGAACGTCGAAACTCCTTGGTATGAACCCTTGAGACAAAATCTTTTTGGTACCAGCTGTCATCTGTCTGCCCAAATCTTTCTTTCACTTTTTTCTCAGTTCCTTTCAAGATACAGAACTTAAGCCATTGAGAATGCAGAGGAGAGAAGCCGAAGGAAACAGAGCTGAACTGGGAAGAGCTTTGTGATGCCATTGTCAAAGGTGAGATTCACATCGAATACGAACAAAACCAACATCTGTCGAACACTCTCAAAGGCCACCACACATCAACCCTCTCATCCACTCACTTCGCACGCTTCTCCACTCACCATCCAATTCACGACGAGAGCAACTTTGTCAGGTTCTCCATCCCTCCTCGTGACAGTATCCTGAAGATTGCAGAGTTGGTGGAGAAGAAGACCAACCAAGAGTTGACAGTGACTTTGGGAAACTGATTGAGTCTCGTCGTTATGTTGAGTCTGTCTGAAGACTACGGAGCGGATCGGGTGCCCTCAAATTCACACATTTGCTGAGTCTTGGTTCTGACACAATTGAGGACCAACAGAAGACAAAAATCACGTTTGATATCTACGACAACAACTCAACGGCCTTCTCGAATGGGGGAGAGTACACTCACTTCTCCGCCAGCCTCACCCACACCAACCCTCAACACACTCACTCAACCTCAAACAAGGGTGTTGCTACGCGCAGTCCGCGTAATGACTAGGGGCAGTCCGTTTTTTTGTGCTAGGGGCAGTCCGACTTTGCTAGGGGCAGTCCGAGCTTTGCTAGAGGCAGTCCGTCATTTTCTGGGTTATTATTGCAATTTTTCACTCTTTGATTTGCACCATGAGCACAATTACACATCTTCGAAGTCAGTAGCAGCGAAATCAACCAGATTCGGAAATTGATAGCGAGAAAGAGGTCATTTTGTTTGATCTGACCGAAAATCAAGTATATGAGATAGAAAGTGTCAATACTATCCGAATAGCACCAACGATGAAGGATGAAACACAAGAAAGAGATGATGAACAACATTTTATCCATTTCAATCCAGGATTGACCACAAAAAGTTGGGTGATTCTAAATGAATTGTTACCCGCGTATTTTCTTCTGCCACACGAGCAGAAACTCTATGTAATTTTCAGAGCGCTCATATTCTCCTTCCTTCGACATGATTAAGGTGTTTTCAGTTTTTCTGAGTCTTCATCCCATCTTTTTCTTCTGATTTCTTCTTTCAGCTATCCTCCTTCGCTCAAACTTGCATATTCCCCCAAAATTGTACAAGTACCTCGTTCTTACACATCATTTGAAGCCGACCCCCATCGTTTGAACAGTAAATATATTCTCATCTTAATTTCCAGGTCATTCTTTCCAACAACTCAGATCCACAGGCATCTGAGTAGTCCCATCAAAATAGGTAAAACTGAGATCAATTGATGTCAGTGCCTAAATTTGGACTGAGATCAAATTTCAACTCTTTTCCTTTGAGATTTTCTCATTATCACTTCATTAATCATGTTCAATTCACTTCTTGTTTTCACATAATGCTCTTCAATATTTCAGACAGCTCTTATTTCCCAAAAACACGCACGATCACAATCACCAACACTTCTTTTTTCGATGTATTCCCTTCATTGACTTTAGTCAGTGAGAAAAAACCATCAAAGAAGACATAATAACGCATTATCGACTTGTTTTTATAATTATTGTTGTAGAACAAACTGAAACAGCAGCACCCAAAGTTTGCATTTTCATGATCTATGAAGTGACCATTTTCCTTTTTACTTTTTTTTCCATTCAAATATCATATATAAGAAGACTTTTTTGAAATGAAAGAAACGAAATGGTATTGTAGGTATTTAGTGGGATCAGATCCGACTGGGATCACTGGGATCAAATCAGAAGCCTGCAGATCCAACTACAACACTTGACATCTCAATGTTTTAGTGTGATTTCGAGTTTTTTCAACTCTTTTCCAACAGGTGTCTCATTCAGATCTGGTGATCCCGTTCTTCTCTTCTCACAGTGAACTCGCTTTTTCTGATCTGCCTCCCTCCTCTGTAGCAAACCATTAAACGTGTTGTTCCTACACATTCATGTCACAAATACGCCATTCCGACACACACAAGAAATTGCATAGAGATTCTCAATGTTTGAAGCGAGATGGACAAGAGAGGCTTTTCAAGGCTTTTTTGATGATAGATGTTTTCAATTCGCATTTCTCTCACAAATCCGATTTTTTATGTCGTTTACCACCACCTCTTTGATTTCTGAAACGTTACGAAGAAATAAATGTGAAAAAATGTCCTGATCAAAAAAGAGCTCAATCGAACGCGATCAAAGCAAAATCTACTAAATTTAGCACTTTTCAGTCCTGAAAGCAGCTGAATGCAAATTGTGCAATTTTTGATTTTTTGAGACGCACCATAGTGACAAGTAACATTTCATTTAGAATCACCCAGTTTTGGATCACCAACCACTCTCTCACACATATCTCCACATCATCGTCGTAATTTTCACCCTTTTATCTGGAATAAACTCTCGTTCCTATATTCTCTTTGCTGTTTAGATGTTGATCATGTCAGAAGTGGAACTCAACTCCCGCGTGTCTTTGTACTGCCAGCAGAAGCGACGAAGACCAGTGAAGGTGGAAGAAAGGAAGGCGGAGGGAGAGGAGCGTCGCCTTTGGTATGGCCTCATCTGGCTGGGTCGTTGGAAGAGACAGTCGCGCTGGTGATGATGACGTCGGATCTGAACATGATGTGGGGGAGTGCTGTGACTGAAAGTGGGGTGTGTAGGGTTGTGGTGTATTTTGTGTTTTCGTTGTTAGCTCTGTTTCTTTGTCGTTCTTCCTGTTTTCTTTGATTCTTGAGTTTTGGGTGGGTCACTCAGATTGTTGGAGAACTGCTGGTCTCGATCGGGAGACAACGACATGGTTGACAGTGCGCACGCAGCAACGGCTGGTGGGACAGCAAGGAAGGAGGGTGGGCAGGCGAGAGGAGGAGTTGAGAGGGCGGGTTGCGGGGTGGTCGTCTTCGGTGAGATGTCTGCTACGTCTGCTGAGAGGTCCGAGCGGCGGGAGACGCGTTGGAATGGTGCCGATGGGGCTTGTGAGCGCTGTTGATGTTTGTGAGCGGGTTCGACGACGCAGTGTTTGAGGGGTGTGAGGCGGAGGAAGGAAAGAGGGCTGTTTGCGAAGAGCTGCGGAGAGCGGGGAGGACGGTCGGGTTTGGGACGGAAGGATGGAGGTGAGGGAGATACATTGCCGCTGCTTGTTGTGTCGAGCGGGTGGAGGGAGGAATCAATGGAGGATTTGGGTGTCTCTGAGAAGGAACTTGCAGAGTGAGATGGGAGCGGCAGAGAGGAACGAGTCGGAGTTAGAGGAGATTGGGAAGAGGTAGGAGAGGGACAAAAAGAACAGAGACGAGGAAGAGGACGAGCAGGAATGGAGAACATTTCCAAAAAGGATGGGTACAGGAAAACAAGTGAGAGGGACGAATGGATGGAGGGTGAGATTGGGTGGATGGAGTCGGCGGTGAAGATGGAAGAGGAGGGTGAGGTCGGGTTCCGAGAGGCGGAAGAAGAGAGGGAGGGAGTGAGGGGGAGTGGGGTGTTGGAGGCACGAATATCGTCGATTGAGAGGGAGAAGATCGGGAAGAGCAGATGAGACACCAAAAGATCGAGCTAAGAAGAGAAGGAGATGGGGAGAATAAAAGAAAGCGGGACACTGCAGATTCTGCGAGTCCTTCTTTCGGTTTAAACTTGCCGGATTGGTGAAGTTGATGGAAGGCCGCGAGAAGAACGAGGCTGAGAGAGACGAGAGAGAGGAGGATCGAGATCAAAACTAATCATCAAAATCAGGAGAAAATGGAGAAATGAAAGATTTTTGCAATTTTTTTTCACGATTCCCTTCATTCATTTCAAGAAACAGAGTCTGTAAGAAAGATGTTCACCATACATTGAAATGGTCATAATATGGTCCACCGTCTCTGCATCGCATCTTTCTCTTCTATATCAATGTCATTTCGATTTGATTGATCGTATAAAAGACTCGTCTCTCACAATTGGACAGATCACACAAATACCCTCATGAACAGTCATCAATTCACTAATCTTCCTATATTCACTGAATTTGAATTAAAATATGTATAATTGTGGTCATAGTTCAAATCAAAGAGTGAAAAATTGCAATAATAACCCAGAAAATGATGGACTGCCTCTAGCAATACGCGGACTGCCCCTAGCAAAGTCGGACTGCCCCTAGTACAAAAAAACGGACTGCCCCTAGTCAAAACGCGGACTGCGCGTAGCACTACCCCCTCAAACAAGATCTCTAACATGGTCCTCTATATTCTGTTCTTGCCGAAATAAGGTCTAAGAATCGCTAAGAAAAAGGCGAGATGATTGGAAATGATAATTAGTTACATTGTGAAGTGGAGCCTTGTTTGGAAATGAAACAGAAGAATGTGAAAAAGGTGCTGGAAAACTCCCAGCGGGTCAGATGGTGAATGAATGCCTCTCCGGACATGAAAATACGAAGATGAACCGTTCGGCGAGAGTGTCACTGGATTAGTGAAGAAGAATGAATATAAATGATAATAAAATGTAAATCCAGGCAAATGAAAGAGTGCGTGGATGACGTGAAAGAAAATGTCCGCGTTCACACACGAGACTGAGTGCTGTGCAGCCCGTTTTGTGCGAGAGCAGACGTTGGTGGATGAAGATTGCGCTCTCCTCGTGAATCAGGAAAGAAGACGTCTGAAGTGTTGAGAGGGCAGTAATCATGAGTCATCGAATCGAGCGACATGAAACGATTACGATGAGGATGACTTGAGTGGTTGAGGGAAGATGAGATGATTCGACGTGAGGTGACATGAGATGACGTGTTCTAACAGCACACCCGAAGGCACACTGCGAAATAGATGTTAAGAGTGCAATCATAATGCACTGGAAGTGGCCAGCCAACTATTCCAAATAATGCGGAAGCTGCCGTTGCTTTGCCTCCAACTGTTGTTTGTACGACTCAGCGTTGGAGCTCGTGATCTGCTTCGTCGCCTTCCCGTTGTCGATCAACTTGTCGTAGATCGTGCTGAAGGACGGCCTCAGTTTCGGGTCCAGGTCGAGACACTGTTCCACAAGATCTTTCAAATCCGACGGGAGCTTGTCCATTTTCGGCCTTGTCCCAGTTCCAAGCTGACGTTGCGCGTTGATTCCATCAATCTCGCCGAATGGCACGTCGCCTGTTTCAATCTCCCAGAGGACAAGGCCCAAGCTAAAAACCGCCGCTTTTGTGTGATCAATTGGTGCTTTCACTTCAGTGGCACTTTGTGTGACTGCTTCGGGTGCCATCCATCGCTGTCCAGAGTCATCCTTTGGCGACGTCACGTTCGTTTGGTTTTGAGTTGGTTGTTCAACTGTTCGCGGAGCATCCTCTTTCAGTTTCAGGAAGACATCGTCTGTCTCGGTGATGATGATGTTGTGAGGGTTCAACTTCAACAGAAGATCTTTGAATGTCTCTGATCGAGAGAGCTGTTCAAGTCCTCGCGCAACTCGAAACTGAACCTGAAAGCGTTGGAGTTGTCTGGTGTCCTTGTTGTTCGAGTGAAGACGAGAGTACAGTGTGTTCCTCCTGTCCACAACATGAATTTCCTTCTTCTCTCCACAACCCATCGCTTCGACCATGTTGTCAGGCGAGTAAGTCTCTGGTTGAGGCACATTCTCGTCTTTTTCCAGAGCATCTTGATCCTTCGTGGCTGGGATCCACGTGGACATGTGGGTGTGTGTTGGGAAGTGATTCGAACCGTTGTCATCAATGTTGTTGAAGGTGGGCAGATCCTCCACTTTGATTTCGATTCCAACATCCAATTCCTGATTCGTGAGCAGTTGTTGTGATTCGTTCTTCTTGGCTTTCTGTTTCCGGCGTCGACAGCACAGGAAGATGAGAAGAAGGAGGACGAGGAGTGCAGCAACAGAGGCAGCAATTGGGATGATGAATTTCATCGAATGCTGAGCGAGGGCCTTTCTCTCAGACGCAGCACTCTGCTTCAGTGTGATGTATTCAGTAGACGCAATTGCGTTGCCATAGTTCAAACGAGCTCGCCATTCGAAGGTGGAATTGATGCTTTTCGTGAGGGATGATTCAGTCAAGACAAGAATGAGAGCTGTTTCTGTCCATTTCGATGGGGTTGTCTCTGAAAAGTCGACGATTTTCTTGGTCCCGGTTTCTCGTTTCGTCTTCTCGTCAAATTCAAACACTTCGAGCTCCAGTCCACACGGGATCAGCAGAAGACCAGCGATCGAGACAGTGAATTGTCCACTCTTTTTGTTGTACGACACTTTCGTCTCGGTTTTGTTCAGTGTTGGGATGAAGAACGGCGAGAGAGGATTGATCACTGAAGACACGACCGAACATCCTTCCTCAGCATAGAACCAGCTCGATGATCCAGAAACGGCACCATCTCCCCCATTTAGAGTCGTCACGTTCACTTGAGTGTTCGAGCATCGAACATTCCGTCGAACTGAAGGGAATGAACTGTTCTGAGCGGAGTTGTCTTGGAAACTCGCTCCATCAATCGTCAGAGATCCCCCAGAGACTGTGACGGCGCCGATTGGCAGAGAGAGAAATGATGAAAATTCAATCTTCGTTGGCGTGTCTTGAACGTCGATCACAGACATCGTCCAGTCACAGACATTGCTGGTATCTGCGTCTTCGTTTGAAGATGATGATTCTCCAGAAAATGAACACAATTTCACATGAAGATCCACTCCATCCTTGGCAGTGAGAAATTGAAACTGTGGATGCTTCGAGGGATAGGAAAGGGTGACTTCGACAAACGATGCAGTTTCGAAGTTTGAAAGATCAAACATATTCGAAGAGAAGACGAGAGACGAGATGGTCAGGTTCGTAACGAGCGAAGCTCCTCCAGTCAGTCGGAGGATGGAGGGCTGAATGTCCACTGTCGATGAAATTGTGACAGAAACAAGTTCAGTCTCGCCATTCTCATTCACAATCAGAGCGTCAGATGTCGTCAGAGAAGACGACGAGAGATCGAGTGTGACGAACGTGATGAGGAGAGTGTCTGGATCGTTGAAGACATTGTTCACAAGCTGACCTTTCCCTCTCATCCGAAGAAGTCCCTTCTTTTTATGGCCCTGCACTGTCAAGAAGTCTCCGTCCAGTTTGATGGCCGAGTTGATCTCTCCTTCTCCGTTGATCTCCACATTCCGCACAAGCGTGAGTGCAACTGCTTTGTCAACAGTGAGGCACGGAAGTTGCGAGTGTCCGCAGAGTGGATGATCTTCGTTCCATTCGTCTTTTGTGACGACGATCAGAGCAGGATCTTTTGGATAGAACTCGTAGAGAAGCGAGTGTGGTTCGTACGGATCGGTTGTGGATGGACGGTCTTCGTTACCTGCAGGAATGAAAAGAAGGACACCCTGACGAGGCATCGATGTTGTTATTGTGTCTTTCCAACTATCCTTGTTGACAGTGTTGGGATGCTTCCCAATCAGAAGAATCCAGTTTCGTCGGTTGGACGAAGTGCATGACGTGAAAGATGTGTCTGTCACTTTCACTGGTCCTTCTTTCGATTTTGTTGCTTCCAAAACACATCCCAATCCATCTTTGCGAGTGATCGATGCGAATGAACTATGTTCGATGGTGACGGGAGCAGATGAGGAGATGAGTGGTGTGGACGTCAGTGTGAATTTCTCAGCTGTGACAGAGGTGAGCTCCAATGATCCGCCTGTTGCAGAGATGAGAGAGAAGGCCAGTTCCGACGATGCTGGAGCGATGAACGAGCAGTCGTCGAATTCGAGGATGCCAGAAGACGATGTGAAGAGAGCACCGTGTGTGGCGGTGGTTGGGACCGAGATTGTGAGCTGTCTGAAAGTGAGTGAGGAAGACTCGGAGCTTTGGACCTTGTTGTCGAACACGCCATTTTCAGTGAAAGTAAGTGTCGATGCCTTTTGGTCGCCGACGATCGTCTTCGTCCCTTTCAACGCCACAATCAAATCCACTTCGATGCTGTCGATGACTTTGATTGTGTTGATCGTGTTGGATGAGCCCATTCGAATGATTCCGAGCGAGAGTGTCTTGCAGTACAAATAGAAATGTCCACACTTCTCAAATTCGTATCCGTTGTCATCAACTTCCACAATGCCTCCTTCGAGATCAACAAGGTACGGAAGCAGCGATGTGTTCATTCCAGTCGATGTGTCACTTCCCCAAAGTGAGTCAGGAGTGTCAACTGAGTAGGTTCCCTCCCAATCATCTGATTTCGTCGTCAGGTCAATCCGATCTCCAGTCAAGAACATGTCAATCTGCTTCTTCGTGTTCGAGTTGGACGTGCCTTTCGAAAACACAAGATTCTTCATTTCGTAATTGAAGCTTGAAGAAGTCACATCGGATGTGTTCTCAAGGGACATGAAAATCGAATGAGCTTGGCCAGTACAGGAACACGAGGTGAACGTATTGTTGTTCAGCACGAAAGAGGCCGATTCAGAGACGTCAGTAGCAATAACGCCAGCTTTCTCGCTCGAAGAAGAGATGGAGACGAAGAAGGTGGTGCGAAGGGTGAGGCTTGCACCAGACTTGATCTGGATCAGCGTGCCCGCAATACTTCCTGTCCCTGATTGGGTGAACGAGCAGTTCTGGATTGTGAGTGAGTTGGACAGAGAGTGGAAGACAGATGCATGTTTGAAAGTCGAAGGAACTGACACGAACAGAGCGTTGATCTGGATGTTGGCGGTGAGAGAGAAGAGTGCAGTGTTCGTTGCTGTTGCAGCAGTTTCTTTGATCGTCATCGTTTTCTCGTTTCCGGTGAATGAGACACTTTTGGTGAAGGCGAGTTCAGCGGAGTGTTCCACATTTGTGTTGAATGTGATCGTCGTGTCTGCGGTGTCTTTGATTCTGTCGTGAAGGGCAGTCAGAGAGGCACAAGGATATTCCGCGAATCCACAAACAGAGACATCGTTCGAGTCGGCGGAGATGAATGTTGAAGACGGAAGAGTGAGGAAATACAGCGAGAGAGGAACAGGGATTGTGTGGCTTCCCTCCTTCCCAACGAAATCGCGAGACGATGGCGCAGTCTGAGTCCAAACGAACTTCAGGATGTCATCGACAACTGTTTTGGACAGAGTTGGATGAGAGATGAAGACACAGTCGGCAGAGCAGTCAGACGACGAACAGGTGATGAAGGGATTCGACGAATGAGTGATTGAGAAATCACTGCCTTCGACCATCGACACATCCAGGACACCTGAGCGAGCAGTTCCTGTTGAGTTGCATGCGGCGAATGTTGTGTCTGAGAAGATCACAGATTGGGAGGATCTGACAGTGGCGGTCAAGATTGAAGCAGCAGAAATCGAGGAGAAGCCAGAGAACGAACACGACGTGACAGACAGAGATCCAGTCGATGTCAAAGTGATGAGAGAGTTCGAGAACGAATTGACAGAAGTGGAGAAAGCAAGCGATTGTAGGGTGAGAGATCCATCGGGAACGACGAATTGTCCACCTGTTGCAATTCTGATTTGTCTCATTTGATTCTCCCCAGCGATAGTCAGAGCAACAGCATTCGGAGAGATCGATGTGCGGAGTGGCGTCGTGTTTTTGATGGTGATCTGTTTCGCTGAGTCGGCTGCCGTCGCTCGACCAATTCCTTTTCGATCGTCAGGCAACTCACTCCAAAGTGTCCGCATTGCTCAATGTCCTTCCCGTTCGTTCCATCCACATCAATCATGCTTCCAGGCTGAACAAGATACACAAGCAGCGATGTGTTGATTCCAGTTGATGTGTCACTTCCCCAAAGCGATTCAGGAGTATCAACTGAGTAACTTCCCTCCCAATCACTCGACTTGGTCGTCAAGTCAATCCGATCTCCAATCACCAACACATTGATCAGGTTTTCTGCATTCCAGTTTGTTGCGCCTTTCGAGAACACAAGATTCTTCATTTCGTAGTTGAAACTGGACGAAGTCACTTCGGTCAAGTTCTCAAGGGAGATGAAAATCGAATGAGCATGGCCAGTACATGAACACGAGGTGAACGTATTGTTGTTCAGAACGAAAGCGGCCGAATCTGCAGGCATCTGAGTAGTCCCATCAAAATAGGTAAAACTGGGATCAATTGATGTCAGTGCCTAAATTTAGACTGAGATCAAATTTCAACTCTTTTCCTTTGAGATTTTCTCATTATCACTTCATTAATCATGTTCAATTCACTTCTTGTTTTCACATAATGCTCTTCAATATTTCAGACAGCTCTTATTTCCCAAAAACACGCACGATCACAATCACCAACACTTCTTTTTTCGATGTATTCCCTTCATTGACTTTAGTCAGTGAGAAAAAACCATCAAAGAAGACATAATAACGCATTATCGACTTGTTTTAATAATTATTGTTGTAGAACAAACTGAAACAGCAGCACCCAAAGTTTGCATTTTCATGATCTATGAAGTGACCATTTTCCTTTTTACTTTTTTTTCCATTCAAATATCATATATAAGAAGACTTTTTTGAAATGAAAGAAACGAAATGGTATTGTAGGTATTTAGTGGGATCAGATCCGACTGGGATCACTGGGATCAAATCAGAAGCCTGCGAATCTGAGACATCAGCAACAATAACACCAGCCTTCTCGCTCGCAGACGAGATGGAGACGAAGAATGTGGTGCGAAGCGTGAGACTCGCGCAAGACTCGATCTGGATCAGCGTGCCCGCAATACTTCCTGTCCCTGATTGGGTGAACGAGCAGTTCTGGATTGTGAGTGAGTTGGACAGAGAGTGGAAGACAGATGCATGTTTGAAAGTCGAAGGAACTGACACGAACAGAGCGTTGATCTGGATGTTGGCGGTGAGAGAGAAGAGTGCAGTGTTCGTTGCTGTTGCAGCAGTTTCTTTGATCGTCATCGTTTTCTCGTTTCCGGTGAATGAGACACTTTTGGTGAAGGCGAGTTCAGCGGAGTGTTCCACATTTGTGTTGAATGTGATCGTCGTGTCTGCGGTGTCTTTGATTCTGTCGTGAAGGGCAGTCAGAGAGGCACAAGGATATTCCGCGAATCCACAAACAGAGACATCGTTCGAGTCGGCGGAGATGAATGTTGAAGACGGAAGAGTGAGGAAATACAGCGAGAGAGGAACAGGGATTGTGTGGCTTCCCTCCTTCCCAACGAAATCGCGAGACGATGGCGCAGTCTGAGTCCAAACGAACTTCAGGATGTCATCGACAACTGTTTTGGACAGAGTTGGATGAGAGATGAAGACACAGTCGGCAGAGCAGTCAGACGACGAACAGGTGATGAAGGGATTCGACGAATGAGTGATTGAGAAATCACTGCCTTCGACCATCGACACATCCAGGACACCTGAGCGAGCAGTTCCTGTTGAGTTGCATGCGGCGAATGTTGTGTCTGAGAAGATCACAGATTGGGAGGATCTGACAGTGGCGGTCAAGATTGAAGCAGCAGAAATCGAGGAGAAGCCAGAGAACGAACACGACGTGACAGACAGAGATCCAGTCGATGTCAAAGTGATGAGAGAGTTCGAGAACGAATTGACAGAAGTGGAGAAAGCAAGCGATTGTAGGGTGAGAGATCCATCGGGAACGACGAATTGTCCACCTGTTGCAATTCTGATTTGTCTCATTTGATTCTCCCCAGCGATAGTCAGAGCAACAGCATTCGGAGAGATCGATGTGCGGAGTGGCGTCGTGTTTTTGATGGTGATCTGTTTCGCTGAGTCGGCTGCCGTCGCTCGACCAATTCCTTTTTCGATCGTCAGGCAACTCACTCCAAAGTGTCCGCATTGCTCAATGTCCTTCCCGTTCGTTCCATCCACATCAATCATGCTTCCAGGCTGAACAAGATACACAAGCAGCGATGTGTTGATTCCAGTTGATGTGTCACTTCCCCAAAGCGATTCAGGAGTATCAACTGAGTAACTTCCCTCCCAATCACTCGACTTGGTCGTCAAGTCAATCCGATCTCCAATCACCAACACATTGATCAGGTTTTCTGCATTCCAGTTTGTTGCGCCTTTCGAGAACACAAGATTCTTCATTTCGTAGTTGAAACTGGACGAAGTCACTTCGGTCAAGTTCTCAAGGGAGATGAAAATCGAATGAGCTTGGCCAGCGCAGGAACACGATGTGAACGTATTGTTGTTCAGAACGAATGATGCTGTTTCAGAGACATCAGCGATGATAACAGCAGCTTTCTCGCTCGCAGACGAGATGGAGACGAAGAATGTGGTGCGAAGCGTGAGACTCGCGCAAGACTCGATCTGGATCAGCGTGCCCGCAATACTGCCTGTCCCTGATTGGGTGAACGAGCAGTTTTGGACTGTGAGTGAGTTGGACAGAGAGTGGAAGACAGATGCATGTTTGAAAGTCGAAGGAACGGCGACGAACAAAGATGTGATTCGTGTGTTGGCGGTGAGAGAGAAGAGGGGTGTGCCAGTCGCAGTTGCTGATGTTTCTTTGATCGTCATTCTTTTCTCGTTTCCAGAGAGTATCACATTTTTGGAGAATGCGAGTTCAGCGGAGTGTTCCACATTTGTGTTGAATGTGATCGTCGTGTCTGCGGTGTCTTTGATTCTGTCGTGAAGGGCAGTCAGAGAGGCACAAGGATATTCCGCGAATCCACAAACAGAGACATCGTTCGAGTCGGCGGAGATGAATGTTGAAGACGGAAGAGTGAGGAAATACAGCGAGAGAGGAACAGGGATTGTGTGGCTTCCCTCCTTCCCAACGAAATCGCGAGACGATGGCGCAGTCTGAGTCCAAACGAACTTCAGGATGTCATCGACAACTGTTTTGGACAGAGTTGGATGAGAGATGAAGACACAGTCGGCAGAGCAGTCAGACGACGAACAGGTGATGAAGGGATTCGACGAATGAGTGATTGAGAAATCACTGCCTTCGACCATCGACACATCCAGGACACCTGAGCGAGCAGTTCCTGTTGAGTTGCATGCGGCGAATGTTGTGTCTGAGAAGATCACAGATTGGGAGGATCTGACAGTGGCGGTCAAGATTGAAGCAGCAGAAATCGAGGAGAAGCCAGAGAACGAACACGACGTGACAGACAGAGATCCAGTCGATGTCAAAGTGATGAGAGAGTTCGAGAACGAATTGACAGAAGTGGAGAAAGCAAGCGATTGTAGGGTGAGAGATCCATCGGGAACGACGAATTGTCCACCTGTTGCAATTCTGATTTGTCTCATTTGATTCTCCCCAGCGATAGTCAGAGCAACAGCATTCGGAGAGATCGATGTGCGGAGTGGCGTCGTGTTTTTGATGGTGATCTGTTTCGCTGAGTCGGCTGCCGTCGCTCGACCAATTCCTTTTTCGATCGTCAGGCAACTCACTCCAAAGTGTCCGCATTGCTCAATGTCCTTCCCGTTCGTTCCATCCACATCAATCATGCTTCCAGGCTGAACAAGATACACAAGCAGCGATGTGTTTATTCCAGTCGATGTGTCACTTCCCCAAAGCGATTCAGGAGTATCAACTGAGTAACTTCCCTCCCAATCATCTGATTTCGTCGTCAGGTCAATCCGATTTCCAGTTACCAACACATTGATCAGTTTCACAGTGTTCGAGTTGGATGTGCCTTTCGAGAACACAAGATTCTTCATTTCGTAGTTGAAGCTTGATGAAGTCACTTCGGTCAAGTTCTCAAGGGAGATGAAAATCGAATGAGCTTGGCCAGCGCAGGAACACGATGTGAACGTATTGTTGTTCAGAACGAATGATGCTGTTTCAGAGACATCAGCGATGATAACAGCAGCTTTCTCGCTCGCAGACGAGATGGAGACGAAGAATGTGGTGCGAAGCGTGAGACTCGCGCCAGACTCGATCTGGATCAGCGTGCCCGCAATACTTCCTGTCCCTGATTGGGTGAACGAGCAGTTTTCGATTGTGAGTGAGTTGGAAAGAGAGTGGAAGACAGACGCATGTTTGAAAGTCGAAGGAACGGCGACGAACAAAGATGTGATTCGTGTGTTGGCGGTGAGAGAGAAGAGGGGTGTGCCAGTCGCAGTTGCTGATGTTTCTTTGATCGTCATTCTTTTCTCGTTTCCAGAGAGTATCACATTTTTGGAGAATGCGAGTTCAGCGGAGTGTTCCACATTTGTGTTGAATGTGATCGTCGTGTCTGCGGTGTCTTTGATTCTGTCGTGAAGGGCAGTCAGAGAGGCACAAGGATATTCCGCGAATCCACAAACAGAGACATCGTTCGAGTCGGCGGAGATGAATGTTGAAGACGGAAGAGTGAGGAAATACAGCGAGAGAGGAACAGGGATTGTGTGGCTTCCCTCCTTCCCAACGAAATCGCGAGACGATGGCGCAGTCTGAGTCCAAACGAACTTCAGGATGTCATCGACAACTGTTTTGGACAGAGTTGGATGAGAGATGAAGACACAGTCGGCAGAGCAGTCAGACGACGAACAGGTGATGAAGGGATTCGACGAATGAGTGATTGAGAAATCACTGCCTTCGACCATCGACACATCCAGGACACCTGAGCGAGCAGTTCCTGTTGAGTTGCATGCGGCGAATGTTGTGTCTGAGAAGATCACAGATTGGGAGGATCTGACAGTGGCGGTCAAGATTGAAGCAGCAGAAATCGAGGAGAAGCCAGAGAACGAACACGACGTGACAGACAGAGATCCAGTCGATGTCAAAGTGATGAGAGAGTTCGAGAATGAACCGACGGTTGTGGTGAAGGCAAGAAGGGACAGATACAACGCGTCACTCTGAACAGTGAATTGTAAGTCACTCTCAACTTTGATTTGTCTCATTTGTGTCTCCCCAGCGATAGTCAGAGCAAAAGCATTCGGTGTTATCGATGTGCGGAGTGGTGTCTCGTCTTTGATGTTGATCTGTTTCGCTGAGTCGGCTGCCGTGGCGCGACCAATTCCTTTTTCGATCGTCAGGCAACTCACTCCAAAGTGTCCACAATGAGCAATGTCCTTCCCATCGACCCCATCCACATCCACTTCGCTTCCAGGCTGAACAAGATACACAAGCAGCGATGACTCCACGTTTGTCGACGAGTCACTGCCCCAGAATTTGTTCTGGTCTGTTTCGGCATCAATCTGTGGGAAGCGAGATGGCACAATCTGAGTTTCGAAGGATGAGCCAGAAATGAAGATCAGAACACCAGATGGAGCAGCGTTTGAGGTGGCTGCGACGAAGGAGAGACCACTCAGATCAAAATCCCAGTTTGTCTGCTGGGTTGTTGAGGACAGTGAAAGAGAAATGAGAGGAGCCGCTGACGAAGCACAGCCCTCAATCCGAGTCGTCACAAGAGAAAGGGTGTCTGTATCAACCAGTTCAAGTTTGAACAGTCCAGCTGTCTGTGAGGTTTCAAGACGAGTGAAAGTGACAGAATCGACTGTGAGTGATCCCTTCACATCGAAGACAGCTGAGCTGAGAGTTGTATCCGACAGTGCAGAGCCGAAAGAGCACTGCGTCACGACGAGAGAGCCAGTTGTGACTTTCACGAAAGGAGTGCTTCTTGTTCCACTTTCGAATGAGAATGCCAGTGTGTGGATGGTGAGAGTGTGTGTCGATGAAACGGAGAGAGCTCCAGATGGTTTGATTGAAACCGTTTGTGTGGTCGGCGTTGATTTGATTGTGTTGAGAGCAAACTTCGTGGTGAGGGTTGTTGTGATTGTGTCAGCATTGTTCAGAACAAGTGTCGTTCCAGTCGCCTTCAGAGAAGCGAAGCCAGTCTCCAGAGACTTGCAAGGAAGTTGCAAAAGTCCACAGTTTGGATGGTCTTCTCCATTCTCATCCACCGACAGTGTTGTTTCTGTCGCTGTGTGTGGGAACCAGAAGAACAACAGCCTTTCCGGTGACTTGCTTCCAACTTGACCCACAAACTCGTTCTTTTTATTGATTGTGAAGAGAGTGTCGACGGGGAGTTGGAGTGTGGCTTTGATCAGGCTGAATGGAGAGGCCTTCGATGTTGTTTCCAGATTGGCTGAGTGAACAAAAATGAGAGAACCAGTTGCGTTTGACGAAACAGAAGTGAAGATTGAACCAACATCGGATGAGAACGATGAGCCAGATTGGAGAAGGATGGCTGTTCCGAGTGTTGGATGAGTGAACTTTAGATTCCGAATTGTCGAAGAAGTGAGGGAGAGAGTCGCTCCACTCGCAACAGCAATCAATCCAGTGCAGGCCACGTTCAGGTCAGTTGGAGTGACTGTTCCGATTGAACAGGATGTCAGTGAGAATAAACCAGCTGTGACAGTGAATAGTGTGGATACGGTGCTTGAAGGAGACAGATCGAAAACGAGTGAGGAGAATGAGAGTGTCTGGCCTGCTGCGTTCATCGTGACTGATCCCGCGGCTGATTGTGTGATTGTCTGTGTTCCTGTTGTTGATGAGAAACTGGCAGCTGTTGTCACAACGAGAGAAGCTGACAACAACGCAGTTCCTGCAACAGAAATATCGGTGTTGATCGAGTGTGTGATTGCTGATGAAAGAGCAGAGTTCAGTGAGGAGCAGCGGAGCCTGTCTGTTCCACACTCGGGATGTTCACTTTCCTCGTGTGATGCTGTAGCTCCAGCGATGATCGATCCTGTCGGAGGAAGAAGATAGAACATGAGTGATGATTCAAAGAAAGGATGGTCAGAAGCGAGAGTGCTATCACGTCCAACGAAGTCCAGAAGGGTATTAGTCGGAATGAAAGATCCTGTCCAAAGTGAAGGAAGGACAACAGACTTGAGAGAAGACGAAGCAACGAGTACGAGAGGGCCTGCTGGGGTTCTTGAGATGTTTTTGAATGTGTTGGTGTTGAATGTGATTTGTTGAGTGGTATCGATGGAGATGAGTGGGATGGTTGAAACCGAGAAGGACGTGAAAGTGGTCTTCGAGATCGAGAATGCGGACGTCGGTGAAGACAAGGAAATCAAAGGTTGAGAGAGCACGGCCAGGCCAGTGGAACCTTTTGTCGTGTTGAAAGCACAGCTTGTGATTGTGACTGGTTTGCTTGTGGATTTGATCAGAGGAACCTTGAAGGCATCGCCAACAGCACAGATCACAGCGACTGTCTCCAGTGTGAGAGAGTTAGCGTCGTCCTTCAGATCAAATAACCCACACTTCGCAATCGGTCGAATGTCCAAGTTCTTCACTGTGAAAGTCGCATTTTTGTCGATCGTGAACAAAAACGCGCCTTCAGTCATCGCCGTGCTCACATCCACAATCGAGCGGTAGACAGTAGCTGTGGCAGCGTTTGAAGTTGTTGTTCCAAGAACAGTGACGTCCTGGTCAGAGACGAGCACATCCCTTTCTGTGTACGTCATGTTCCACACGAATCGGATCGTCTGCGGGAAGTGCGTGTCATTCTTGTATTTCTGCTTCAGATTCGGCATCCCATATTTGAGTGTAGCGCAGTGTGTGCCTGTCCATTTGCAGTCATCCCCATCTGTCCCGCTGTATCCGCGGACACCTTCGTAGACACTGCCGTTCACTGAGATTGTTGGGGTTTGGAGGAAGAAGTGGATGAGCTCTTTTTCTTCTGGGTCGTTCCTTCCTTCAATCACAACTCTGAATTCGCTGCTTCGTGAGACTCCTCCGAATGTTGGGATCTGCGCGAGTGTCTTTCCTTGGAAGAGAGACGCTTCAACGTAAATGTCAGTCCCTTCCTGTGCCGTGTTTCCTTCAAATCGAGAATGATCATTGGCGTTTCTGTTGAGCTGGATGGGTCTGGAATGACTCGACGTGCCTTTCACATAGAGCACACCTCCTTTCTCCGACGCACTGCATCCAATGAACATGTCGGCGTAACCTTCGTGATACATCTGAATGGTGTTCGAGTCAGAGAGTTCGGCGAACAGGGCTCCTCCATTGCGAGCGGAACAGTTCCTGAAAGTGTTTTTGTGGATGATGAGACTTGTGCTTTTTGCGTTGAGGTAGCTTCCATCCACATTCGACGAGAGATTGTTGAATTTGTGGACACACGATTTAAACGTTCCTCCAGTCGTCTCAAACATTGAACACCCAACCATCGCCAGCTGTGCTTCCATGTAAGCCCCTTCCAAGTGAAGGAATCCCACCGACTTCGCAATTGGATGGTAAATAGTCGCTGGCATCTTCATGAGTGTGTTGATGATGATCATCGTTGCAGTGGATGCTTGAACTACAAAAGGAGAAGTTTGATAACCCTCCGTGAGATAGAAATGTCCCGAGTCGAATCGAACAGATGAATTGGAGCTGGCCGTGACTGAAGCGGTGGTGAGTGTGGAATTGATGTTGAACTTGGCTTGATAGATGCCAATTTGCTTCTCTTCCACAAACACGGGAGTGAGTGTTTCATTCCCCACAACCATTCTCAAATTTACTCTCAAATTTGGCAACAACCGATCAACCATGTCTTGAACTGTTCCTGCTTGGGACATGGGGATTCCCCAATAGAACCTCATGTTGTTGGGATGGATGAGGCCGTGATCGTGGTAGCCAGCGTCTGGAAACTGCAATGAGGACGTCTTGTCTCCAATGATTGCGTGTGGCTGTGCACTCATCGACCGGAGTGAAGTGGATAAAGCATTTGGATGGTAGGAGAGATAGATATCGCTGGCATGGAGAGAGAGAGAGGTCGAGGCGGTGTTTTCTCTGAACAGCATGTCGGACAGAAGCAGCTTCGACTGGTCTGTGTGAGAGATGTGCAGACAACCCGCTGGTCCTTTCGACGAGCAATACGCGTAATCACTTCTGCGCAGATCAACAAGGCCAGAAGTGGACGAATGAATGCAGCTGGCAGTTGTTGCTTGAGACGTCACGTGCATGAACCAGACTTCGCGAAGTGTGAGCGAAGCTGAGCCTGTCAAACTGAACACAGCAGTCTGTGTGAGGGTGATGGAGTTGATAGAGCAAATCGCGAAGCTAGCTGTGCCTTGTGAGAACGAGAACAGCGGAACAGAGTGTGCGCTGATCCCCTCCATCCAAACATTCGACACCCAACTCTTCGCATCAGATGCTGAGTGTGAGAGAAGGGTTGTGGAGGCTGAAGATGGTTTGAGTGAGAGAGAGGCGAGTGTTAGATTCCCGGCTGCTCCAACTATCATCCCGCTCGTCTTCACAATTGTTGACAACGTCGTATTGGTTGTCCATCCTTTCCCAATCAGACGAACAGATTTGGTTATTGTTGATCCACTCTCAACGTGTTCTCCTCCACCAAACATCACTTCAGTGAGTGGTCCAGCCTTCGCGAGAGCGGTGGCGAATAGCGAACACGGTGCGAGTTCACTGCACTCATCTCCAGAACCCCCTTCTTCCACAAATAACTTCGTCATACTCACAGCGACAGGGTCAGGAAGAAGGACAGTGTCTTGTGGATGGGCTCCGTTGAGAATTTCAGTGCGGTAGTGAGCGATCCTGGGAGTGGGTGACGTCGATGAGCAGCCAACAGCACTGTTTGAAGAGATGAGATTACCATTGGAGTCTAAGATGTTAATGTCGTTGCCTCTGAAATGGGTGTACGAACTGTTCGCTGAATCATACTCCAACGCATTGTTGTTCACAAAGCGACACTCCTCCAGATAGAAAGAGACTGGGAGGTAAGCGTAAAGAACACCACCACGATAGCCACTTGTGGAATCTTTGAAAACACAGCGGGATGCAGTAAATTGCGAGTATTGCATGTAAACCAAACCACCATGTTCAGTCGCTGTGCAATTCTCGAAATGGCAGTCAAACAGGCGGATGGCATCGACGCATGTGTCGCGATAGAAAAAGGATCCTTTGCCGTAAACGTATTGGTGCTCAACCCGAGAATTTGATAATTGGAGGAATGTCTGCGAGTTGTAAAAAGCGAGCAGGCGTGTGCTCGTGTTGAAATCATTGGATGTGAAAGTGGACGAGACGACTGTCGTCATGATCGAGTTGTAGATTTGAATTTGGTTGGACGACGATGATAATGTGCTTGCTTTGTCGTATTGAACAAGGCAGCTGTCGATGAGGAGAGAATGTGGGGTTTCTTTCACACCTTTGCATTGCACAGGTACGACATGTTTACTGGTTGCATTAATCGTGAAGCTACAGTCAAACAGTTTCAGAGTGCCAGTAAGTGCATCAATGATGATCATAAAGAAGGCTTCGGTTTGGGTTGATGAGGTGAAGTTGCACGAGATGAAGTGGTAGTGTGTGATTCCGGTAACTGTAACGTAACGCCCGGTGTTGTTTTTGAAGTCTTGCACAACATCCTGTTTGATCTGAGTTTCTGTATTTGAGTCTTTACGAGTTGATCGTGTTGGGTTCTCGCATTCCACGATGGTTGTGTTGAGACAGTCAAAAGTGTGTGAATGCCCAAGAACAGCAGTCACTGTTCCGTAAAGAGCGTTATCAACTCGTTCCAGATGATTTCCGGCCATCAGTTGTTGCAAGCATGCTCCGCGGCGTGTTGGGTATGAAGATGACATCGAACTCATGTTGTGGAACGAGCAAGAGGTGATCGATGTCGACAGAGTCAACAGCGGTGTATGTGTTGAAAGATGGCATGCAATTCCCGAACCCTCCGAGAGTGTTGTGGATGACACGGAGAGCGACGAGACGGCGACTGTAGCGTGCTGTGTGACTGGCCGTGAAACTGATATCTCAGAAAATGGGGGGACTACAGCCGTGTTCGAAGAGATTGATGTGTCGATGAGGGTTAGAGAAGGGCTGATTTCTGGACATTCTGAGGTAGTTGAGAGGAGGAACGGAGCGACAGAGGACGACAGGGTAATGGTGCATCCCAACACCAACAGTGCAGAACTCTCAACAACAGCACATCTGATACTTGGAGTAACTTCATTTTGAGGCGATTTCGACGATGGTGGTGAGGTTCGTGGAGATGCGTCGTGGAGCATGTACAAGCGGAGGGATTCCATCGAGACAGATGAATTTGTCACCTTAAACAAAGAGCGAATTAGTTGCGAATCGGCATGGCGAGATTTCACGGGAGACGTGGAGTCTGTCTCGTGAACTTCTGACGAGAAGAGGATGACTGTGTTTGGGGTTCCTTTGATCATCATCTCTGTGGAAACAAATGGATACGATGAACATTCATATGCACAGCTTTGGAGCGCTATTGTCGATGGTAGTTCCGAGTTGAGGTCGGAAAAGTGTGGAAACTGTTTGGCTGGTGTATGACCGACCGGGGAATGACAGACAATAGTCTGCCAGAAAAATGCGAATACAGGAAGTGAAAGACAGAGGAAAGACATTTCCTCCGTTCAACAAGAAAAAGCTTGTTACTGAGTGATGTGTGAGGTACAGAATAAGGGCTGGATCTCATTCGATGTGTGGTTTTCAATTGAATAATTGTTTTGTCCCAAAATTATCTTTACATGTCGGCTCTATCCTCAGTTGTACATATCTTCATACAGACAAGGCCTTTGTTGGGATGACACTGCTGAACTCAAAGTTGGACATCAGTGATCTTTTCTGTTCGGGAACGAGTCAAAATGATAAAACTGTGACATGAAACGTGAAATTCATTCTCCCATTGTCGATTGTTCCTCCCTCCTTCACAGGGTGTTGTTCATCCCACTCGCCTCACTCAAACTTTCAACGTAATCCTCAATCTCCCACTCAATTTGAATGTCCCTTCGCGTCAGCCATCCTTCCACTGCATCTTCGTATCCGGCTTCTCGCAGTCTCTCCACCCTTTTCTTCCATCTCTCTTTCTCTTTCTCCTTCATTCTCTCATCGTCTTCTCTGATCATCTTCAATCTCTGTGTCAAATAATCATCGTCTGTCGTCTCCACCAACCACCACACTTCCCACTCCTCCCTTCCTGTCTCCACAATCACTCCATCTTCGAACAGTTCTCGCACAAGGAGTACGATTTCCTTTAAAAAAGTGGAAATATGAGTCGGTACATCCTGCATGCTGAAGCACTCATTCTGGATGAACGGTTCTTGTTGAACGAGGAACAGCAGATATTGCTTGGCTGGTTTCAACGCACGTTCAAACTGAAGCATTCGGATTCTCTTCCACTCTTCTTTCGAACAGACTATGGCTTTGTGGGCACATGTCAGAACGAGGATGGTCCAAACGAGATGCGAATGGAATCTGTCTTTGAGTGGTTCAATTGCTGTCGGATTGGAGCTGTCGATCATTCGCTCAACCAGGTTCTCTTCCAGCACGCGAGGAATCAGGTGATGGTAAGTGAGGACGAAATTATTGAGCATGCAAAAATGAGCGGCGCTCGTCGGCGAAAGGAGCGGGCACGTCCTCACCAACAGCGAGCACATCTCTGGAACATCGGAGAATGCAGATTTGATCACTGGAAAGAGTGAGTCGAGTCCGTTATTGAGACTGCGAGCGACACACCACCACGAAAAGTGGAGAAATGTGAACAACACATCGGATCGATTGCCAGTCGTGTAAGTTGGATCAGTTCTTTTCAGCTCAACTAGTTCGATGGCGGTGATGATGCATGTTTTGAGAAGAGGAATAAAGTTATGGTCGATCAGAATCTGGACAAGATAAGAAGAGACAAAAACAGACTTTCTGAAGGGAAGAAGACTTAACATTAAGAAGAGTGTTGAGGACGGAGAGTTCTTCATTAATTACTTCCAACAAGGCGTTTCCAGTGAGAAATGGGGATGCTTCTGGTAGTTTTGAGGAAATGTCTGAGATTTTGGGATCGTCAGGCGAGAATTCTGCGAAGATTGACCTGATTTCTGAAACATGTTCGGCCAGATTCTGACAGAGTCGTCCAACGAATGGGACAGGCTCCGATGAACCATCAGTCAAAGAAGAAGGCACGTCGTGTATTTTGAGGTTTGCTAAACTCTCCAAATCACAAAAGCCACATGTGGAAAGCGCTTTGAGAGTCAACTTCGACACTTCGGGATGCGGGGTGAAACACAGCTGGGAGAGAACCTTCAAATATGGAAAAGATGACGGGTGACTCGGATAACGTTTAACAAAGGCGAGAAATTCGGTTTTGTGGTGGGTGAGGAAGGCTAAAGATGATCGAAGTGTGGAAGTCCATAACAACAGGCAATCTCCCATCTAAAACGAGAAAAAAGAAGAATGAAGGGGAGTATACTTCGATTCTCAGGTCGGTGTCCTTGGTTAAGTACTCCCATTCGAGAAAGAACGAGGGAATCGATGATTCACAGATTCGAACACATTCGTCTTCTGATGATTTTCCTGATCGCAAAAATTGAAAGGAAAAAGTCGTTATGAACGCATAAGGTTCGTCAGACCAATCAGATTCAACAATTTAGGGAGAGCTACCTGAGAAATGATGATAAAACAAGAATCAGACTGTAACTTCACAGGGTTTGGTCTTTTCACAATAGTGCTCAAGAGGTTTGATGTACTCCACATCAAGCATTGTTGAGAGTGCCCAATCAGATTCTGTGAAAGTCATTCATGAAATTGAAGAATGATGAAAGAAGATCAAACCTGTCACAAGAACGAGGAGATCATTCAACATCGTTGGGTGTATTGTTTTGTATTCGCCACATAGATGGCTGAACAACACTTCAAGAAGGTTCTGCAAAAAGTTGAGTCTGAAGCCTGAGGAACGGGAGGAAACTTTTGGTTTTGCTGATTTGTTCTCAATTTGTGCATGTGAAGAGCGTTTGCCGACAATCATGGGGTATTGGTTCGATAAGTAGTGGGGAAGATGTCGTGAATGTCGACAAAAAGTCCGAATTAAGTCTTTTTTGACCATCTTAGATACTTCTCCTATGGTTTGATCACAACAACTTTCTTATTTCATCTCTAAACATCATAAGACATGATAAAACAAACATTTAACTAATTAAAAATTCTGAGGTTCACCTTCCGAAAAGTGAATGAAACAGTCATTTTGGCCTGGAAATTCTGACCTTTTTCACAGCGGGGAGATCGAAATTCACCCTCTCTCCTAAAGAACTCATCTGAAGAAATGACTTCTGATATAAAAGTTCCCGATGGATGTATGTTGCCTTGTGAACACTCCCTCAGCACTTTGGATCCTGAAAGACGCTGACGAGAAAGAAAATATGTCCCAATAATTTTGAAAAGAGCCAAAACACTATGGATGGTTTCACTTTTTTTATTTTTCTCCAAATTCTTAAAATCACTCAAATATGATGGAAAAGGGGTTTGTTTCGAAATTGAGCTTCGATCGTGACGAGAAACGACACTTTTTTGAAACGCCAATTGAACACATTTATTGTTTCAAAAACAGATGAGAGAAGATCATGAGGTGAGACAATGTGAAAAAAGAAGGTTCTACAATGGAGAGTACGGATAAGATGTATTGTGAAGAAATAGAGGCAAAATACTCAATAGTCTCGAAAATGCTCTATTGCACTTGAATTATCAGTTGAAATTAGATTTCTGCATGAACCCAGGAGTACAAGTATTTTTTCTTGAATTGGACACATGTTTGCACCCATCTGGCAAGATCATCATCGATCGTGTCCTGAACACTCCTTTCCTTTGTCTATCTGAAATTATGAGAGATAATTGAGAACAAACAGGTTTTATATGTCTGTTTGACACTGGTGAAGAGACATTGGGACATCATTATCTTAATCTCCAAGAGTAACCGTCATGGAAAAAGAGAATCCGCTTTCAGGTGCTACGAGTTTCAAAGAAAGTGAAAAGAGCACACCCGATCTTCACACATGTGACTTGATGTACATCGATCTGAGTGGAACGCAGTTTATCAAAGGTGGAGCAGTGAGGTCACAATGAAGGTTGGAGAGTCAGTGCTTGAAAAGAGGATGTGTAGAAACGAAGTTTTGAGAGAAGATATCCGTGGAGATTGAGGACTTTAATCTGTTCCTGGAACAAGAATAGACAGAATTTGATAGAAAGACCAGTGAAACGGATGGATTCTTTCAAAATTATTGGGACATATGGACAAAATGAAAAACGAACTCCAAATGGAAAAGAACGCCCGCAAGCACGCAGAAGAGAATGCCAAACGAATGGAAGGAGAGATGAAGACACAGAACGAGACGATCCTTCGTTTGGAAAAAGAGTTGGCCGAATTGAGATCGAACCAAACACATCCTCCTCTTCAGCCAGCACTTCATTCGAGTGGAGTTCGTACAAATGCATCTCTCGCATCGTCTCCAGCAAGACAAGGAACTGTCATCCGATCTCAAATTGGAGCAGCAGCGATCGAACTGTTCGACCGAACACACTGGACAGTGTCTGGAAATGTCTTCACAAAATCTCAGACGTCTTGGGCGTCACTTCTCTCGTTCGAGTTTGGGGCAGTTGTGGCTCGTCTGTCGCTCACAATCAGAAAAGGACCAAACATCTTTTTCGCAGTCGGGATCATCTCGTCCAAGTTGAGCTTTGATACTCTCACAAAATGCTTTCCCAATCAGAAGGGAGGAGGAGGATGGGATTTGTTTCCCGAGTATCTCTATTCAAGACAGAACGGAAAAGACACAAACAAAGGATCAGCATGTTTAACAGGAAGAGAGGGACAGCGAGTGGTGTTGGAGGCAGATGGACGAGAAGGAAAGCGAACCTTGAAACTGTCGCAAGATGGAGAGACGCAGCCAGTCTTCTTCACAAACATCCCAGTTCCCTTCCGATTCGCTGTGCACATCTCCTGGAAGGACGATGCCGTTGAGATTGAGTCGGCTGAAGTTGTGGACGAGCCACAGATGGTTGGAGGAACGATTGCTGTCCCGATGGATGAATAAAGCAGAACACACCATTTCACACATTCCTTTTTTGTTCTCTCTTGTTTGTCGTTTCACCTCGTGATCCTTTCGTTTTTTTTGAGACAACACATCCTCAGCAGTGACTCCATCGATTATTGATGATGAAATGCATATCCAACCGATTCGCCAATTTCGTTCGAAGACAGAAAACAGCCTGTCCGTATCCAACAAGCCCGGTTCGATCGCTGTCCTTCCCACTCTTGCTCTTCTTCTCTTTCTTCCCACTCCCTTCCTTCTTCTCACTCCTCCAGATCAGTTCACACACCGACCACAGCTCCTCGAACACTGTCACTCCGTTCTCTTTCCATCCAATCCAAGCCTCTTTCTCATATCCGATCCTTTTCTGTCCTTTCTTCCGCACTTCCTCTTCCTTCAGTCCAGCATGAAAAAGGATCAGATCTCCTCTTTCGACAACATCACCTTCCGAATCAACGCTCTCCCCTCGTCCTTCCCTCTCGTCTTGTCGACACCACACCACAATGTGTGTGTCCCTGTCTCACACGCGGCATTTCTTCCATCCTTCCTCCAGCTTCTCTTCCCATCCAACTCCCATTCTTTCCGAGTGTGGATGGTGACGATGTCGAGATTGTCGATCTGAATCACATTCCACTTCCACTCCCTGAAATCGGACCAGAAAATTGTTTTGCTGGAACATCCGAATTGGCAACAGGCCGCAGTCTGTTTGATGTTGCCAGCATCTCTCCCTTCGAGATTCTTGTTTCTGCGATCTCGTGTTCCTCCATTCCCGCTCTCCACGCATAGAACATTGATACTGATGACATCAACTGCTTCTTCACATCTTCTGGGACGACGGGGGATGGGATGTTCGATGGAAGATGAACATGGACGAGCGAGCGTTCAATCGCAGATTCAGAGTCAATTTGAGATTGGAATTTGTAGATCTCGAACCTCCTATTCTGGCTCTGGATATTCCCAACTGTGTACCCGATTGATTTCGTCTGAGTGAACATTTCATTTCAAAGTTCGGAAGAGCCCGAAAACATGATCACTTTGTCGGGGACTGACTATAGTTCATCAGCGTTTTCAACTATAGTTCATCAGTGACCTATTCTCTGTTGTCAGTGAGTCGGATCTTCTTCTTTTCGTTCAAGATGGATAAATACCACCATAAGAAGAGCACTGATTCACCTTGGATGCCAACCTCGAGGAGTAGTCGACGACGATGATGAGGAAGACCAAGGGAAACATGCTGTGAAGAAGCAGTTCGACACCACGTGCACAATCGAATTCGTTGGGGTTCCAGTCGACGAGAGAGAGCCACAATCTTTCAACTCGCAATGTACCAGCTCCATCGGGCGAGGAAGGACTTGCTTGTACTGTCGTTGTGTTTGTCAGTGAGAGACCTTGGATCGCGAAGCAGTAGTCGGGAGATGTCGACGAGAGGAGAACTGGAAGAAGTTGTTCCGATCCACTCTCCCCCAAAACAAGCGGCACTCCTTCGCACTTCGGGAGCAGAATGTGGGTGGGATCAGAAGAGGTGGAGGTTGAGGGCAAGAAATGAAAGGGAAGTATACTGGAAGTGGAAGAACGAATGGGTTCAGAAGGAGGGATGACAGGGAAGTAAATTGTATATTTTGTGAACGGGAGGATCGAGATGCGTGAGATATCGATCAGCCTGCCATCAGCGTCAACCGGAGGAGGAACGATGAGGATGGTGTGGGGAAGAGGAGAGGTGGGGTTGAAGTCACTGTGGATCTCACAATCGAAGAGTGAGAAGTGCGATGAGTTTACGATCCACAGAATGATCTTCTCGTCGACCTGCTTCTGGTTCAATCCTGCATTCAGTCCAACACTCACCGACGAACAGCATTCATTCTTCCCTCCATCCGTGATGACCACACCGAGACCATCGAGCTACACGGCAGAATAATCCACCCACACAGTTGAGACGAGTCAGACGATGACGAGTTGTAGAACATGACAATCGAAGATGGAGCTGAGTCTGTTGAGACTGTCACTGCACTTTCTACAACTGCCCCGCCCGTTTCTTCATTTTTCATTGATTCGATTTGGTTGGATCTGATCTTTGATAGTCAACCGGATCCCTCGTTGCCATGATATGGGTCTCTGATGAACTATAGTTGAAAACGCTGATGAACTATAGTCAGTCCCCTTTGTCGTCGTATGTCACTTCGAAATGTGAAGCTAAAGAAGTGATTGAATGGAAGGTCTGCCCTCACTTTCTTGTTTTTCTATTCTTCCGAACTTTGAATCATCTGTCCTCTCTTTTTTTATTTCAGGATCTGATGGAATGGTTCGTGTGCGCTGTGATTGGACTTGAATTGAAAGCTTCAAGTCGCGAGAAGTTGGCTGAATTCGACTGGGATGATGTGTTGATTGATGAATTGGGGATCCTACGGATTAGTGTGCTCATTGTTCATCACTTTCTTCATTTCAGTTGTCGTTCCCTCCAATGTCAGTTCATCTCCTCCTAATTCCCCGCAATCCTTCTCCGACGACATTTCCAGCCTCTCTCTGCTTTTCATTTCCTTGATCGAACAACTTTCCACATCAGCCTGCCTTTCCAAGCGCATCGACCAACATTTTCAGCCCAATCTGCTCGCATCCGTTCTTCCCCGCCTCATGAACTATCTCATCAAAACTGGTTATGTGTTTCCCGTCCGGACACCGTTGGTGATAAACAAGCTCATCGCCGAACTTATAAAATTCACAAACACAAATCTCCCAAAGGATGTCTCTTTATTCGACGCTTTTTTGATGCTCCCAGTGTTTGTTGATAGTGCTGTCCATGGCATGGAAAGCGGAGGCTTCGTAGTGACCAATGTCAATCCATCTGCCCATTCAGTCAAATCTGACGCCCTTAATTCCACAAGGTTCGGGAAAATTCTTGAACCGGAGCTTGTCGCGATCAGAAAGCAGTTTGATCCGGAGTTGTTTGAAGAAGCGAGACGGATTCTGTTGTGGAAAGAGTTTTTGGAGAGAGTTGCATCGGGAGAGGAAGTTGTGGTGTGATCTCTTCACTTTTCACAAATTTTGTCATTTTCAGAATGATCGATCGTTCCTCAAATTGCCGTTCATCAGACCGACTCTGATCTCACTCCAAACGAAGATCCAAAAACTGGTTGTATCTGTGGACGGGTCAGAGGCGAGTTCGACGTCATCTCTGCTTTCGTCGCACTCTTCTCCACACACCTCCCTCGAAGCACGCCTCAACTCTTCACTTCAGTCTCTCTCATCGTCATCACACTTCAGACAGGAATCACTCGAACTTCTGACGATCGTCCACTCGCTCCTCACCTCCCCTCTCCCTCCCTCTCTCCCCACTTCCCCTCTCCCTCCCTCTCACCCCATCCATCCAACTCAATTCATGACCAATATCCTCACAATCTCCCAATTCAACAACCCCTCTCCCATAGAACGATTCTCATCCACCCTTTTCGACGAAGCTGACGACGAGGTTCTTGCTCGTTCGCTGATTCGGTGCAACTCTGTCTGTGGTCTCGTTGGTCCCGAGAAGTGCATCCGCGACATTCCGACGTTCTTTGATCGAACAGTCTCTGTCCTCGGCAGCTCCAATGCCGTCGTCCGCGAAGCTGCGTTCTCGCTCTTCAATCATCTCACCGCTGTGTCCAGCATCTACCCTCTTTTCCCTCGTATACTGCCTCGACTCCGCTCTGCCTTCCACGATGGACAGCTCGAGGAACAAATGGCCCTTCTTCGAATTTCAACGACTTGGATCGTCGCCACTGTGGTTCACCCCTCTCTGCAGCCATTCCCTTTCGCCCAGTTTGATTGGGCCGACCTGTGCTCGATTGATTTGAGTCAGAACCTTCTCCTTTCAGACTCTGTCAACATGCTCATGCACCTCAGACATCCTGCCATCGAAAGGCTGATTGGGAGAGCCAAAGCGAATGAAATTCTTCTGTTCTTCGAACGACACCAACACGCTGCCGCTCGAATCAGTGCCGAATTCGACCATCTCATCAACCAGAGAATTGACGCCAAGACCCAACATTTACTCATTTCCTACTGTCTTCAGATGTCACTTCTGTTGAAGTCTGACTTTTCCCAGAATCTCACGAACTTCCTCACAACCAGCTCTGATCCCGAGGTGATGTATCTTCTTCCTCTTCAGAATTGTTTCGATTTACTCTGTCACACCTCACTCAACCGACACAAACCACGTCAGCCTCCCCTCGACCTCCTCTATGAGCGAGTCCTCCGAGCGCGTCTTCTCAACTTCTTTCTCTATTCACGTGAGATGGATCCTGAAAGCACACCCTCCGTCCTCAACACAGCATCGTGTGGGTTTCATGCGCTCTGTCGACGAGGAGCACACATCAACCTGATCGAGTCAAACTGGATACCAGCGGATCAGCGTCTGAACATCTCGTCCCATCTGTTTTTCACTCCTCACGCCTCAGACACATTTCATCTCTTTCATTGTTTTCCCCCACCGCTCGTCATTCGTTTCTTCGTCCACATTTTTTCGTTCACGTCGAATCGTGCCGTTCAGGTCGACGCACTGAAAGTGATGATGCTCACTCTCCTCCTCGTCACTGCCCCATTCGGCGACTGCGTCAGTCTGAAAGGAATCTTCCGATCGGTTGATAAGCGGAACGACGACAACAGCGAAAAGTCACTCGACTCTCAAATCGCATCTGACTGTGAATCTCTGGAATGGCTGAACATCCCAACTGGATTCCGGTCTGCTCTCGCCCATAACAACACACGTGTGTCACATGATCCGCACGCTCGCGTCAGACCATACAGCTCCCCCTCAGATTCGAAAACCTTCACTCATCTCTCCTCACCCATCACAAGCCTTCTCGATGAACCAAAAAACATCAATAGAATCATCTTTCATGCAAGTTCATTGATTCGCGACTTGAATCACACCTGTTTATCTTTTTGATATTTGCCATCTCTTCAGACACCAATCTGAATATGTTTGAAAAAGTGAAACCTCAAATGCTCTTCAAGGCGATGCTGTGTGTCGTGTTCTCTCTCATTTTCTTCAGGTCCCCATTTCCAGCCGAAGTGTCAGTCGCGTTGGAGGCTGTGAAGCGAGTTGTGTGTGTGAGCAGTGTTGTGAATGTGATGGAGATTGTACGTTGGGGAGTGTTGGACTTTGTGATTCGAGCAGTGTCCGAATCATCGTTTCTGGACGACTACGAAAACGGGGTTTGTGTGATTGGGATTCTGTTTCGATTGATTCAAAATTGTGGGAGGAAACAAGAAATGGTGAACCACGACTTCTCTCGCCTTCTCTCCCAAACTCGCTTGGAGGGAGCACAACATTCAGACTCTCTCTCCTCCGCGTCACTCTCACTTCAGGCACAATCACTCCATCAGACATCGTCGAATGGGAGTGAGAATGTCGGGAGAAGAGGGGCGGAGCAACAGGATGTGAGGAGATGAGCGCCAACACTGTTCCAGAAGCATAGCATACCAACTGCACAATCTGTGTTCGTTTCGGAATCGCTCCGACATCTATTTCAGTCGACTCTCTTCTCATCACCAAAATCGATGACTTGGAGTGAACGAAGACGAAGGGAGAACATGCTTCGACTTTGCTCAGATTGGTATATTTCTAGGGAGTGAGTGGTTGAGCACTTCAGACATTGTTTGGATCGAGAGTACTCAAATGTTTTCAATAAAACGGGAGTCTATTTGTTTATGGGTAAATCGTTGGTCGACGTTTTTCCAAAAGCAAAATAGTCGATATGTCAGAATCCATCATAGTCCCAGTTGGATGTATGCTCCCTTTTCACATTTCAAAGTGCAATGTTGTTCTCTGAATTGTTCAGATTCTTTTTTGAAACCGATCAGTGCTGGCGGCTTCGGAAGTGTCGTTGAATTGATTGAGAAATCGACTCAGGAACATTATGCGGGAAAAATAATTCAATGCATCACTCCCAAGGATAGAGCACGAATCGATCGTGAAGTTAATCGACTTCGAAAGTTTGTTCACCCGGGAATTGTCGGACTTAAAGAAGTGGCATCGCTGGACAACTCGAAAGTGATTGTAATGGAACTAGGAGGACAGTCACTTGCTGAAATAGTGAGAGATCACACATCTCGTGGAGTTCTTGTGGCTCGTGAAGTTTGTTTTTGAATTGTTGTTTTCTTGTTGATTGTTGTAGATTTTGTTGTTCTTTGGGTTGAATTTTGTTCTCGGATTGATTATTCTTGTGTTTCTATTGATTCACAGGTCGTGTATCGAGTGATGGTGGATGTTTCGTCGGCGCTGAACTTGATGCACAACCACGAAAGCGGAGCAACAGCACATGGAGACGTGAAGATGGAGAACATTCTTCTGTTCCCTGGTGGACACTTCAAACTGTGTTTGTATTTCTCTCCATTCATTTCTTCTTTTTCTCTTTTTACATCTTTCGCTCCTTCTTTCGTCATTTATTCTTCTTTTTCTTCTTTCTTTCTGTTTTATTTCGTACTTATTTATTGTAATTTTGATTATTTTGGGAGTTCAGGTGATTTGGGGGCGGCGGAATCGGAAGATGTCAGTTCGACACGTGGGGTGATGTCTCAACTATACGTGTCGCCGGAACGAATGGATTCGGAAACAGGAAGGGCGACGTGCTCATCGGATGTGTGGGCGTTGGGGATTGTTCTTCACTGGCTTCTGTTTGGAGAACCGCCTTTCAAGAGCCAGAATACGGCTCGCTTGTTTCGTGAGATTGGGTCGTTCCGTGTTTCCCAGATTGGGTCAGATTGTGGAGGAGAAGAACGAGCGCTTCTGATGCGAATGTTGGATCCAGTTTGGCTCATTCCTTGTTTCTTCACTTCTACGTTTTCTTCATTATTTGTATTTTTCTTGTTTTCTATTCAGATCCCCGAGACTCGAGTGACGAGTTGTCAATTGTGTTCATTTGGAGTGTTTCGTTGCCTTGTGAACACTCCCTCTGGAGTTTGGAGACTGAAAGATGCCGAAGACAACGAACACTTGAACGAACTCCAAATGGAAAAGAACGCCTGCAAGCACGCAGAAGAGAATTACCAACGAATGGAAGCAGAGTTGAAGATAAAAAACGAGACGATCCTTCGTTTGGAACGAGAATTGACAGATGCGAGATCGAACAAGCCTCAGTCCCCTCTTCAGCCAGCACCGCATTCGAGTGGAGTTCGTTCAACTGCATCTCTCGCATCGACTCCAGAAAGACAAGGAACTGTCACACGATCGCAAATCGGAGCAGTAGCGATTGAACTATTTGACAAAGCCTCTTGGAAAGTTTCGAGGAATGTCTTCACAAAAACCAGGACTGGTTTTGCTTCGCTTGTCTCGTTCGAGTTTGGGGCAGTTGTGGCTCGTCTGTCATTCACAATCAGAAATGTAACAGATGGGACATTCGAAGTTGGGATTCTCTCATCCAGTCTGAGTAACGAGGCTGTCACAAAATTCTTTCCCGATCAGAAGGGAGGAGCAGGATGGGACTTGCATCGTAACGCTCGAGATTCTACACAGAACTGGAAAAAGACAAACAGAGGAATAGCATGTTTGACAGGAAAAGCGGAACAGAAAGTGATGTTGGAGGCAGATGGACGAGAGGGAAAGCGAACATTGAAACTGTCGCAAGATGGAGCGACACAACCGGTTTTCTTCTCGAACATTCCAGTACCATTCCGATTTGCTGTGTACATCTGGATGAAGAACGATGCAGTTGAAATTGAGTCAGTTGAAGTTGTGGATGAGCCAAAGATGGTTGGGGGCATTATTCCTGTCGCGATGGATGAATAAAGCAGAACAAACCACTTCACACTTTCCTCTTTCTGTTCTCTCTTGTTTGTCGTTTCACACACACACACAAAAACAGTCGAATGGTGTTCCTGTTCTGAAACGTGAAATGGAAGAGAAGGAGGACTCGTCGAACAACGGATCGAATCACACTCTGTGTTCGGTGAGGAACAGTGGTCGTGAAGTCGAGTAACCCAATGATCCGTCTGGAGAGGAATCCGCTCTCATGGAAGGATTGGACATCAGATGGGCAACACCAGGTGTCGGAGACAAATTAAGCGAGTGAGTAGCCCTTCTTGACGAACCTGGTGGAAGTGCGAAGAAGCAATGCGCACCATCACTTCGAGTCGAGCGTCCAATCACATGATGGACAACAGATAGATGGCTGGATGAGACGGACAGAGCTTCTCCGAGCGAGGGGATTGAGAAGACTCTTCTCTTTCATGCAGTCACGCGGTGTTGTCCCAATCTCTCTCCCACCCATCCGATTCACCACCTTCGTTCCCAGCGAGACAGCAGGCCGTCCGAATCCAACAAGCTTGGTTCGATCGCTGTCCTTCCCGCTCTTGCTCTTCTTCTCTTTCTTCCCACTCTGTTCCTTCTTCCTCCTCCAGATCAGCTCACATACCGACCACAGCTCCTCAAACACTGACTCTCCATTCTCTTTCCACCATCAACACTCACCCGACATTCCCACCCAACAGGCACACCAATTTCGTTGCCGTGAAGTGTGGGTTTGGCTTCTTCTGAAAGATCCGCATGACTTTGGCTGTTGGCCTGTTAAGCTGTGTCCAGTCGAGGTGGCAATGTCCAGTCCAATGTCCAGTCTCCTATTTAGGAGCCGAGGGAGTTCAAAAAACCGGGCAATGGGTGAAATCCAAGTCATTGCAACAAAATGACTCGAAACTACAAGGGAAGGTGTTCTGTGGGCAGATTAGAGATATTTCAGCAGATTGAGGTCAATTGTGTCCGGAGAACTTTATTATCGGATGGAAATGGGATGATCATTCCAAACCACATCCTTTTCTCCGCGAATTACTGAGGTTACACAATTCAGGGAATTTGGAACTTTCCTGCAAGAAGACAAGAAAAATTACGAACCTTTCTTCCAGCTTCGATTCGTGTCATGTCACAACTCGACCATAATAGTCATCGAAATGTAGAGAATCTTCCGTGAGAAGGACTGGCCATCAGATGTTGATCTCGCGTTGGAATCTGCGTTCGACTGTCAACCCGACGAAAATGATCGTTTCAATGAGATGGAATTTTGCAGAGCGTGCAGACAACGATATTGAGCTGTAGTTTGTGGATGACATGACTCAGTCCCGTAATAGAATGTGATGGTGGAAAGAGCACATTAATCAATCCAATAATAGTGCCCTCAAAAACCCGCTTTTATCCATAAACCCGCGCAAAATCCAAAACTGTGATTGTCATTGTGTAATAATTGCTTCCATTTCATATTTCCACTTTTTAGACCTAGTTACTCAAAACTTATAAAAATGGAGCTAGATCGAAATCAAAAAGTGGGTCAAATTTGTGTCAAACACTTGAGGGATGAGAAACTGCCCTCCATCGCGTATATCACCTCTTCCTCCCAACTTTCACTCACACCAGACGACGCATGAACATGTATAACTCGCCATTCTAGCAGTCAATCACAATCCAAGATTGATAAACAAAACACAGTGCGAGAATTGAGAATTGCACATTCCGGCTCTGTTGGTTACAAGGAATTGGTGCCGCATGGAGGATTGACTTGGCTAGTCGTGAGATCAAGGGATGTACAATCGATCAATGTTCGAGCTCATCAACAGAATCCGCAATCATCTTCGACAACATCGCTCAAGGGACTCTAACCATCACGAATACAAACATTGGTGGAATACTTACAAAAAACACGATTGACATATGCATTGCAGAGGGGGGAAATGGAGGAGGAGTGTGGGCGTATGTGATTAGCAAAACAATCTCGTTTGAAGGCAGCTACAGTTGAGCGTGCTCAGCGGCGTAAATTGGAGGAGGACTCTCTTTTTCCCTCGTCAGTCACAATGATGAGGCAATCAGACTGGAGAATGTGGAGTTCGGAGAAGAAGACATCGAACCGAATTGGAGCTCAGGGTCAAGTATAAGCCCATCGCCGATTACTTCACCACGCCGAAGAACACAGAAACCAACATTTTCGAACCGAAAGGACATGAACTTTCCTTGATAGGGGACAAACAGCAGCACTCGTCGTCGCTTGTCTTCCTTGCCAACCATAACGCTGGAGGGCCTACATATGCCTCGGGGGAAAGTTTGAACATGAGCTGCGCGGAAACTCGAAATTACTTTGTGCAGTTCTTGATAGAGCACGCAACTGTCCTCTTCCATTCAAATGTCGGTCTGACCAGCAGTATCACATCAACCAAGCGAATGAAATGGACACCGTCGTCTTTAAAAAATGCGCACAATCAGGACAGCAACATGCACGATCAAAATCGAATCAGAAACACTCACAACACACGCTCTTCACTTCACTCCAATCACAACGCAGACATAACCAATAAAATACACAGTGGATGAACCTCTGACCAAAAACGAAGCACCAATTGAGATCACCCGGACAACAATTGAGCGCATCACCCTCTCACCTCACAACATAAATGAGGATCAACGATTTCAGCTCTGCTCGACGAAAACATAGCAATCACAGTGAAATACACGGGATTTGTGAATTGTGTGACGATCAGTGGACACAACAAGCGAGGAGTTGTGGAGATGACATCGAAGAGACGTGTACTGAGCAGCGACTCGGACGACCCAAGCACACTGACATTCCAAGAGCTGACAATTGACGTGTCCTCATCGAAGCTGACTTCAAATAATTCTTTCCTCACATTCGAAGACGGATCTCGGTCATCAAAAGAAGAAGCAACAAGATCAGCCACTTTCCTCTCAGCAGGAACCAATGATGGACGTTGTCGTGAAATACGATGATTTTGTCTGAGTACTACCTGTCAACACTCTCATCACTCACGATCCTCTTCTCACTCGGTGTCCAACTGCATCTGACAGTGAACTCACCATCAAACTTCACCGCACCCCGCCCATTTCTACTCACAACTCTGGACAATCGGTGATCGAGGACTGACAGACAAACTGATTATCTGCTTCGTGATACAAAGCTAAGTCTTCTCAATCCCAAACCCTCCAACTGCAAGTATTCTCAGCCAGACGACTCTGTCTTTCCGTCCAAACAAAATTCCGACAATCTTGCTCAAGTTCTGGACTGTCCTTTCCCACACCAGGGGCGAGTCCGATGGCAGGAAAGTCTGTCCAGTCGAAGTTCCTAAGCGAGCAAGTGAATCGAAAAGAGCCGAAATACACCAACGCAAGGCAGGTACAAGAAGCAATCAAGTTCTTGACCGAGAAAGAATACAGGAAGAACAGAGAGTGCGTTTCTCTTGCCGATCAGCTTTCTTCTATCTTTCCCACACAAACTGCCAGATGAAGATGGGCGAAAGACAAGTTCACAGGGCGGACAGAACTCACAGGGTGTGTCATTCAAACTGAACTTTGCGAAAGCTACAAAAGCACACGACATGTCCCGCGCCTACCTCCAACAAGCGTATCTGCTCCTCTTGGACAAGGCAATCTGATTCGAGCGTGACTCGCGAGATGTTTTCCAGCTGCTCCTTCGCCAGTACCCAAAAAGTGCCCAGGTGATCAGAGGATGCGGAGCACTGCTGAGGACATCTACAAAGACGATGACACAGCCATGCTGATGTTCACAGAAGCAAACATCATCGAAGAGGACACGACAGTGACCGAGACGATGAGCAGAGTGAATGGAGGAAGCAAGCTGTCGACTATTGCTGGACAGTCGAGTGGGCAACAGAAAAGAAGAAGACAAGGGCAAGAAAGCGCTCCTGCCTCTGTTCATCCCCATCGTGATCATGTCGGGGATTGTGATTGTCGGGGCCATGGTGGCGATGTGTGTGGTTGTGCTGATGACGTCCACAACGTCCAGTGTCAACACCAACCAGGTCAGCCACTTCGCAAACATGCTCTCATCCATCCTCGATATGGTTCTCTACTCCAACTTCTTCATGCTCCGCTCACAATACACAGACACTCAGCTGGAATCCATGAACGTGACCTTCATGCCCAGCACCAGTCTCATCACCAGAGTGTTCGAGAGGAGAGCAACCACGCTCGGCGAGGGACTGGACGATGTGTACCAGGAAGCTTCGGCAACGAATGAATTTTCAACGATGGAATTCGGAGGCATCCCCATCATCATACCGTCGTACAATGAGGTCAAAGTCGGATGCACCTCAGCGATGTGAATGACAGAGACACAAATCGTGAACATGAACCTGATCGACCTGGTCAACAACATCGTCAACGTAGCTGCTCTCATCATCAACGAAGGATTCTGAAACACCGTGGAATGGCCTGGCCTCCCTGCCCAGCTCTACTTTGTGATCATGAACGGACCAGTGGCAACTCCGAACAACAGTCGTTGGTCGTACAGTACATCGACATCGCGGTTGGAGTAACCTCGATTGTACTCCCTCTCATCGTCCTGATTGTGCAGTTTGTACAGACCATCAACAAACTCAAGCGAGAGCGAAGGGAAGTTTTCTTCCAAATCGCTACTCCTTTGGAACAACGACGGGGAGCTGGATTCAGCGAAGAGGAGCTGGAGCTAAACTCTGAACGAGGGCAGGTGAACGACGATGAGAAAATGATAGGAAAGAAGAATCAGGACGAAGAGGAGAACGAAGAAGACGAGGATAAGAAGAAGAACGAGCTGAAAGACGGCGAGAAGGAAGAGACAAAATCGCAGAAAGCGAAGAGAGAGGCCGAGGAGAAGAAGAAGGCAGAGGAGGAAGAGAAAAAAAAGAAAAGAAGAAGGACAGAAACGGTCTGGCGCCGCAACAGATTGATCTGCTCAACAAAATCAACAAAATGTCAAACTTCATCCCAAACTCTTTCTACGTCCGCGTTGTGATCGGAATTATCCTAATCGTTGGCGGTGTGCTCACATTCTCAACTCATTTGCCTTTCCTCCTCATCTCTTCATCTCATCTTCTCTTCTCATGTCTTTTCATCATTCTCCTTCTCTTTCTTCTCTCCAGGTGGAGTATCGTCCCATCCGCAGAAGGACCATGGATCGACAGCAGACACCTCTCATCCGACATGGGCCTGATCCAAGCACTACTCGCGAGTGAGGTATCCTCTCTTCCGCTTCAAGCAACCCATTTCCTACACCCATCCCCCCGTCTCTCTTTTCACTCGTATTCAGATCACATACTACAACGCTATCGACATCCTCGCCAATCAGGGTTCCTCCTCCCAAAACGTCATCCCGACTGGCGACCAAATCTTCGACGGATTGTCCGTGGAACCAACGATGAAGAAGGGCAGCTCGGCCAACGCACTGATGTTCGAGGTTTGACTCCTCCATGCGATCTTCACTTCGTTCTGTCCGCTTTCTTCCATCGATCTCATTTCTCTCTCATCACACGCTATTTTCATCACTCTCCCAGTCAACTGAATGCATGCCCCTCGATGCTGCCGATTGTGCAGTGGAAAATCGGATTTATTGACTAACAGGAAACTTCAGCGGACTGCAGGCACTCATCCTGTAGCACATTGAGGCAGCCCGCATGATTGCTACAGCACCGAATCCCTACAGCGGGATGCCACTCAGCAACGAGAACGTCCAGGTGTGCTCTCCACTCTCCTCCTTCTGATCCCCCTTTCTCTCACGTTGTGTCCTCTCCTCTCAGATCATGGGTTCTCTCCTCGTGTACGATCTGCGTGGCGGATTCAATATGTTCCTCGAAGCTGTTATCAGCGAGATGACAAAGACAATCAGCGTATTCCAAATTCTCCTCATCATCTCGTTCATCGTCGCATTCTTCCTCGCTTGTGTCGCCTTCTTCGCCTTTATTGTTCCCACCAAATCCCTCTTGACGACAGTGGCGAACGGGATAGAAGCATTGAAAGACATCGACCCTGCGGCAGACGCAGCAGACAGAACGGGAGTGGGACAGGGAGGACGACTGAACGTGAAGCAGGGGTGGAAAAGAACGTCGATCTTGTGCGGAACATGGAGGTACGATAGATCATCAGGAAACACCTCGATCAGAAAACCATCCATTGAATATTTCTTTCGACCATTGTAGTTTCATTTCAAAGACCATTTCAACACAAATCACACATTTTTGAAGAATTCAATTGAGATCAAACCAGAAATAAAACGTTCATTTGAAATCACTTGGTAAAGAAGTGTTTGTGAGTAAAAAGGAGTGAAATTCGAGAGCATCGGAATTAATTCATCATGATTTTTGATTAAACGGATTTTGCGCGGGTTTATGTATTTTGCGCGGGTTTCTGAGGGCACTATAACAAACTGAGTATCAACAAGTTTCAAGAAAAGTTCCAAATTCCCTGAGCCATGTAACCTCAGTATCAATTCTACAAACATATTCTTGCAGCAATGATCTCAAAGATGGAATAATTGACACAAGGCAAAACAGTGTGATTAGTGACGAATTAAGTGAAAAGAAGACAAAAGATACGGCAGCCGACCTTCAGCTTGTTGTGATTCTTCTGAATTTCCTTCGACGATTGGCTCAGTCTATTTTAGGGCTGGTTGAGATCTTACAAACATCAACAGCGCGTCTATGTATGACCAAAAAAGAGGAGGTGAGACCGTTAACAAGTGTGATCATGATTTAGTGGGAGTTCTTGAGGAAAGCGATTGTGAAGAATTCCCGGTTGAAGAAGCTGTGTTCAACGACGTTGACTTCGTTGGAGCATTGTCGTGTGGGGGGAAATGTTGAATTCTGGAGGTTAAGGAGAAAAAGAGAAGAAGGATCAATGTGGAGAATGTGAAAGAGTATGAAGAACGGAGATATCTCTTGAGAGGACAATGAAGATGAGATGAAATTTCTGGGAATTCATTCTGACAAACCTTGTATCGATGATAAATTCTTCTCTTCCATTGTTTTCGTAAAGTATTTCATTGTCCTGAATTTTCGGTTCTTCTTTCTTCTCGACTTGTTTTGTTGATTCCTTATTTTCTTCACCGATTGATTCGGCCATCGTTTGATCAGTTAGAGTTACAACAAGTGCAACAGTGTGTTCTTGTTCAATCTTGTTCTGGCTGGGTTCTGGAGACTTCACTTCCTTTGGAATCACAACTGTCTTCGAATCTTTCTTCTCAACATCTGATTCCATATTCCTAGCTACCATCTCCTCTGATTCTTGCCTCTTCGCCTCGGCCTGTTTCGCGATCTGTTCAAATCTCCCTTAACTCCCGATCTATATGTCGAATGTGAAGATATGAATGAGGAGGGTCAAATACGATGAAAAAATGTCAAAAAATGAATAAGCAAGAGATGCAAACTGATGGCAACAGATCTCCCATCCTAGTGCATATTGGGGAACAATATGCCCGTCGTCTTGGAGGTTCCCTTTGAAAATACTCTGAGTCCATTTTCTACCAATTCGATGACAGTTGTTCATTTCTTCTCAGAGGAGAAGACGTACGACAGTTCGATCGTGTTGACTTTTCGCTTGTGGATGAATGAGCACACTGTTCCTGCAAGAGATGGAGAGAAAAAGTGAAGGAAGTGGCTAGAAATTGAAAATAAAGAGAGAAAACACTATCAACGGCGACTCAAACTGTTCTGAGTTTGGTCACATCCAGGGGCAGCAAAATGCAGAGATGAAGGCACTACCTCGCTCAAACAAAGTGATGAGGTCTAAGACTAATCAAAAAGTGAGAGATGGGTGGTAATATCACACCAACATCGAAATGGAGACGCAACTGTGACCCTTTATAGATGTCGATTGGACATCCAGGACTGGATGTCCAATCGGACAGTCCATTTTTGCCGACTCTTTGAAAACTTCAAAAACGGTATGCACTAATTGAGAAGACATCAGAACAAAAGTATCAGCGAAATGTCCAATGACATCCAATGACGTCCAATGGTGGGTGGATCAAGCAACTCGTCACTAGAAGAAGAGTATCATCGGATTCTCACCATTTCGCTGATTTTTAACAGACTATTCTCATTTTCAAGTGAAAGGAAACAAATATATGGAATGAGAGTAAAATGAACAGGATCAAAATTGAATATCCAATCGAAGTCAATTGTCCAGTCCAACGCTGGCACCGTCCAATCCAATTAACATGCCAATTTGGCTGTCTGCTCGATCACATCCGAGAATCCTTCTTCCCACAGCTTGACAACCATCCCATTCTCTTTTCGTTGCTCGGCAGAAAAGCCCTTCTGCCAGTCTTCAATGTTAGACTTCAAGTCATTCATCAGAACGGAAGTGTCCGTGTCGAACGGCATCGAAATGAGGCTGTCAGTGTAGACGTGGGGAAACGAGGACAATGAGACGAATCTCATCGTCTCTTCGTGAAAGGCGGAGATGCGGATCAGTTCCCTGAGCAGTTTCGTATAACAGCGCCTTTGGTCATAATTGCTGAGGTCGTGATTGTTTCTGATCCATCAACTCGAGTGATGAGTTGTCAATTGTGTTCATCTCAAGTGTTTCGTTGCCTAATTAACACTCCCTCAGCACTTTGGAGACTGAAAGACGCCGACGACTAGGAACACTTGGACAAAGAAGAGAAGTGGAAGAACGAACTCCAAAAGGAAAAGAACGCCCGCAAGCACGCAGAAGAGAATGCCAAACGAATGGAAGCAGAGTTGAAGATAAAAAACGAAACCATCCTTCGTTTGGAACGAGAGTTGGCCGAATCGAGATCGAACCACACAACCTCTTGGCCTGTTAAGCTGTGTCCAGTCGAGGTGGCAATGTCCAGTCCAATGTCCAGTCTCCTATTTAGGAGCCGAGGGAGTTCAAAAAACCGGGCAATGGGTGAAATCCAAGTCATTGCAACAAAATGACTCGAAACTACAAGGGAAGGTGTTCTGTGGGCAGATTAGAGATATTTCAGCAGATTGAGGTCAATTGTGTCCGGAGAACTGTATTATCGGATGGAAATGGGATGATCATTCCAAACCACATCCTTTTCTCCGCGAATTATCAATTCTACAAACATATTCTTGCAGCAATGATCTCAAAGATGGAATAATTGACACAAGGCAAAACAGTGTGATTAGTGACGAATTAAGTGAAAAGAAGACAAAAGATACGGCAGCCGACCTTCAGCTTGTTGTGATTCTTCTGAATTTCCTTCGACGATTGGCTCAGTCTATTTTAGGGCTGGTTGAGATCTTACAAACATCAACAGCGCGTCTATGTATGACCAAAAAAGAGGAGGTGAGACCGTTAACAAGTGTGATCATGATTTAGTGGGAGTTCTTGAGGAAAGCGATTGTGAAGAATTCCCGGTTGAAGAAGCTGTGTTCAACGACGTTGACTTCGTTGGAGCATTGTCGTGTGGGGGGAAATGTTGAATTCTGGAGGTTAAGGAGAAAAAGAGAAGAAGGATCAATGTGGAGAATGTGAAAGAGTATGAAGAACGGAGATATCTCTTGAGAGGACAATGAAGATGAGATGAAATTTCTGGGAATTCATTCTGACAAACCTTGTATCGATGATACATTCTTCTCTTCCATTGTTTTCGTAAAGTATTTCATTGTCCTGAATTTTCGGTTCTTCTTTCTTCTCGACTTGTTTTGTTGATTCCTTATTTTCTTCACCGATTGATTCGGCCATCGTTTGATCAGTTAGAGTTACAACAAGTGCAACAGTGTGTTCTTGTTCAATCTTGTTCTGGCTGGGTTCTGGAGACTTCACTTCCTTTGGAATCACAACTGTCTTCGAATCTTTCTTCTCAACATCTGATTCCATATTCCTAGCTACCATCTCCTCTGATTCTTGCCTCTTCGCCTCGGCCTGTTTCGCGATCTGTTCAAATCTCCCTTAACTCCCGATCTATATGTCGAATGTGAAGATATGAATGAGGAGGGTCAAATACGATGAAAAATGTCAAAAATGAATAAGCAAGAGATGCAAACTGATGGCAACAGATCTCCCATCCTAGTGCATATTGGGGAACAATATGCCCGTCGTCTTGGAGGTTCCCTTTGAAAATACTCTGAGTCCATTTTCTACCAATTCGATGACAGTTGTTCATTTCTTCTCAGAGGAGAAGACGTACGACAGTTCGATCGTGTTGACTTTTCGCTTGTGGATGAATGAGCACACTGTTCCTGCAAGAGATGGAGAGAAAAAGTGAAGGAAGTGGCTAGAAATTGAAAATAAAGAGAGAAAAACACTATCAACGGCGACTCAAACTGTTCTGAGTTTGGTCACATCCAGGGGCAGCAAAATGCAGAGATGAAGGCACTACCTCGCTCAAACAAAGTGATGAGGTCTAAGACTAATCAAAAAGTGAGAGATGGGTGGTAATATCACACCAACATCGAAATGGAGACGCAACTGTGACCCTTTATAGATGTCGATTGGACATCCAGGACTGGATGTCCAATCGGACAGTCCATTTTTGCCGACTCTTTGAAAACTTCAAAAACGGTATGCACTAATTGAGAAGACATCAGAACAAAAGTATCAGCGAAATGTCCAATGACATCCAATGACGTCCAATGGTGGGTGGATCAAGCAACTCGTCACTAGAAGAAGAGTATCATCGGATTCTCACCATTTCGCTGATTTTTAACAGACTATTCTCATTTTCAAGTGAAAGGAAACAAATATATGGAATGAGAGTAAAATGAACAGGATCAAAATTGAATATCCAATCGAAGTCAATTGTCCAGTCCAACGCTGGCACCGTCCAATCCAATTAACATGCCAAACAACCTCTTCTTCAGCCAGCACCTCATTCGAATGGAGTTCGTACAAATGCATCTCTCGCATCATCTCCAGCAAGACAAGGAACTGCCATCCGATCTCAAATGGGAGCACCAGCGATCGAACTGTTCGACCGAACTCACTGGACAGTGTCTGGAAATGTCTTCACAAAATCACAGACGTCTTGGGCATCACTTTTCTCTTTCGAGTTTGGGGCAGTTGTGGCTCGTCTGTCGCTCACAATCAGAAAAGGACCAAACATCTTTTTCGCAGTCGGGATCATCTCGTCCAAGTTGAGCTTTGATACTCTCACAAAATGCTTTCCCAATCAGAAGGGAGGAGGAGGATGGGATTTGTTTCCCGAGTATCTCTATTCAAGACAGAACGGAAAAGACACAAACAAAGGATCAGCATGTTTAACAGGAAGAGAGGGACAGCGAGTGGTGTTGGAGGCAGATGGACGAGAAGGAAAGCGAACCTTGAAACTGTCGCAAGATGGAGAGACGCAGCCAGTCTTCTTCTCGAACATTCCAGTACCATTCCAATTCGCTGTGTACATCTCCTGGAAGGACGATGCCGTTGAGATCGAGTCGGCTGAAGTTGTGGACGTGCCGCAATTGGTTGGAGGAACGATTGCTGTCTCGATGGATGAGAAAGCAGAACACACCTTTTCACACTTTCCTTTTTTGTTCTCTCTTGTTTGTCGTTTCAACTCGTGATCCTTTCCATGTTTTGATAGAACACACCTTCCGAAGTCACACTCTCCTCTCTTCCTTCCCTTCACTCTCGTCTTGTCGGCACCACACCACCTTGGGTGTGTCCCTGTTCCACTCGCTGCCTTTCTTTCCGAGTGTTGATCTCGAACCTCCTATTCTGGCTCTGGATCCTCCCAACTCTGTATAGTCAGGACAAAACCCGATACTTTGATTTAACCCGATACCCTCCGTGGTACCGCTGGTGTCCATCATTTTTTTGTTGATGACATTTCCTCCACAATCACTTTTCATCATTTCATCTTTTTGTTTTCAAGTGGAAGAATGAGTAATAAACGATCATCATTTGAAAACCAGAACTGGTAATTGTGAATGTTGATGAAGTGAAATGTGATCAGACCCACAACAATGGAAAAGGACAGCCCGATCTCGCCTCCACTTTCACCACGAGATGTTTCACATCTCATGAGTGGAAGTGACATCAGATCACTTCCATCTCGCGTGGAAAGAGGATTAAAGATTTACGCAGAACAGAACGTGACGCTTGATACTGTCGTCCAAGCCGGAGTCTGCAGCGAAGCGGCACTAAAGAGAGGAAGGAGAGCGGAAAAAGAAAATCGCCCACCAGGAAAAGATGGAAGACCGACACTATTGACAACTCAAGACGAAAATGAGTTGTATGATAAAATTCTGACCAAGATCGCTGAGAAAAAACCGATGAAAAAAGCGGAGATCCTCCAAGAAGTCTTATTTTTTTTCACTTTTTTTCCGTTTTTAGATGAATATCATCTATTCAAAGAGTCCTAGATTCAATCCTGATCACCCGTCATTGAGTATGTGGAATGTCAACGCATTCCTAAAACGTCATTCTCTCCTCGACTCTATGAAACCCGGATATTTAGACCCAGACCGATTGAAAGCATCCACTCTTGCTAACATTGTCGGTTGGTACGAACTGCTGGAGAGTACTGTGAGATTGGAAAACATCCACGATGACTTGATATTCAACTTGGACGAATCATCTCTCCGGATCGGAGAGGACAATTCTTCTCTGGTCGTTTACTTTGCTGGCGAACAATGTCCTCCAATTCCTTCCGCTTCTCGCGTACAAAATGCGACACTCGTTGGAACGGTCAATTCCACTGGAATCCATCTTGATCCCATTTTACTATGGCCGTCCAAGCTTCCCGTAAAAGAATTCGAAAAATTTCCACAACAGCACATTCATGTCGAATACAACGAGTCAGGATGGATGAATGCGAAAACATACATCGAAATTATGTCAAATCACATCATTCCAGAAATCGTCGCATTTCGGCAACAAATCCACAAGACCAATCGGAATGCACTCCTACTGATGGATGGGCATCTTACAAGGCGAAATCCGGAAATCATTTCTCTCTGTCAACAAAACCACATCCACATACTCCTCTACCCATCTCACACCTCGCACATTCTTCAGGTGTGTGATCAGTTTGTTTTCTCGAATCTGAAGCAACAACTCAAAAGATTATTCGTTCCTCCATCGACGTCGAGCATAGTCGAATATCGCACGAATCTCGCGAAGGCACTTCCTGACGCTCTGAGAGAAGCGTTTAAATCTTCTTCGATTTTAGCCTCATTTAATCGATGTGGCTGTTATCCAATTTCGCTCGAAGCGGCTGTGCAGAATCTGAAAGATTTTGTCCTCAAATTGATATGACCTTTCTTGAAGAATTTCGCACTCGAACCAACCTCAACATGAAACCAAGTTCGTTTCTACCTCCCGATGAGGTCGTAACAAATCACGGATCACTGTTGACAACTTTTCACGACACTGTAAAATTACCTGGACGGAAACAGACACTCATCACGGATTTTGCAGTTCGTCGCGATCGTAATTCTCGCGATTCTCAATCAAGTATCCTGAGGGGACGACCAACTCCACGTCGACGTCGAAGCCACTCCCGATCTGAAAGTGAGGGAGCGTGTCCCGAACCTCGGAGAAGGATCAATCGGCGTGAGATGGTGCGTGATGATGATGAACAAGAATCCTGAATCTATCGCAGGCAAGTATCAATTTTGCACGTAATATATTTGATTCACTTCATTTTCAAGTATTCTCCAGTTATGACCTATTTTGAATCCAACATATTTCGTAAAACGGGAGAAAGAAGCCAAAAAATAAATGATGTGTCTAGATCAACACCGAAACAGTATCGGGTTTTATCAAAGTATCGGGTTTTGTCCAGACTATACCCGATCGATTTCGTCAGAGCGACAATTTCATTTTGAAACTCTCAAGAGTCTAATGTCTGGATATGATGCAACCACCTCAAAAGATTCTCTGGCTTCCCTGGAAGAGCCCGAAAACATGAAAACGTTGTCGTCGTATGTCACTTCGAAATGTGAAGCTAAAGAAGTGATTGAATGGAAGGTCTGCCCTCACTTTCTTGTTTTTCTATTCTTCCGAACTTTGAATCATCTGTCCTCTCTTTTTTTATTTCAGGATCTGATGGAATGGTTCGTGTGCGCTGTGATTGGACTTGAATTGAAAGCTTCAAGTCGCGAGAAGTTGGCTGAATTCGACTGGGATGATGTGATGATTGATGAATTGGGGATCCTACGGATTAGTGTGCTCATTGTTCATCACTTTCTTCATTTCAGTTGTCGTTCCCTCCAATGTCAGTTCATCTCCTCCTAATTCCCCGCAATCCTTCTCCGACGACATTTCCAGCCTCTCTCTGCTTTTCATTTCCTTGATCGAACAACTTTCCACATCAGCCTGCCTTTCCAAGCGCATCGACCAACATTTTCAGCCCAATCTGCTCGCATCCGTTCTTCCCCGCCTCATGAACTATCTCATCAAAACTGGTTATGTGTTTCCCGTCCGGACACCGTTGGTGATAAACAAGCTCATCGCCGAACTTATAAAATTCACAAACACAAATCTCCCAAAGGATGTCTCTTTATTCGACGCTTTTTTGATGCTCCCAGTGTTTGTTGATAGTGCTGTCCATGGCATGGAAAGCGGAGGCTTCGTAGTGACCAATGTCAATCCATCTGCCCATTCAGTCAAATCTGACGCCCTTAATTCCACAAGGTTCGGGATAATTCTTGAACCGGAGCTTGTCGCGATCAGAAAGCAGTTTGATCCGGAGTTGTTTGAAGAAGCGAGACGGATTCTGTTGTGGAAAGAGTTTTTGGAAAGAGTTGCCTCGGGAGAGGAAGTTGTGGTGTGATCTCTTCACTTTTCACAAATTTTGTCAATTTCAGAATGATCGATCGTTCCTCAAATTGCCGTTCATCAGACCGACTCTGATCTCACTCCAAACGAAGATCCAAAAACTGGTTGTATCTGTGGACGGGTCAGAGGCGAGTTCGACGTCATCTCTGCTTTCGTCGCACTCTTCTCCACACACCTCCCTCGAAGCACGCCTCAACTCTTCACTTCAGTCTCTCTCATCGTCATCACACTTCAGACAGGAATCACTCGAACTTCTGACGATCGTCCACTCCCTCCTCACCTCCCCTCTCCCTCCCTCTCTCCCCACTTCCACTCTCACTCCCTCTCACCCCAGACACCATCCAACTCAAATCATGACCAATATACTCACAATCTCCCAATTCAACAACCCCTCTCCCACAGAACGATTCTCGTCAACCCTTTTCGACGAAGCTGACGACGAGGTTCTTGCTCGTTCGCTGATTCGGTGCAACTCTGTCTGTGGTCTCGTTGGTCCCGAGAAGTGCATCAGCGACATTCCGACGTTCTTTGATCGAACAGTCTCTGTCCTCGGCAGCTCCAATGCCGTTGTCCGCGAAGCTGCGTTCTCGCTCTTCAATCATCTCACCGCTGTGTCAAGCATCTATCCTCTTTTCCCTCGTTTATTGACTCGACTCCGCTCTGGATGTCGCACGCTCCATCCACAACCAAACCGGGTCATCAACACACGAGAGAGTGCCGAAATGTGGGCTGGCCGCGATCAACAATGACACAAACAGACAATGAGGCAACTCTCCAGCATTCCCCGTCACAAGTTCGCTCTCAACTTGATGACGAACTTATTCTTGCAGTGGCATCACAAATTGCGGACAAGTTTCAACCAATGGTTGCGCAACTTCTATCACAGAACATAGTGCCACCAATCTCTGGTCAAGATCAAAAAATAGAACAAGGTCATCCAGATATAGGAAGACAATCTAGAGGTGGAAGAGAAATCAGGAAGCAGAAGCGGAGAGATGCGACTCGAGCATCTTCATCTGAAGGATCAGATTCCGCCCAATCTTATGATCGGCGAAGCAAATATCGCTCAAGGGGACAAAATCGACAAAAACAATACGGTGACTCGTGCACAGACTCTGAGTTTAGTACATCCTCCTCATACTCCAGGAGTGGATGGTCATCATCAGATTCTCATCGAAGACAACGTCCAAGCGACAAAAGAGGGAGAAAGAAGCAAAGAGAACAAGAGAAAAGGAGAAATCGGCGATCAAATCGTTCAAGATCGAACTCATTGAGTAGTTACAAATCTCGCCGGAAGTCACGCCACAGCTCTCGTCAGAGGCAGGAAAGAATAAAAAGAGATATTTTTCGCGAACTGAAAAAGCAGGAACCAACCTTCAAGAAGGGTTGGTTGACAACCGCACAACCAACACAGCAAAGAGATACTGCAAGCTCGAGATCATCACACATGCGACATATCCTTGGAATTCCTGTTGAAATGGCCCCAAACAGTCTAATACTAACTCCAGCCCAACGGATTCAGGACCACGCTCTAATAACTGCCACACAATCCAGTTTATCATCAGTTGGTTTAATGGCTGATGTTTTCCGTCAAATGGAAGAGGCAGAGCCATTTCACCACGTCAAGCAGACAATTGCAGAAGCCATGATGTCATCCGCTGATGCCGCTTGTTGCGCTTATGATGCCAGATACGTGACACCGACAAATAAAGATGATATGGCGTCACTGCTGAATCTCACCCAACCAGCATCGGTTTCAACAGACCTTCTCACTCCACCCTTTCACCGTCAGTCTCATTCTCAACAATTCGGGCAGAATCAATCACAATCTTTCAACCAGTCGTCTTTCTCTGGCCGAGGGGGGTCGAGCCGCCCCCCGACCCAAACAAACGGCCCATCCCAGCAAAGGAATCAAAGGCAGCGGTATCTACCTTAACCCGACAGGAGACGCCACAGCGACTCCTCAGAGCGCTTCAGGAATGGGAACTGATTGGGGGATCGCAAAGGATTCAAGCGGGGGCCTTATGGGAGTGGGTCGATTCAGAATCACCTCGAAGACTCCAGAACTTGAGCTGGGCGCCTCCGTTCCGTGGGAACCCGGAGGAGACGGAGGCGTTCAGGGCTCTTCTGGAGGAGGAGTTGCGAATGGGAGTAGTCGTGCAGGTCCCTGTGCAGGAGGTGACACTGTCACTGCATACTTTTCTGGTTCCCAAGCCGGGTGGAAAATACAGAAAGATACTCAACGCAGCTCCTCTCAACAACGAGGTGAGGGTTGCACATTTCAAGATGGAGAATATCAAGAGCGCCATGGATCTAATGAAGGGTGGAGAATGGATGACAAGTCTCGACATCCACAATGCTTATCAGCACGTGGTTGTTCCCCCTCACCTTCGCAGATATCTGTGTTTCCGGTACAAGGACGATTATTACCAATATGTTGGGATGCCCTTCGGACTTGCATCCGCTCCAAGGACATTCACCAAGATTATGAAGGTGGCTGTCAAGGCGATGAGGAAGGAACTGCAGATTCCCATCATTTTCTACCTCGACGATATACTGCTCCTCGCACCAACAAGGGAGGAAGCAGAGTCAAAGACCAGACAAGCAATGGCACTATTGACACGATTGGGGTTCGAACTTGCCATGAACAAGTGTCAACCAGTTCCATCCCAACAAATAGAATTTCTTGGATGGAACCTCGATTCAAGGACACAATCGATCGTGATCACTCCTTCCCGCAAATCAAAACTCTTGAACAGTATTCGCCAAGCCAAGTCGCTGGCACTGAGTCGTCAGACGATTTTCGTGCGAGATCTTGCCAGGATGGTGGGACAACTCAATTTTCTCCGGGCATCCATTCCGTCAGCAAGTCTTTACCTGATGAAACTGAACCAGACCAAGGACGAAGCTGTTCGAAGAGGAGGGTGGACATCTTCAGTACGCCTCTCTCCTTTCCTGATGGGCGAGCTCACCTTCTGGACAACCACCATCAAAGCGAACGTTCCCAAATCATTCAAGATTCTCATTCCTCAAGTCTCTCTAACTACAGATGCCAGTCCAACTGGCTGGGGGGTGTCCTCCAGATCGAAGACGAGCAGACATACCTTCACGGAATTTGGACAGAATCTCAAGCACAGGAGTCCTCCAACTGGAAGGAGACTGCAGCAGTTCGTTTTGCAGTGCTCAGAGCCGCTCCACTCATGAAGAAGAAAGATGTTTCCAATTTTCGGGTATGGAGCGACAATACAACCGCAGTGAACAACCTGAGGAAACAGAGAGCAGGAAAGACACTTTGTCAGATCACCCGTCTGACACTGAAGGCAATAAAGGAAGCCGGATTGAATCTTACACACATCCAACATATTCCAGGGAAGAAGAATTCTACAGCCGACTCACTCTCTCGAATGAACCCTCAAGCGGAGTACAGATTGACTCACGAGGCAATGAACCTTCTCCGATTGCGATAGAACTTCGATCCGCAGATCGATCTCTTCGGGTCAAATCAGACCAAACAATGCAAAACATTCTTCTCGCGCTTCGAGGAGGTCGAAGCAGCTAAAAGAGACTGTTTGGGAAGGTGTTCTCATAACCCCGAGCTGGGACAACCAGTCATGGTCATCAACTCTGGCCCAGCTGCAATTGGAGACAATCATCCTCGGGCCATATGCGGAGATGACCAGCATACCAGACAACACCAGCGAAGAGAGCCTGCCTCCCGGAATGGTAAGAGCCTCGTTGGTGGGAAGATTATTGAGGGACAAGCATTCTTCCGTGAATTGTGTGCAGTCGGAAAAGTTGACGACAGGGTGAGAATTCTGGAAGAGAGAAGATATAAGAAAAAGGGACCGTGGATGAGGGCATGGGCACTATTCAGACTCTTCTGCCAGAATCACAAGTACACTGCATCGTACATCATCGACTCATCGACGAAGATTGAACAAGTTCTCTGTAGCTTCGTGGCCGATCTTTCCAGTCAATTTCCATCCCCCAATCAGACACCACACACGGCTGTGGTTAAAGTGGTTAACTCGCTCGGTCTGTTCCATCCTTCGCTCCACTACCAACACTCTCACCTGGCATCGTTCCGGAAATTACTCTCAAAACATCATCCTGTGTATAAATCAAAACGGAAATATGGAGTGATGTGGAATGTCGACCTACTCCTCAGTTGGGCTCGTGATACTGAAGAAGAAGCTCGGACGAATAAACAACTCCATCAAATGCGGACGTTCGCGCTGGTTCTCGCCTCATGTTGTTGCAGAAGGGAAGAAATCGTTCATCTTCAGTGGAAGAATGTTGAGTTTGTTCACAAGTCACAACATATCCCGGAGGCTTTTGCCGCAATCACATTCCGACCCAAGCAAGCTCAGGATCATGAAGACATTCGATTCATCCGTGATGAGGGACACCCATCCTATTCTCCCTTCGTGGCTCTCCAGAGACACAAGACTAATGTTGAGGAGGCTGCTCGACAGTTCGATCCCACATCGATCAACCTCCCATCGAGAGTGTGGATGAACTTCTCTGACGGATCGCCACTAAAAATGACAACGATCGCTGCATCTCTGAAAGCCATTCTCTCAGAAATTGGTGTTCCAAACATCTATGGTCCTTATACGATAAAACATGCTGCTGTGAGCTACCTCAGAAGAGTAGCTCACATTCCACTGGAGGTGGTGAACGGACATGTTGGTTGGTCGCAAAAGTCAACTGTAGCAGACGACTATTACTCTTCGCCGGTCCTGATCGGGGGATCGAGTCACGAATTAGCTCACAGTTGGTGGCAGCCTCTACGAGGTCACGGCCTCACAAACGACGGAAAGAACAAGCAGTAGAATCTCTGGTTCCTAACGACACTTTCTTTTCTCATTGTTCTTTCTTCGTCTCTTTCTTTTCATAGTATCCTTTCAATACTCGTGTGTTGATGACCCGGTTTGGTTGTGGATGGAGCTTGCGACATCCTTTACAACAAACCGGTCATCAACCTTCAGCTCTGACACACAACAGTGTCTAATCGGGTTCACTAATTGTGGTCGACCCACACTATCGATGGTTCTTTATTTTCACTACACCGGTCGTTTTCGACCCTCTTCGCCCAGTTTTTGTTCCCTGTTAGGGATTGCTGGGTAAAAGCCAAATGGCACAACTTTTTTTTTTTTTTTCATCAACAGCCCTTCGGGGCAGAACTGTCATCGTGAACATTACGTTCCTTTGATGGGATTAACTTAAACAGATAAATCTAACTTGTTTTCTGTTTGAGCCTGTTGAGCACGGCCAGCCCACATTTCGGCACTCTCTCGTGTGTTGATGACCGGTTTGTTGTAAAGCCTTCCACGATGGACAGCTCGAGGAACAAATGGCCCTTCTTCGAATCTCGACGACTTGGATCGTCGCCACTGTGGTTCACCCCTCTCTGCAGCCATTCCCTTTCGCCCAGTTTGATTGGGCCGACCTGTGCTCGATTGATTTGAGTCAGAACCTTCTCCTTTCCGACTCCGTCAACATGCTCATGCACCTCCGACATCCTGCCATTGAAAGGCTGATTGGGAGAGCCAAAGCGAATGAAATTCTTCTGTTCTTCGAACGACACCAACACGCCGCCGCTCGAATCAGTGCCGAATTTAACCATCTCATCAACCAGAGAATTGACGCCAAGACGCAACAAATGCTCATTTCCTACTGTCTTCAGATGTCACTTCTGTTGAAATCTGACTTTCCCCCGAATCTCACGGACTTCCTCACAAACAGCCCTGATCCCGAGGTGATGTATCTTCTTCCTCTTCAGAATTGCTTCGATTTACTCTGTCACACCTCACTCAACCGACACAAACCACGCCAACCTCCCCTCGACCTCCTCTATGAGCGAGTCCTCCGAGCGCGTCTTCTCAACTTCTTTCTCTATTCACGTGAGATGGATCCTGAAAGCACACCCTCCGTCCTCAACACAGCATCGTGTGGGTTTCATGCGCTCTGTCGACGAGGAGCACACATCAACCTGATCGAGTCAAACTGGATACCAGCGGATCAGCGTCTGAACATCTCGTCCCATCTGTTTTTCACTCCTCACGCCTCAGACACATTTCATCTCTTTCATTGTTTCCCCCCACCGCTCATCGTTCGTTTCTTCGTCCCCATTTTTTCGTTCACGTCGAATCGTGCCGTTCAGGTCGACGCTCTGAAAGTGATGATGCTCACTCTCCTCCTCGTCACTGCCCCATTCGGCGACTGTCACAGTCTGAAAGAAATCTTCCGATCAGTCGACAAGCGGAACGACGACAACAGCGAAAAGTCACTCGACTCATTAATCGCATCTGACTGTGAATCTCTGGAATGGCTGAACATCCCAACTGGATTCGGGTCAGCTCTCGCTCATATCAACACACGTGTGTCACATGATCCGCACGCTCGCGTCAGACCATACAGCTCCCCCTCAGATTCGAAAACCTTCACTCATCTCTCCTCCCCCATCACAAGCCTTCTCGATGAACCAAAACACATCAATGGAATCTTCTTTCATGCAAGTTCATTGATTCGCGACTTGAATCACACCTGTTTATCTTTTTGATATTTGCCATCTCTTCAGACACCAATCTGAATATGGGTGATTCTAAATGAATTGTTACCCGCGTATTTTCTTCTGCCAGACGTGCAGAACCTCTCTGCAATTTTCAGAGCGCTCATATTCTCCTCCCCTCGACATGATGAAGGTGTTTTTTTGTCCTTCTGACTCTTCATACATTCTTTTGCTTCTGATTTCTGCATTCAGTCGACATTTTTCACCCAGACTTGTCTATACCTCCAAACCTGTTCAAGTATCTCGTTTTAACACAAACTTTGAAGCGGAAAACCATCGCTTGAACAGTATATATATTCTCATCTTCGCTTTCCAAGTCTTTGTTTCCATCATCTTCGATCCAACAACGAAACTTGACATCTCATTGATTGATTGCAATTTTGAGCTTTTCCAACTCTTTTCCTTCAACTTTCTCATTCAGATCTGGTGATCCCGTTCTTCCCCTCAAACAGTTGACTTGTGAATTCTGATCTTCCTCCCTCTTCTTTTGTAACCCTCAAAAAAGATATCCATTCACAAATTCGCCTCAAACATACCATATGGACATATTTGGATTACTTTATGAAGATATTGCCTCTCTGATGCGAGGAAGTCAACCCAGTATTTTTCAAGACTTTTTGAATGATTCGTGCTTTCGATTCGCTTTTTTCTCACATTTCCGTAATTTTATATCGTTTTACACCATCGGTTGATTTTCTGGCACGTTTTGGGGAAATAAATGTGAAAAAAAGCCCCAATCAGAATTGGGCTCTCTCGAACGCGATCAAAACAAAATCTCCAAAATTTTACACTTTTCTGTCCTGAAAACTCCTGACAGCTAATTCTACAAAAATTATTTTTTTGAGACGCACCATAGTCTTTTGTAACATTTCATTTAGAATCACCCATATGTTTGAAAAAGTGAAACCTCAAATGCTCTTCAAGGCGATGCTGTGTGTCGTGTTCTCTCTCATTTTCTTCAGGTCCCCATTTCCAGCCGAAGTGTCAGTCGCGTTGGAGGCTGTGAAGCGAGTTGTGTGTGTGAGCAGTGTTGGGAATGTGATGGAGATGGTTCTTTGGGGAATGTTGGACATTGTGATTCGAGCTGTGTCCGAATCATCGTTTCTGGACGACTACGAAAACGGGGTTTGTGTGATTGGGATTCTGTTTCGATCGATTCGTGATTTTGGGATGAATCAAAGAATAAACAACCACAACTTCTCTGGCCTTCTCTCCCAAACTCGCTTGGAGTGATGGAGGATGGCTGAGCGCTTCGAATGCACAGAACGAGACAAGAATACAACACGAGATGGGGGGAGGAGTGTCGGATTCAGCCATTCTCGGTTCGTCAGACTTTCGTGTTGTCACCTCTGTCCTATCTCTCTGATGTACGACATTCAGCTGTCTTATGAGTGTGGATGACTCTCCCGACCATCCCACCTCACACCTTCCTCATTCTGTTCTCTCTTCATTTTCCCTTTCATACACAAAACAGTCGAATTGTGTTCCTTTTCTGAAATGTGAAATGGAAGAGAGGGAGGACTCGTCGAAGTTCAAAAACGATAATAGGACCGTTCAAACTCATCAATCACTCGAACATCGTCTCTTCCAAACGACAGACATTTGTCGCCCAGTCCTGAACATTCCCACCCATCTGATTTATCACCTTCGTTCCCAGAGAGAGGACAGGCCGTCCGAACGGATCAAAACGAACACTTTTGAAGAGAGTCTCTGTTTCATCAGATAGCCCTTCTTCGCACAGTTTGGTCAGAATCTGTCTTCCTCTCTTTTGAACAGTTTGCCGGTTCTTAAACCATTGTTGGAATGCGGACAGCAGACCCTGTAGGAGACTGTGGATCACTTTTTGAGTTTCAAAGAAATGAAGACTGTCTGTGTAGGCCAGAGTAAATGAAGAAGACAGCACGAACTCGGTCATCGGTTCCAGGAAGGACGAGTTTTCGACAATCGATCCAAACAGCTCGGAGAAATCGAGAGAATCTTCGGAATCTGGGATTCGGCGTCTGTCCCGGAAGATGGCCTTCAGAAAAGGTTCGATGGGACGGAAACATTTGTCGATGAACGTGAGGTGGACGATATCCTCCGAAAGTTGAAATTTTTGGTTGAGTTGTTGAGCTCCAGAAAAAGTAACAAATGTCATGAATCCTTGTATGATGTCCATTAGAAAGAGACCTTGAGGGGAAAACGGAATAATTTCCTGTTCATAGAATGTTTGGGGGAGAAGAGAAAAAAAGCCTGTCTCGAGAAAGGCATATATGTCTGTTTTATGCGCGAATAACAGTGTTGCTGACAAAAGTGACATTGACACCTTGACAAGTCTCTCGTTGGATGATGTGAGGAGCACCACAATCGACGAGGTGAAACCAGAACAAGAGCCATCGTGTGTGGGGACAAGTTCGAAGAGGATCTGTTTGACTTCGAACTTACCGAACATGTCTGGCGTGATAACATCCAGAAAAGCACATGCGTGTACACTCACATTATCATCCAACGTGTTTCCTTCCTTGACGAAGTCAACAAGCGAAATGAACATTGGAGAAGCCAGATCGATGTCTTTGACGATGGAGGGTTTAGTTTGCATGAACAAGGGAATGGTATCATCATGGGTATCTCCGGTGAGGGGAAACATAGAACAGTGATGGATTAAGGATGAAAAATCTTCCATTGAGATCGAATTATGAGAATGAATGTTGATCCGAACCACAAGAAATAATATCTTCAACTCACTCATATGTTTCAGTTCTTTCTCAAGTAAATTCTTATTCCAACTCGTAATGAATCATTAGAATTGATCTTGACCTAAAATCCTAATAAATGAGATGTCGAGTGAAAGAAAAAGTTCATAGTGGTCATTGCGGAGGAGGAGTCTGCAAAATCTGCAACTTCCCTGCCTCCTCCTTCTTCATCTCTTCAATTTGGTGTTGTTCCTCCGAAAGAACTCCAACAAGCCCGGATCGATCGCTGTCCTTCCCACTCTTGCTCTTCTTCTCTTTCTTCCCACTCCCTTCCTTCTTCTTCCTCCTCCAGATCAGCTCACATCCAGACAACGGCTCCTTGAACACTCACCCAACATTCCCACCCAACAGGCACACCAATTTCACAGCCGTGAAGTGTGGGTTTGGCTTCTTCTGAAAGATCCGTATGACTTTGGCTGTCTGCTCGATCACATCCGAGAATCCTTCTTCCTGCAACTTGACAACCATCCCATTCTCTTTTTGTTGCTCAGCGGAAAAGCCCTTCTGCCAGTCTTCAATGTTGGACTTCAAGTCATTCATCAGTGCAGAAGTGTCCGTGTCGGACGGCATCGAAATGAGGCTGTCAGTGAAGATGAGGGGAAACGAGGACAACGAGAGGACTCTCGTCGTTTCTTCATGAAAGGCAGAGATGCGGATCAGTTCCCTGAGCAGTTTCGTAGAACAGCGCCTTTGGTCATAATCGCTGAGGTCGTGTTTGTTTCTGTACAAATTGTTCAAGACAGGTGCTATTGGCCTCACAAGTTTCTCGCAGACAACATTTCGAATGGTTTCCATCGAAATGAGTCTGGTTTGTGAGATTTCTTTCGCGTACGGTGTGAATGCGCAGCTCAAGATCAAAGTCATGTTGGCTATCAGGCAAAGGCCAGAAGGCAGCGACAGACGCACTTCACGGAAATAGAACTCTGCGGGAAGGAGCGAAAAGAGTCCAGTTTCGATGATCTCATAGCGACCTTTCCACGAGAGATACGAGAAAAGGCCTTCCAGAAACGAGAATGCTGAGGTCACAATTCTCCGTGAGTTGCATGTGAGGAGAATAACCAGAGAGTCAGCAAGACCAGAGCAAGTCCCAACGGGATGAGGAATCAATTTGGAGAGAATCGTCTCACACGAGAAGAGTCTGTTGTATCCAGGCCTGATTCTGTCGAGAAATAGACATGCGTGTTCCTGAGCTGCGGCATCCAGTGAGGTTCCGCTCTTCACCAATTCCACGAGCGAGAGATAACAGCGAGAAGCTTTTTCGATGGTTCCGATTGTGACTCGGTCTATTTGCATGAACAAAGGCGGAACGATGACTTTGGTGACCTTATTGGTTCTCGAAGGAGAAATGGTCATCGATACGACGAGTGAGTTGATTCGAAAAGGATCGGACCCTTCAATATGTTTAACAGAAACAGGAGCCCTAATCGATAATGAAATTAACATTTCACTTCTGATAAATCATTTGAAAGTCGGCACGAGTGGACTTTCTGGGCCAAAGGTGATCGAGGTGTGTTGTGACTTTGTTGTTCAACGAGGCTATTCTCTCGTAATAAATTGTCGAATATGGATGTGAACATGTTTTATTTTCAATATGTTGAGAATACTGTCGAGATCGTCTCAGAGAATGTCACGATCATTCGATCGTGTTTGATGAGGTCGATCGGCGAACTATATCACTTCATCTTTACGCTTTCTTGATTCATTTCAACTTTATGTCTCGTATTTTCTTACAATTTTTCAAAAAATAGCGATTGATCGTGGTGTATCGTGAAGTGACAATCTATGGCAATTCTCCCTTCAAGACACCAATTTTTTGGAAGTGAACGTGCGGCGCGTTTGGCCTAGCGGTAGCCAACCCCTCTGTCGACTGTTGTGCTCGGGGTTCGACTCCCGCCGAGCACAACTTTTTTGCCACAGCTTATAGACCCTCCACAAACCCGTTTTTAAATATAAACCCGTTTTTATTCGGAACAAACTTGATAGTCCTAGGATAGCGACAGTGAGTCAAAGGGAGGTGTATTAGAAACGAGGTGCAATATTTAGGTTTTCTACATGTGATTTAAAATAGTCGGAACGTTTTTTGAAAGAATGGGTCTACAAATTCCATTCATCTTCTATCTCCAAATTATCAATCACTGATGCCTGATTTGCCATATAACACCACTTCTCCATCCCAACCACAAATTGGTGAATTTATTACCTCTTCAGCAAACAAGCTCGTCAACACATTTCAAGAAACCGTGATCACCTAGTTCTCTAGAGATCTGTTTGAGAAACTTATTGAACTAACATCGCCAAACTACTCAAAATCCTCCATTCCTTGATAATTTTCCCGACTACTGTCGAAACAACACGATACATGACCCTCTCACTTCGGGTTCTTTGCATCGTTCATCACCATTCCAATAGTATTGAATATCATTTTCGATGATCTAAGAGATATATCCGAGTCAATGAATCCCCTTTTATTGGACAGCTCTCCACAGTCATCAAGAAATAGCTCGACGATAAATCCAGAGCAGTCAGACACGATGGATCATCACTTCACGATGCTCAAACGACCAAGAACTTTCCTACGACTCAATATCTCTCAACAGACGCTCCAAACACTCGCTAAACCTCCCACTCATTCCATCCTTCCCGATCCGCAACATCTCCGTCCGCCAAAGATGATCAACAGTGTACTCTTCCTCCCCCACAACCACAGCCCAAACGGATGATGATCAAACGCCAAGGCACGTTCCTCCGTCCCGCCCTCTCCCAACAAGGCCTGCCGCCAGCTCCCGCCGACGTTCCAATGTCTCCGTCCGCCAAAGATGATCAACAGGGTACTCTTCCTCCTCCGCAGGCACAGCCGAAGCGGATGATGATCCGACGACAAGGAACATTCCTCCGTCCCGCTCTCAGCCAATCCACTGCCTCGACTTCCCTCCTCCCACATCACTCCCCGCCCATCCCCTCTCCTACTCGCTCACCCGGGCTCGGTCAGGGGGCAGCGTGGCCTTCTCAGTCTCTCCGACGAACAACGGGAGGCCCTGCACACCGCAGGCAAACCACGTCCCTCAAACTTCCGATGTTCCAATCGCCAGCAATCCACCGTCCCCTCCCGCTCATATTCACCAGCCCGTCCGCCCTGGCCTTCCCGCGCCACACATTTCCCGCAGCGGGTGCTCATCCCGCAAGCACAGTCGTCCCTCCCCACACAGACGCCGTCGCTCCCTCACTCGCCCTCCCAGAAAGTTAGTCTTCGAAAGACTTCACAACAGGCCCCCCCTCTCCGTCCATCACGCCCTTCTCCAACGCCTCCGAAATCAACGTCGACGGCGAGATCTTCACAGACTCAACACCGTGCCACTAAAATGGAGGAGCAGCGACGCGAGTTCAGGAAAGGCCAGACCAGCTTCGAGCTCGACTCCATCTTCGTCTGCTCGACATCGCCCCTCTCCGATTTGACTGTCGCGCCAGACGAGTTCGACAGTAGTATAGAAGGCGAATTGGGAACCACGTTGGCAGAGACACCACTTCCAATGCTTTTTCTCCATGCCGATTGACAATTCAGAAAATACTTGAAGTAAAAGTCATTTTCATTTCAGAAAGTTGTCAAACTTAGAGAAATATTCTCTTCCAGAGTTCAGTTACTTCATACTTTCAAGTTGAAGCAAATTTTCAAAAATTTTCAAAAAAGCAAAAACCTTGATTTTGGCGGAAGCTGGTGTATTTTTTCAAGGTTCCGAAGGTTGCGACCCTTCTCATCGGTCCCTTTTAGACCGGCATCGGAACTCATTTTTATCGGTTTGAGATCCGGAGACGTACGTTGGTCTTGCCAAGGGCCTAGACCATGCCAAAGGGCAGTGATATGTGAAATTAAATGCTTCCGCCAGGAATTGAACTTGGGACCTTCAGCTTAGTAGTCGTAGTGCGTGCACTCACTACTACCACTAAACTATCCGGTCTTGAAAATATTCCGAAAAATCAGAAGCCTTGTACCCGAAAAAGTCCTCTCACCCGTGAGGGTTCGAAGCCTCTGGCGAGACTATATAGCAGATTTAAAATTTGAAAACTTTGTCAATAAATTCAATATATAGTAAAATTACTGACGTGAAAAAGTCGTGCTTTTTAACGAGGGTAAAAAAAGTGACCAAAAGAAGGAATATATAGTAGATTTGAAAATTTGAAAATGTGACGAAAAAATCAATATATAGCAAAAGTCGCTCCCGTGAAAAAGTCGTGCTTTTTAACGAGGGTAAAAAAAGTGACCAAAAAAATCAATATATAGTAGATTTGAAAATTTGAAAATGTGACGAAAAAATCAATATATAGCAAAAGTCGCTCCCGTGAAAAAGTCGTGCTTTTTAACGAGGGTAAAAAAAGTGACCAAAAAAATCAATATATAGTAGATTGGAAAATTTGAAAATGTGACGAAAAAATCAATATATAGCAAAAGTCGCTCCCGTGAAAAAGTCGTGCTTTTTAACGAGGGTAGAAAGGTGGACAAAAAAAGGAATATATAGCAGATCTGAAAATTCGAGGTACAAGGCATTGGAAAAATCTGGCATTTCCAGGACCTCCTAGCACAGTAGGTAGAGCGGGAGGTCTAAAGGTACACTCGGCCTTTGAGCCGTGGGATCGAATCCCGCCATCGGCAAAACTTTCGGCAAAATTTCAAAACGTTCACAACAAAAATTCAAAAATTCAAAAATTCAAAAATTCAAATTTCAAAAATTCAAAACTCAAAAATTCAAAATTTCCAAAAAAGTTGAAGTATGAAACCTCGACGTAATTTCCCTTGATACTCAGGCAAAATGGTGCCCTCGTGGCTAATGCGTAGAACGAATTGAAGGTTGGATTGGAGCGGGACGAACTGGGAGGTTGTCCCCGGGGGTTCACTGTGGGCATCACTTCAATGTGACCGGATATCATGCCCCCCCAATACCTTAGCCCTTCAAGGAATTCGCCAGCAGTAGTCATTGAGTAGGATCATGATAGAGTGATCCCCAAAGGAGTATCGGGTTGTCCTACGGTACAATCATACAAAAACTTGAAAAAGGAAATGATGAACGATTGAACGATGAAGACTTGAATGATGAATGATTGAATGACAAGTTGAAGAATGATACCTCGACGTAATTTCCCTTGATACTCAGGCAAAATGGTGCCCTCGTGATTGATGCGTAGAACGAATTGAAGGTTGAATTGGAGACGGTGGATTTCTAGGAATCCGCCCCGGGGTTCATGTTGGCCGCACTTAGATGTGCCCGTAAATCATGCCCACCCAAGACTTAACCCTTCAAGGACTTCGCCAGCAGCAGTCATTGAGTAGGATCATGATAGATTGATCCCCAAAGGAGTATCGGGTTGTCCTACGGTACAATCATACAAACTTGAATGAATGATTGAATGATGAAGACTTGAATGATGAATTGAATGAATGAAGAAGCCGAAAGCAGGTATTGCAAAGAAGAAAGAAACAAAAAAAGAAAGAAGCAAGATGAAAGCTGGCACAACAAGGAACAAGAAATAAAAAGTTCCAACACCTCACTTCACATTTCATTTATGATTTTTATTTTTTTGATTTTTTAATTTGTATTAAATGGCAACAGTGAATACTACATATGAACGACGTCGAACAGATGCCAAGCAAGCTTTGATTCAGTCAATGAAAGAAGAGAACTGTGAACTTGTCTCTGAGTATGTCAGACACAATATCCCAGTCATCTATGTTCATGAAGGAGTTGAGTGGAGAATAAAGCCAAAGTTGTGGAATCAAGGGAACAGACCACACATGTCACAACGTCGACACTACACTCAATCGTTTGTGGAGAATGAACTGAGGAAGTACAACTGTGAGCTCGTTGGTGAGTACAAGCAAGTTCCTGTTCCATCAGAGAAGAATTTGGGGTGTTTCTGATGTTCACAAAATTAACGCTGTTTTTTTTATTTGGATTTTTTTGTTTTGCATATGAGGAGTTGGTCCAGTTTGTGCAAGTGTGAGACCACGACGTAACGTTCCAAGATACTCAGGCAAAATGGTGCCCTCGTGACTGATGCGTAGAACGAATTGAAGGTTGGATTGGAGACGGATGATCGAAAGATTGTCCCCGGGGTTCATGTTGGCTTCAGATTCTTTTCAATGAATTTGTCCGGAAATCATGCCCACCCAAGACTTATCCCTTCAAGGACTTCGCTATTCTCTGTGAGAGCGTAGCAGTCATTGAGAAGGATTGAGATAGATCGTCCCCAAAGGGGTATCGGGGTGTCCATAGGAAACTTACACGAACATGAACAGGAACTGCTCAACGGCTATTTTTGTCTTTTTTAATTTCAATGAAAGAGCAAATAAAAAATGAATCGACAAAAATACAATTCACAAATGATTGAGAAAATGATTGATCATAATCTTTCGACGATCACTGAGAATGCAGCAGTCATTCACTCACTACAGACGGAATTAGAAACGAATCAGGAAGAAGTTGACACACTTAAGAAGACAATTGATGCACAGCAGACTGCAATATCCTCAATCCAAAACATCGTTTCAACAAATGGATCAATCACTTGTTCAGCTGGTATTGCGACACCAATAATTGGAGGATTGATTAATGTGAATGGAGCGAAATGGAATATATCAGAGGGATCACTTCCGAAGTATCCTGGAACATATCCGGCATCAACATTTAAGTCTAGCATATCAATATCGCAATCGATTGCAGAAACTTCTGGAATTCAGTTCAATGGTGACGGCATAATTATGTGGTCTCCGTGTGACACCCCAGCATTGTATTACTACGACGAGGATTCTGGTTCAGGAGTGTTTTCAATATCACCAACTTGAAGTTTTTCTCAACTGTCAGACAGAAGAGTCAAAAGAAATATTGAACCATACCCCAATGTTCTTGAACAATTGAATAAAGTGGAAATTGTGCAGTACCAATTCAACACATTCGACTCGAAGATCACAAAAGTGACAAAACAAATTGCGAATGAGACTGATGAAGAGCACTTGAAGAACTGCAAAGAGAAATGTGAATGTCTGAAGAAGGAAAGTGAGAAGAAACACATTGGTGTGATTGCACAGCAGATCCAAGAAATATTTCCCGAAGTCGTGAATGATTTGAATCCAGATTGTCTTCAAGTTGACTATGCAGAACTCTCTTGCTTCTGCGTGAAAGCCATTCAGGAACTGAGTAACATCGTCGGACAACAACAGACACTCATAAATGAACTTATGCAAAAATAGTATTCACTGATTAATATTCCAACATGAGATCAACAAGGAATTCATAATACTCTTTGATTATTTTTCCATTGATTGTCTCCGTTGTTTCCATCTCGATTGATTCACCAGAACTGTCTTTGAACCAGATCTTCACCATTGATTGTCGAGTGCTCAATTCCCACTTCTTTCGCTTCGCAATCTGTTCGTTACAGAAGGCAACATATGAATCATTGTGTGCATCAGTCTGAATCCAATCTCCATGGATTGTGATGTGCTGTGGAATGTCTTTTGAGATGACTGTTGTTGAACCATCAATTTCCTCCCTCACATGGATGAGTTTGCAGTCGAGGAAGTAGATGTATTTTTGTTTTCTTGAATTGGTAAAATCAGGAGGGAGTTGAGCAGTGTGAGAATTCTGAATTGAGAAATAACGTTTGACCATCGTTCTTTTTAGCAAAAATAAAAAATCAAAACTGTTTAATCATTAATATCCTCTCTTCACTTCTTCATATGCTTCTTGAAGACGACGATCAATGACATATCGAACTCGTGGTTGTCCATTCTCAATCCAGAACAACCAGTATGTTGCCTGATGTATTGCCAAAATCGGTGGAGGCGGACCTTCAGGAGTTGATGTGAAATATGGATCTTGTTCACCTTGTTTGATTGGTGTTCCTCGGTAGACAATGTTGACAGACTCTGATGTTGAGATTCCTTCTTCTCCACCAGCGATTTCACTTCGATCTGTTGGAACCATAAATGTGAAAGAAGTCGCATCTGTTACAGCTCTATTCATCTTGTATTCGATTCCTTTGAAGTCAAACGTACGTGGCATACAAATGGAATTTTCAAATTCTTCTGTTGCTGAACAACCAATGAAATCACCATTCACCATCATCATCTGATAGAACTCTGGTGAGATTGTTGACATCGGGAAATTGGGAAAGTTGGATCCAAGCATTTCAAATTGACCAACATAATGAGGATTTCTGAACACAGTACACTCATTCGGTCTTTCAGGGAATATGCACATCAGATTCATGAGATTGTTGAGTTTGATACTGATGTTTGATCTCACTCCCATTGCATTTGCTTTTGATTGAAATGATTGTGTGTCAATTCTTTCAGCTTTCAAGACATACAATGTCTTTGAATACGTGTTGATGAGAGATTGTTTTGTTGCATCTGTGATTTGATATCCATAGCAAATTGACGTTACTTTGTCCACTGATGAATTCAGAACAGATGAAACGACTGATTCGGTACGATACTCCGGAATTGGAGCATCCTCATAAACATCAAATTGTAATATCGGATTTCCCAATTGGGTGAATTCCTGTGTCACATTGGTGTATTCTCCTTCACGCATAAAATCCATCTGAGGACGATTTGTCATTTCACCCAATAACCTATCTGGCTTTCGATCGCGAGCATTCTCAAGATTTTTGCGAATGACAGTTGATAATCGAATCGGACAATACACGAGTGAATCAGTTGTTAAATGAAATCTCAAACGCAGATTGCCAAAGATGGAATTTGGATACTGATCAAAGGTACTCAGTGGAAGGAGATTCACAAATGGAATCACCAACGGAATAGTAAATGTGATCGTTGGAGTCTCTGGATCCTCGATTGGAGAGTGATAGTATCCACAGACACTCGGATCCATTCTCTGTACATTTTCCCAAAGACTGTAGCAATGCTTCATATTGTTTTTCTCTTCATACGACTTGAATGTGTGATACAGGAATGATTCATGAATGTGATTGTTCTGGAGTGAATTGTCAATGATGTTCCCTTGACTGTCGACGAGTCTCATGTCTCGAATGGCATCTGATGATGATTTGTATCCGTAGAACATTCCGTAGACTTCAGCTCCTCCTTGAAAATGCATTGTTGGTTGATGAAACGGAACAGTAACGGTGAGATCAATTCGCAAATGACTCTTCGCAAACTCAGTCACATCATGACCGTCATAGCACAATGGAACTTCAATCTCATCTCCAATTCTGCATGGCATAGGAGGATTTGTTGGATGAATTTCCTGAATTGAATATACATGTGGCTCCGAATCCCACTGTTTTGGCATGTATGATTGCACTTCAATTTGCTCAATTAATGTCGATGTTGGTTTGGATTGATTTGCTCTGATACTTCTCATTTATAGAAAAATAAAAAATACAATATCAATAATTTCTTTTCCTGTTTTGTCTCTACAAGATTCCCAAATCTTTGTGTAGTGCTTTCAATGTATGATTTGGATAGTATTCGACTCTTGGTTCACCACTACTATATCGTAATACCCACCACGTTGTGGCAGTAGTAGCTAATATAGGTGCTGGAGGATGCGTAAATGTTGTCATATTACCACCACTTTCACTAGGGTTGTAAACATTATAGTATGTGTCAATATTGCCTTGATATATTGGTTGAGATCTCAAAGTGACTGGAACATTCTGACCTCTGGAACTGATGGAATCATTACAGTTTGTTGGACATCCACTTCTCTGAGTAGGAAAGCACAAAAGGAAGTCAGTGTTGTCATGAATCGGTCGCACTCTTGTCATTGTTTCACCAGAATATGAACCATCACCAGTGAGTTTCTCTTCAACGAGAGAATCTGTCAGTGATCGCTCCAAATCATCAGGAACAGTCAGATACGAATCGAGATTGAGAGTTGACAATGCAAATTGATAGAAGCGAGCTCCAATCGTTGTTGTTGGTTGCTCTGGATAATACTTGTTGAGTAGATTCACTTGGATATTCTTCTGCATTGGATTGTGAAAACAAGTGACTTCATTATCGTAGTGACGAAAGAGGAGCATGATATCTTTGGCATTCACGAGAACCATTTGCTGAGTGCAATCAATTCCTGATGCTGTTGGTGTCTTCTGAAATGGATAGAATGAAATCTTTTCTGCTGGTATCGTTCCGGGACGATTCTGATACATCTGCTTCAGATTCTCTTTCGCAATTTCCTTCATTTTGTATCCAGAACTCATGCAATACACGTCATCAATGCGATAATCAATATTGTTCAATGATATGTACTGATTCGCAAATTCTGGTTCTTTTGTGACTGTTCCAGCTGAATTATAAACAATATCTTGAGTTACTGTTGGTTGTAGAAATGATTGACCGATTTGAACGAAATTCTTTGTGCACAAGGTGACAGGAGTATTTAGAAAATATGGACGATGTTGAATGCAATTGAGAGTGGATTCTCGAATCTTTGGTGCTGTTGTCGTTCTATTAACAATTGATGAAAGTGTATTGTTCAATGTCAGTTCAGGATTCACAGGGCAACAAACGAATGCATCTTCATTGATGTGCACGCTGAGTTTCAGATCTCCGAAGAGACACCGAGGATAGTCAGTCATGCCTGAAAAAATGAGAAGATCTTCAAGATTTATTGACACACGAATTGGGACATCGATTGTGTCTTTGAATATTCCTGTTCCTGATGTTGTTGTGAAGTCTGATAAAGGAATATAAACACCAGCAACAGATTCATCGTGATTCCAAGCATTCTGCCAAGGTGTGTGACAATGTTTCCGATTCTCCAATTGACTCTTCGGTTTGATCATATTGTAGATGTGAGACTCCATTGATACATCATTGGTTGTTGTGCTGATTATTCTTTGATTGTTGTGAAGAACAGTAAGGTCACGAAAGATTGATGCTGAATGCTTGAGTCCAACGAAGATGAAGATTCTCTCATTCATGTACGAACCAATTTTTCCAGCAGTTGTTTGCCAATTGTTGACTCTCAATGTTGCAGTCATTGTGAACGTAATGAAAGAATCATCAATTTGACAAATGTCCTGATTGCCTGTCAGTGGAATGATTATCTCTTGTCCTTTGTAGAAGCGTGAATTCTCTGATGGTTTCAACTCCTGAATAGAAGTACTGTGTGCTCCATCGTTCAGAAGATAATTGATGTGATGTTCAGACATTAATTGCTGTTGTATTTGACCAATATCGTCTCGGGTATATTTTACATTTCCTGTTGTATTTCCAGTCAATGATGATGCTCCAGTTCTTTTGTTTGTCAGATGTGTTATATGCGAGTTCATTTTATCAAAAATAAAAAAACAATATTGCTTATTTCTTTTTCAGTTTCTTCTTCTTTGGTTTCGGCTTCAGCTTTTCTTCCAGTCTCAGTATTTCACCTCTGAGTTTGTTCGCAACTGCAGTGTTTCCTTCATTCATTGCTTGCTCATACTGAGCCATCTTTTCTGCATGGATTTGCTGATCCGACTTCACATCTGGTATCATCTCCACACCTGTCTGTGCTACCTTCGAAATCAGTGGTCCAACGAAGGGAATGAGATTCAGAAATGGAGCTCCAACTCTGAGTATGTTTTTGCCAACTGCTGCTAATTTTGATAACCAACCTGGTGCCATTTATGTAAAAATAAAAAACTCGAACACAAACAAATTATAGTCCTTTGAATTGAATCTTGGAATTTGACGATTGAGGTATGTCATCCTTGGAGAATCGTCCATTTCGAGGTGGTTCATACTCGATCATCTGTGGTTGTTGTGCTCGATTGATTGCCTTGTTTTGCTGGTACACATCCATCATTCCGCCTAAGCCACTGAGAATTCCTCCTGCTGTTTGTCCAAACTTGTTGTTCGTCTGTGAGAGTAAGCCACCTCCAACCTGAAGCAGTGATGGAGCTAGAGGTTTGATGAATTGAAAGAATTGTTTGCCGATATTTTTGAGTTTGTTGAAACTTCCTGGTGCCATTTATGTAAAAATAAAAAAATACAATTCATAAATTATTCTAACGAGGAATTGCCTTTGTCAATGAAATTCCATAATTGAGGATGGTGTTGTAAGCTTCATTGAAGGCAATGCTCATGTCTTTGCCACCAACAAGGATCTTGAAAATGGTTCTAAACACTGGGAGTTTATTCAGACATAAGCACTTGTCAGACAGGTCATCCAATTCAATCACCACATCATTGATTCCAGTGAGTGTGGCAATCAGTGCACATAAATCACTTTGGTTTGTGATCAGTTTCTTTGATGGTTCAATGAGATTATTCAAGAGTTTCTTTTCACATGCAAATGCATTCTTGTAGACGAGCAATAGCTGATCTTTGAATGCTGCTATATTAGAAGTGTATTCTCTCAGTGGAATTGAACGACTTTGGATTGGAGCGGATGGATAAATCTCAAGTGGTGGTGGATCATATGTACCTGGAACATTATCGAGTTCAACATTAGCGCTTGGTTCATTGCGATCTTCCAACTTTGATCTTCCAGAAGATGATCCTTTATTATCGATGATGACATTGTTGGTGATTGACGTTGGAACTGAAGAAGAACTTGTGTGTTTCGTAAATTGACAACTTAGAATTGGCTGCATCACTTTCTATAAAAATAAAAAATATATATTTAAGTTTTTAATCACTCATATCTTTCTCCAAGTGTGCGAATCGAGTATATTCAGGCATATGTCCTGTTTGGTATCTACCGATATCTCCAGTTCTTGTTCTGTATGCTGCAGTTGTCTGTTCGTTTACAAATGTTGAGATGTTTGCTGAATAACGACCAAGGAAAGTTTGCAAATCTTCTGTTTTTGTTATGATTTCGAGAAACTGTGGATGAATTTGTTCCTTAAACACTTTTCTTGCTTTCGTTCTCTGATGATCTAGATTTGAACTAGTGAAACCTTCAACATAGTCTTCAAGCCATTGATCCCACATCTTTGATGCAATCTTGGATTGAATTGAATTGAAAACCATATTGTCCAACACTCCTTTCCCAGGGTCTGCTGGAATCTCTCGACTTGCACGATACACCTTCAAAGTATCATTCATGAATTCACCAACAGCTTTCTTCATTATTGCATATGGTAGTTGAGATCGTTGGGCTTGCATTTCTTGGTAGTTGACTTCACGATAGTTTCCAGGTAAATCGTATGTTCCAGTCTTGAGGAAGTTGTTGTGTACAGCTTTGATTCTTCTTCCATGATCTTGACGAAATGATGAATATGGAGTTTGTCTTCGCATATCTGGTGTTGGATTCATTGAATAGTAAGTCTCGACGACAGGTCGACTGTTGTATGATGCAAGCATGAAACCATTCGCAGCAACCAGATCTCCATTGTCTCTGTCGTAGACCATCACATCAGGAACTTTTCCATGTTTTTCCATTTCCACTCTCCAGTTATGTCCAGTCCTTTCAATGTATTCTAAAGCTGATGGAACACTACTGAGTGCAGAATTGAATTTGGTGCGAATGTCATCATCAGCAAAGATTTGTTTCATTGCATCTCTGGTTGCCTGTTCGTATCTCATTTTTGGTTTCTTCGCTGGTGCCTTTCTCTTTGCGGGAATGTATTGTATCTTCGACATTGTGTTTTCATATAAAATAAAAAATCCAAAACTATATTTTAATTAGAGAGAAATCATAAATGAAAAGAACGAATTCCATTCTGAGCGCACAGCCCGTATCTTCAACAACAAAACCTTTGGTTTCGCGGAGGGTGGAACCCTCTTCTCTTGCAGCATACGTGAATGCAAAACTGAGTGAAGCATCAAGTAGGAATGTTTCACATGAAGTTCAATCACAGATTCATCCCGACCTAAATTTCAATCGCAACAGTGTCAATGTCCTTGTTGGAAACAGAGGAAGTGGAAAGACATTCAATGCTCTTCGAGAGGTTGCCAAGCTCCAGAATGTTCAGGTTAGGAATGAACTATTCCATTTGTTTGTATTCGTCACTGATAAGAACATTGATCCAACCTTCGATAAGTTCAAACCAATTCTGAACGTTCCTTATGTGAAAGTGAAATATGAAGATGCTCTTCCATTTCTGTTGGAACTTTCTGAGTCAAAAGCAGCGTATGAAGAGATCATTGACAACCAGTGGCAAGATAGAATTACTGACGAATGCAGGGAGGATCTCTTTAATGCTCTTTACATTGAGGACTTCTCAGTGAAGAATCTCCAAACAATTATCCTCCTTGATGACTGTCGTAGAATCCTTGGTGAACGAAGGACTTCCAAAAATAGAATGACAATGATGGACTTGTTATTGGAGAATCGACAACCGAAATTCACATTCTTTCTGACGATGCATGAACTCTTCAGTTTGTCAGCAGATATGAAGTCAAACATTGATTCAATGTGGATCTTTGGAGGATTCAACAAAGAACGAATCAGTCGAGTCTATCCTCAGTTGAACTCCCCAATTGACATTCGACACTTCTGGAATGTCTACCAACGAAAACAAAAATGTGAAGTAATCATTCTTCGATACAACACTGATGGAGTTGCTTTGACTGAGATCAACAAAGAAGGTTGAAACCGAACTGTCCGTTAACTCTTGGATAAGGTTGTTGATGGTCTCATCAAGACTTCGAAGCCTCATGCTGAGAGTATCTGTTAGCGTCCGAATTGATTCTTCAATGTCTGACAGTCTTTGATCAATCGATGATTCACCGTTGTTCTCTGTACTTGATTTCCTTAGTGCTATCTCACCTCTTATTTTTGTGATTCGGTATCCATCAATTCTCATCAACCTATTCAGTTTCTGAGTTGTGTATTTATTCAGTTCTTCTCTGTTCTTTTCCAAATGTCTCTGAAAGTCATAGATGTTTTCGAAACATTTCTGTTCAGGATCAAACGGTTCTAAAATTTTCAGTGTTGACATTTCAATGGAATAAAAATATTCGAAACAGTTTTGATTTAAACCAAATTGAACTCATTAATGAACTCAGGAGTTAAATTGTCAATTGAGTCTGCATGAAACTTCGTGTGTTGGATTGGAACGTACACTATTTTTGGTAGACATGTGAGTCCATTCAGAAGTTTTGCCACCACATTTCCGTGTTTGTACTCAATGAATTGTCCAACAAATTGAAACTGTCTTCGCTTCTTCTGAAATTTGGCAACAGTCTTGTTTAAGTCAAGGTGAATCAACAGAATGTTTCCTGGTTTGTATCGCCAAAGCAGTTGTGTTGTCTGTTGTCTTTGGATGTTCTTCAATTGCTCTTCACAACTGGAGATATACAATGCTTCGATTTCACGATTGTTTTGTGCTTGCTGTGGAGTGAACTTGTTCCAGTACGCTCGATGTGGAGTCATGTTGTAGTATTCCACCATCTGATTCATCAATGAATGATTGGCCATTTGTGTTGCATTGTCTTGGAAGCCATCCCTGATTGTTCTGATCACTCGATCCACAATTCTGTTGTGATTTGTGAATGGTGAACTTGTGAAATATGTACTGACCTTTTGCTTTCTAAAGAACTTTTCTGCTACTCCACTTGTCCATGCAGCTTCTCCATCACCTCGGATGTTATTCACCTGAACGTCACGATGATTAATCAGATCATTGATTGCAGTCCTGACTTTGCTCCATGATTTATCCAGAACTGGAATCACAACAAGGTATTTAGTGTTGATGTTAATGGCAAATAGATAAATCTGCAGAACTGTTTTCGACGTTGGTGATTGAATGAAAACGAGATCAATTTCCCATGATCCAAACTTGGGAGAGAAGTACGGTCTGTCACACTTCTGAGGAACCTTTTTGTCTGCGGTCTTTTCTGAATCTCTAGTGATGTCTTTGGACATGAATTGCATCTTTGATCGAAACGGATACTGGATTTTTGTCACGGCTTTTGGAATCGTTGGTTGATCAATCATCATCGCATCACCTCCTTTTTCCCTCTGGATTTTCCTCGGATGTGCAGAATCCCATCTGTGAGTATATTCATCATACCAATCCTGAAATGATCTTCCTCCGAATGGTATTTGTTTTGTGTGATTTAGAAGGAAATCCTTGTCATCATTTGCGATGCTTCTGTTGATAGATTCTTTCACAAATGTGTCACGGTTCATTTTCCTCAAGTCTCCAATTTGTTTGGTGATGAATTGTTCCATTTGCTTTTGATTATTCATGATTGAGTTCTCAGCTTTGATTTGTTCTTCTTCTGAATCGTTTCTTTGTTGATGGTCAAACATTCCTTTCATTTGTTCCAACTTTTGCAGAACTTGTTGTGTTGTTGGTATGTACTCTTCGAATCTCCTCTCCTTCATTGGATATTCATATTCTGAACCAATCGATTTCAAGTTTCTCTTCTGTCCAGGAAAGACTGGAGATAGTGGTGGTTGAATCTCTATTATTGTTGGGATTTGCGTTACCTCTGCAGGACTTCGAACCATTGGTGGGAAAGTCACATCGCGGTGGTATTGTTGATATGCTTTGTATGCTTTTCGCAGTGGTTCATACCAATTGTTGATCCTAAGAATCCTTTAATAAACTGATGCACAATCCTTTTCCCGTCATAAATTGGTAAATCAGGTGATAGATCTCCATTGAACCAATCCTCAAAGTATGTTTCATCATTTGCATCCCATGTTCCGTGTGAATCAGTGACATGATAGATTGGTAATATGTTTGGTAGACTCCAGGCTCTATAGAGAATTTTGCTTGAGAAGTGTTGGGTACACTGAAGAAGTCTGTTCGCTACTGCATTGATTTCTTGTAGATCCATTTATTCAAAAATAAAGTTTGGATTTATTTGATTTGATACTCAGTTGCTTTCAGTCCATGAATGAATGGAGGACACGATTCATTTTCAAGTACGATTGCCTTCAGATGAATTCCACTGAGACTGAGTTTCTGCTGTTGTATTTTCGCAATCTCAAATCCATTGGTGTCATCGTCAGTGTGAACTCTTCTCGTTTGAAAGTTCAAGGTTGACGTCACTGTTTTCTCTCCATTGAGGCACTTCACATAGTCGTCACTCGTGATATTTGTTTTCTTCAATGACACTCCTTTGATTTTGCATTTCTCATCGAGAGAGTAACACTTGGGTGCAAGACAGATCATCTGTTCACCTTCCTTCTCAATAGCTAATCCCAACAGTTTCTTCTCATCATCAACTCCCTTTTCAGGATTGGGAAACCATTCATATTTGTGTGCATCATAGAAGTCCTTGTCAGCAATAACGTGTTCAAATTGTTGGTGGATTCCAGCATTCGGATCTCCTGAGATTGCCCAATATGCAGAGTCAGTATCTCCCTCACAAAAGTGAATCTTGTTCATATCTAGACACTTGTACATGAAGTTGTAGATGAAATTCAGATACCAGAACTTGGCATTATCGAGTGTGAATACTGCTTCTTGCAGACATGTTTTGCATGATGCTTTCTCTCTATCTTCAATCACAATGTAGTTGTCCTCATTGATCTCTCTTGTTGCTACAAATCCTTTCATCATTTGTTTCAAATATGTTCTCTTCTCATTGCAGATTGTGATTGAGTTGTACTTCTCAGTGTTCATGCCATCATATCCGTAACTCCCATTCAAGTTGGTCTTACAGAACTGTTCTTTTCCTTTGTTTCCGACCTTCATTGCTTCTATTCTGTCATCCATGAAGGAGGTCACAAATGGTTCAAATCCCGCGTGTCTCGAGAATACCATCACACTCTTTACGTCATCAATAATAAAGTGGCAATAGTCGATGAGGAACCACAGATAGTATGTCGAAAAGAACATATACTGATCGTGTGTGCTCAAGAGTTGGGTCAGCTTCCGTTGTTTATCATCAGTCTTCAATCCATGCTTCTTCATCGACGAATAAGTCTTCTCACCAATGTTTTCTTCTGTTGTATTGACAACAATGTTTCTGAAGATTGGTGGGAAGTTAATGAAATCATTGATGTATTTCTCATCAATATGTCCCTTCAATTTAGCAACAAACAGTGTCTTCTGATTCTTGTTCTCAATGATCTCCCGACATTCTGTATCTCCTGTTGCTGTGTACAAACATCTTCCTGGCATGTACATTCTGTGATTAGTGTATGGATTGTTCTTGTTCTTGATAGATGAGAAAGCACTTGGATAAAGTGAGTTGAAATCAACACCACAAACGTGAGTCATGATGTGTTCAGTATCGGTTGATTTGACAACACCATCTTCAAATGAGAAGTGATTGATTGGTGTCACGTCTTTGATGTTCTGTCTATGCTGAACATTCGATAATCCACCAGTCACTGCTGCTCTCAGTTTGTGATATGTCTGTTCATGTGTCAGAGTCATTGGTAGTGATTTCCAGATGCAGTACTTCTTCAATTGAATCCTTAATCGAGTGAGATGCTCATCTTTGTCTGACTTGTAGGTGTTGCAGTAGTCACAGCAGATCTTCACGTTCTCTTTAGAATGTCCTTTCGAATTGTCGATTCTATCCAATGTTGGTCGAACAGCTTGAGTGAAGTGACATCTGCAGATATAGCACACTCTCTTGCATTGTTGAACAAACCAATCGTAGTCAGATTCAGTGACATTGTTGGTAGTATTGCGATGAGCTTTCTGGTCTTGGTACCTGTATCCTTCAACTTTGTATTTCCAGTACTGTTTGGTGATCTTGATTGGATCAGAATCATCACATTCGTTGTAGTCAGCATCAATATCAAAGTCTTTGTAGGCACATGCATACTTGATTGCAGAAGCATTTGCTGACAGTGAGAGATTGTGCAACATGTCCACTTTGTATTGGAAGTTCAGATCAATCAGATTGTCAAGTGGTGCAATCATGCATTCGACGTCTCTGATGTTGTAGAACTTGAGATAATCCCATCTGTTCTTGAATCCTTGCTTGTTCCAATCATCAAGGTAAAGTTGGTAATCTGTGTCTGACATTTCACTGTTGTTCAGACTGGAATAGAATTCATATTTAGAGAATGGTTCTTGTTTGCTCAGTACTGTGTCGTAGTCTGATGAATCAAATGATTCGTAAGCAAAGAATGATTTCTGGAGTGTAGTGTTTCCTCCGAAAGCTTTGACTGCATTATCCAAAGTCATTGGTCCGGTATACGACATCATGTCAATAAAGCGAAGAACCTGTTGTGTCTTCTCATGTCGGATCAGTACTTGTTTGTACTTTGTTGTTGATCCAAGGAAGCTCACCACTTTCCAATCCTTGTCAACCAGATCACGAAAGATGAGATTGATGTCAAATCTTGAACTGTTGAATCCAATCACACTGACTTCATTTTGTGAGGGTATTTCTGGGTCATCGTAGTAGTTGTTCTCTCGTACTGTCTCAGCATATTTGAAGAGTTCTCTGATCCACTGCTTCACAAAGTCCTTTCCATCTCGAAGATCAAAGTAGATTGACTTCACTCCTGATTTTGTTTTGATTGCTGATGCAACTGACAAGGGTTTTAGATGTGAGATCAACTGAGTATAGTCATCAGAGAATAGATTGTCAAGAATGAGATCTTCCATTGTTTCGAAATCGTAAGTGATGTAGTATTGTGTTGGTTTGAATTCGTCTTGTCTTTTGTGTGCCATAAGAAATTCATGAGTCTTGTTGTTGAGGATGTGTGGAACATACGGCCTTGGCGTTTTTTCAAGTGAGATTTTCTTTGCATGTTTTCCATCGACTTCTTTACACTCTCTGAGATGTTTCTCGTAGGATGTCTTGAAGTGAGAATCCTTCACTTGGAATCCTCTTGATTGACAGTAAGGACAGAGCTTGTATCCAGTGATTTTCTCAGGATCAACAATGTACATCACGTGAACGAGAGTTGCCGTTAGTGGAATCATCAGAAGTGGAAGAACTCTCGCATCGTCATTCTCGTTGATGTACGACTGACTGAGGAAGTATTTCTTCTTGTCTTCATCGAACTCATAGATGTGAACAGTGATGTTGAATACTTGCATTGCTCTCTCCAAATCACAGGCAATATCAAATCCAGGATATTGTTGAAGATGTGGAGTCAATTATCGAGACTTCAAATGTGTGAGATTCATCCATTGTGCAAACAATCTGTAGGCCTCACTGTTCCTCATATTGATTGAGATTTTCTCGCCTTTGACATCTTGAAGTGTAAGGAACGATAGTGCTTGAAAGAAGCAGATGTTGTACTCGGAATCAATGTATCGAACATTTCGAGTTTTAATGTGTTCAGTGAGAATTGCATTGGCTTTTCCTGCGACTGGGAATCGATAGACTGCAACCAGAATGGAGTGGAATGCAATAAACATCGTCTTTGTGTCCATCAGTGTTCTCTCTTGTGATTCTTTGATCAGATTGATAGCATATTTGGAATATTCATTGATGTCTTCTGCACTTCTTATCACTGTTGGGAAACTCTTCGATGTATTCTCCAACTCTGGTCTGAAATCATTGTACAGTGTCTCATCTTTGTCTTTCCTTTCAACGATCTTACCGAAGTCAATACTGATCTTGAATGGTCGATCCTTCTCTTTTTCATACACTGCTTCGATGAAGGTTGTGATTTCTTCAACGTTCTTCAGATGATTGTGGAAGTACAACTGATACGGTTTTCCATTGTCTTCAACCTTCTCAACCTCATTCTTTTTGAACTTCCTTCGTGCATTTGTCAGGCATTCGTTGAAGGCAAGTTTGTCTCTTGGTTCAGCGAGTAAGATGCATTCTTTGAATCCATCAAACTGCTTAACTTCTCTTGTTTCCATTTGTTCATTCTTCTTCTGAATTAACAACAGATTCTTCATCCAGTGATCTATCAACTTCTCCTCAATTGATTTTAGTTTCCTTGTGATCTTGAACTCTTCCTTTTTCGATTCAGTTTCGTTCACTCTTGGATTTGCTTTCATGTCAATGAGAATGATATTTTTGTCCTCTTCATTCATCAATGCATTGTTATTCTGTTCATTCTGTTTCTGAATTAACAGTTGTTGTTCAATTTGTCGTTGATGTCTCACTTCGTTCAGGAATTTTGGAATTAAATTGATATTAAGATATGCTGTTGGATTAGGATTTCGATATCCAACATCTGGGTGTTGAAGCATTGCCAGGAGAAATGAATAGTGATGTTGCTTGTATGGACTGTCTGGATTGTATGTTCGACCATCAGTAAATGCGAATTGGGTGTTTGGAAAGAGTTCTCTTACTTCTCTGATTTGTTCCTTCACTTTCCAGAGTTGTGTCATTTACTACGAATTAAAAAAATAAAAAATAAAAAAAGTTGAGTGATTATTTTGACTTCCTCAAATGTGGCTTCTTCTTTGCTTTCAGCCAGGAATCTAGTCGCACTTTGAAAACTTCAGAACCACCAAATTCTTCTCTGATGGAACAGGAACTTGCTTGTACTCACCAACGAGCTCACAGTTGTACTTCCTCAGTTCATTCTCAACAAACGATTGAGTGTAGTGTCGACGTTGTGACATGTGTGGTCTGTTCCCTTGATTCCACAACTTTGGCTTTATTCTCCACTCAACTCCTTCATGAACATAGATGACTGGGATATTGTGTCTGACATACTCAGAGACAAGTTCACAGTTCTCTTCTTTCATTGACTGAATCAAAGCTTGCTTGGCATCTGTTCGACGTCGTTCATATGTAGTATTCACTGTTGCCATTTAATACAAATTAAAAAATCAAAAAAATAAAAATCATAAATGAAATGTGAAGTGAGGTGTTGGAACTTTTTATTTCTTGTTCCTTGTTGTGCCAGCTTTCATCTTGCTTCTTTCTTTTTTTGTTTCTTTCTTCTTTGCAATACCTGCTTTCGGCTTCTTCATTCATTCAATTCATCATTCAAGTCTTCATCATTCAATCATTCATTCAAGTTTGTATGATTGTACCGTAGGACAACCCGATACTCCTTTGGGGATCAATCTATCATGATCCTACTCAATGACTGCTGCTGGCGAAGTCCTTGAAGGGTTAAGTCTTGGGTGGGCATGATTTACGGGCACATCTAAGTGCGGCCAACATGAACCCCGGGGCGGATTCCTAGAAATCCACCGTCTCCAATTCAACCTTCAATTCGTTCTACGCATCAATCACGAGGGCACCATTTTGCCTGAGTATCAAGGGAAATTACGTCGAGGTATCATTCTTCAACTTGTCATTCAATCATTCATCATTCAAGTCTTCATCGTTCAATCGTTCATCATTTCCTTTTTCAAGTTTTTGTATGATTGTACCGTAGGACAACCCGATACTCCTTTGGGGATCACTCTATCATGATCCTACTCAATGACTACTGCTGGCGAATTCCTTGAAGGGCTAAGGTATTGGGGGGGCATGATATCCGGTCACATTGAAGTGATGCCCACAGTGAACCCCCGGGGACAACCTCCCAGTTCGTCCCGCTCCAATCCAACCTTCAATTCGTTCTACGCATTAGCCACGAGGGCACCATTTTGCCTGAGTATCAAGGGAAATTACGTCGAGGTTTCATACTTCCAACTTTTTGGAAATTTTGAATTTTTGAATTTTGAATTTTTGAAATTTGAATTTTTGAATTTTTGAATTTTTGAATTTTTGTTGTGAACGTTTTGAAATTTTGCCGAAAGTTTTGCCGATGGCGGGATTCGATCCCACGGCTCAAAGGCCGAGTGTACCTTTAGACCTCCCGCTCTACCTACTGTGCTAGGAGGTCCTGGAAATGCCAGATTTTTCCAATGCCTTGTACCTCAGAATTTTCAGATCTGCTATATATTCCTTTTTGTCCACCTTTCTACCCTCGTTAAAAAGCACGACTTTTCACGGGAGCGACTTTGCTATATATTGATTTTTTCGTCACATTTTCAAATTTTCCAATCTACTATATATTGATTTTTTTGGTCACTTTTTTTACCCTCGTTAAAAAGCACGACTTTTTCACGGGAGCGACTTTTGCTATATATTGATTTTTTCGTCACATTTTCAAATTTTCAAATCTACTATATATTCCTTCTTTTGGTCACTTTTTTTACCCTCGTTAAAAAGCACGACTTTTTCACGTCAGTAATTTTACTATATATTGAATTTATTGACAAAGTTTTCAAATTTTAAATCTGCTATATAGTCTCGCCAGAGGCTTCGAACCCTCACGGGTGAGAGGACTTTTTCGGGTATAGTCTGGATTTAACCCGATACTTTAATTTAACCCGATACCCTCCACAGTGTCACTGGTTACCCAAATTTATCTGTTTTCGTCATTTCCCCCACAACCTCATTTTATGCGTCTCGATTTTTGTGCTCAAAATGATACAAAAGTGGTGATTGGCCATCGTTTGATGACGAGAACCAATAAATCTTTGAGTTGTTGAAGTCATGTTCGATCAGACCCACAACAATGGAAAAAGACCGCCCAATCTCACCTCCTCTTTCACCACGAGATGTTTCGCATCTCATGAGTGGAAGTGATATAAGATCACTTCCATCTCGAGTGGAAAGAGGTTTGAAAATTTACGCGGAGCACAATGTGACACTTGACACCGTCGTTCAAGCTGGTGTTTGCAGCGAAGAGGCTCTGAAACGTGGAAGAAAAGCTGAAAAGAAAATCGTCCACCTGGAAAGATGGAAGGCCACTATTGATGACAACTCGTGATGAGAGTGAACTATATGACAAAATTCTGACCAAAATCGTTGAGAAAAACCCATGAAAAGGCTGAGATTCTTCAAGAAGTTTGTTTTTCACGGTTTTCATTTTCTAGATGAATGGTATTTACGCAAAGAGCGTGAGATTCAATCCTGACCATCCCACGTTGAGCATGTGGAACGTCAACGCTTTCCTCAAACGCCATTCTCTCCTCGACACAATGAAACCTGGGTATCTAGACCCTGATCGGTTGAAAGCAAGCACTCGTGCGAACATTGTGGGTTGGTTTGAACTTTTGGAAAATACCATAAAATCGGAAAACATCCATGAAGATCTAATCTTCAACATGGATGAATCATCTCTCCGGATCGGAGAAGACTATTCATCTTTAGTGGTTTACTACGCTGGTGAACCATGTCCTCCGATTCCGTCCTCTTCTCGAGTCCAAAATGCTACTCTCGTGGGAACAGTCAATTCGACCGGAATTCATCTGGATCCTATTTTACTCTGGCCTTCAAAGCTTCCGGTGAAAGAATTCGAAAAATTTGGTCAACACCACATCAAGGTCAATAACAACGAATCGGGATGGATGAACACAAAGACATACGTTGAAATTATGTCCAACAACATAATTCCAGAAATCGTTTCTTTTCGTCACGCAATCCACAAATCAAATCGAAATGCTCTGCTATTGATGGACGGGCATCTCACAAGGCACAATCAAGAAATTATTGCCCTTTGTCAGCAGCACCATATCCATATTCTCATCTACCCATCACACACCTCACACATTCTTCAGGTGTGTGATCAGTTCATCTTCTCCAATTTGAAGCAACAATTGAAACGATTATTCATTCCACCATCATCTTCAAGCATTGTCGACTATCGGGTCAACCTGGCAAAGGCTCTTCCTGACGCTGTTGGTGAAGCGTTCAAATCGTCGACCATCTTGGCGTCATTCAACCGATGTGGGTGTTTTCCCCTTTCTCTGGAGGCGACTCTGATGAACCTGAAAAAATTCTGTCCGCAAATTGATATTTCATTCCTTCACCAATTTAACACTCGAACCGACCTCCTCCTCAAACCAAGTTCTTTTCTCCCTCCAAATGAGGTCCAAACCAATCACGGATCTCTGCTGACCTCATTTCACAACATTATGAAAACAACTCCCAGGAAACAGACTCTCATCACAGATTTCACTGTTCCTCGCGAATATATTTCTCGAGATTCACAATCAAGGAGAGTGAGGGACCGCCCAGCTCCACGTCGCCGCCGAAGCCACTCTCGATCCGAAAGTGATGAAGCAGGTCCCGAATCTCGGAGAAGGCTTGTTCGTCGAGAAATGGTGCGAGATGACGATTAAGAAGAATCCTGACACTGACTTATTGAAACAATAAAGTCGATCAAATAGTCAAAATATCACTTCACAATTACGTTTAATTATATTTTGTTCCCAAAAATATCCAAAATGATTCGTAAAAATGGAGAAAGAAGCAATGAAAAAAATGATGTGTTCTGATCAACCACGGAAGAGTATCGGGTTTTATCAAAGTATCGGGTTTTATCTACACTATACAAGGCTTCTGATTTTTCGGAATATTTTCAAGACCGGATAGTTTAGTGGTAGTAGTGAGTGCACGCACTACGACTACTAAGCTGAAGGTCCCAAGTTCAATTCCTGGCGGAAGCATTTAATTTCACATATCACTGCCCTTTGGCATGGTCTAGGCCCTTGGCAAGACCAACGTACGTCTCCGGATCTCAAACCGATAAAAATGAGTTCCGATGCCGGTCTAAAAGGGACCGATGAGAAGGGTCGCAACCTTCGGAACCTTGAAAAAATACACCAGCTTCCGCCAAAATCAAGGTTTTTGCTTTTTTGAAAATTTTTGAAAATTTGCTTCAACTTGAAAGTATGAAGTAACTGAACTCTGGAAGAGAATATTTCTCTAAGTTTGACAACTTTCTGAAATGAAAATGACTTTTACTTCAAGTATTTTCTGAATTGTCAATCGGCATGGAGAAAAAGCATTGGAAGTGGTGTCTCTGCCAACGTGGTTCCCAATTCGCCTTCTATACTACTTTCGACGAGGTTGTATTCCCCGAAGAAGCCAAACCTCACCATATCTGTTCCGTCTGGTGGGGACAGCGATGCTAAAATGAAGAAAGTGTCGCAAGCATTCCAACTACCGAAGCTCCAACTCGCTCAAATTCTACAGCCACTCTGCCTCAGAAGAAGCTGCCTCTTCCATCCATCTTCCGCCTCGGTCTCTACAGAGTTCGCATAGTGTCTTCCATCTCTCCTTCATTCTCCTTCTTGCTTCCCCTTCTGCTCGACACTGGTGTAGCGAACTGTGGCGAGTCCAGCGATGACACAACTTGCGGTGTCGGGTGTGATCCCCACTCTCGCCAAGCTATTTCTGCTATGTCGGAGTGGAAGAAGGGCGGGCTGGGCAGATGGACGGTCTCGTCCAGTCTGGCTCCATCCTCGTCCTCTCCCTCCATCCGCACGGTATCCTCGCCCTCTGCCGCCTCTCCCCGTCCACATCACACCCATTGTCCAGCGTCTTCTCTCCAATCCAACGACGAGAGTGGTCTCACGTTCCTCTTCTTCCCATTCATGTGTTCGATATGTCTGCACTGAGAACCGATCACTCTGCGCCAGCTCAACCAGAAGTGTGTCTTCTCCCCCATTCCCCCTCTTCCCCAACACTGTCGACAGACGCGGCGTCGATCCAAACCGCACTGCATCTGACCCTGTCTCGAAGTCTTCGGCCACAACCTTCCCGATGTCCAGCGGAAGAAGCTGAAAGCGACATTGTGGCGGGTCTCCTCTTTCTCTTTCTGCTTCTCCCACCACACCCTCCCACTTCGCTTGGGCGACCTGCTCTGCCTCCTCCGCACTCCTGTTGCTGTCTACACCTTCCGATCGCGCTGAAGCAGACTCAGAATGATCCACGTCTCTTCCGGCTGCTTCGGCTTCCTCTTCCGCCACAGAGGCGTGTTCGGTGTCGTTCGGCTGCGTGTCGTCCGATCAGCCGGAAACGACGTCAGCTCAAACGTCTGCTCTCCGATCGACAACGCACTCTCACTCGACCCGTCCTCGAACCCAGACCAATCCGACACGCTCTCGTCTCCAACATCCCCCTCCCAATCTCCGCACCACGACAACTCTTCTCTACTCCGCTCCAACAAGTCTGACGAGCACCTCAATTTCAACTCTATCGCCTATTTCCGCAGAACAAGGTCCACGCTCTCTCCCGATTCACTCTCGTCCTCTCCGTTCCCTTCCTTCCATTCTTGCAGTCGCACCTCTTCCGACTCCATCGGCCCCCAACAACGCAGCCTCCTCTTTCTCCTCATTCCCCAATTCTGGTCATGCTTGATGGTAGTCGAGAGAGAAGGGATGGGGGAACGAATGTGTCGACGAGCGGTGTTCGCTCTCCTCCTCTGCCTCTTCCCTCCCAGTTCCCTCATCTTCTCCACACAACTCCGAAATCGATGGAGGCGTGTGGATGTCTGATGCTGAAGGAAAACGGGGTCAGTTCTGTCCCTTCTCTGATCCTTCGAAGTCCCCCAACGACGGCGAGGAATACAATGCAATGGCTTTCGACACACGCTGTGCATCAGCTTAGCTGGGTCGAACATCCTAGAGCCAGCTGGGCAATTCTGAATTCCATATCCCCATCCTTTTGAATCAATCTCATGTCAGATCATTTGTTTCAGAACTTTTCTCTCACAATTCTGTTTATAATCAGTTTATCAGAGTCAGTCTGCAAAAATTTTAGAACTATAGTTCGAATTTTGGGTTTTGGCGAATAAAAACGGGTTTATATATTTTAGACGGGTTTGTGGAGGGACTATTAGAGTTTTTTGGCCCAGTAAGTCCACCCTTGCCTGAAAGTCTGCATAAAGCGACATGGGAACAGAATTCACATGAATGAGAAGAATGTCACTCCAGAAACCAGGAAAATGTCTTCATCATCTTCACTGTCCCACTCCAAAGAGTAGAACAACGAGACGGAAGTGGAGGAAAACTATCCAAAAGAGAAACGCTCTCCGAACACAACAACAACAGCAAACAAGATCCATGTCGACAGAGAAACCGCAATGTTTCTGACCCAAATCAACAGCAATGGATGCTGACATCAAGAGAAGCGATGGAAGAACAAAGAAGAGAGTGCATGAAGATCAAGTTCAGAGATGAAACCAAGAAGAGAGTGATGTGGAAGGAAGTCAAAAAAGGAGAAGAGTCAAAGGCTCTCAATTCAAACACAAGCAGCACCAAGTGACGCCAGTCTGGAAAATAGTTGAGTGACGTGTGGATCACCAGACTCCGTCACATTCCACGCCTTCCCCCACTCTCCGCCTGTCCTCCAAAGCAAGACAAGATAGTCGACCAATGTGGTGATTGTGATGAAATGCACTGCGGGAGCTGAGAACAAATCGATCGCAGTGATCCGTGAAGAGTGTCAGTGTGAGTTGAGCATCTCGATGAATCAAGAGTGTGTGAAATGTGAGATGTGTGACGACAATCTCAATCATCACTCTTTCATCTCGTTTCCAGATCCACCAATCGTTTCATCAGGATGAGAAGAGAGGAACTCCCCAATCTCAGAAAGCGTCGGACGAAGCTCAGGATCAACTGATACACAACGATGGATCAGAGCGATGAACTCCTCGTTCTTCAAACTCTCCATTTTCGGTCCAATTCCTGTTCCCGATTGTCGCTGAGCATTCACCGCATCCAGTTCACCAAACGGAACTTGACCAGTCTCAATTTCCCACAAGACCAGGCCAAGACTAAAAACTGACGCTTTCTGGCCATCCACTTCTCCTCCCTTCAATCCACCAGCAACAACTTCAGGTGCTCGCCATCTCATCCCATCCATTCCCGTTTTGTCTTTCTCAGAGTTTTCTGTTCGTCTCGATGAATCATTATGGGTCTCTTCCAAGTTTGGTAGTGGCTGCAGCTGTTGAGTGTGCATTTGAGCTTGTACAAGTTCTTGTTCAGCTTCCGATGCATTCATTTGCAGTTTCAGTTGAACATTTCCACTTCCATCAATCAGAATCCAGTGAGAAGAAAGACGAGTCAGAACATCACTCCATCCTCGATGAGCAACAATCTGCTTCAATCCATTCACAATCTGAATCCCAACTCCTCGCTTCCCAATCTCCCGGTGTTCCTTGTGCAACACAGAATACAGCGTGTTCGTCATCGGAGCAGAACTGATTTCAAATCCTCCACTGCACGCCATCACCTCCACCCACTCCTTCCCTCCACCCTCCAATCCACCTCGCGATCCGTTCAGACGCGTCGATCCGACATCCGACGACTCTGCTCCTGAGTGTCCAAGTCCATCTGTTTCGATCACTCGGTTTGTGTATTCCACTTCAACCACTTCCATCTTGTCCTCCACACGCACTTCGTCTTGTGCCTCCATCTCTTTCTGAGCTGGCTCATTCTTCTTCCTTCGATAGACCAACACAAACACAACGATCAGGACGATGAGTGCAACCAGGAGACACGCAACAAGCGGAATCAGCCAGCTCAACATTGCTTTCATTTCGGGTGACAGCGTCTTCTTTGGGTCTTCTGGATCTTCAATCGGTTCTGGAGGAGGAACAAACGATGATTTCGGGATGTGGAAGATGATCGTGTCGTTCATCCACACAAACAGGGTGTTTGTTCCTGGTGTCGGAACAATCGATTGGATTGTGTATGTCGTGTCGTGTGTCAGCAGACGATCGTCTCCAACAACAATGAACTTCGAACTTTCTCCAGCCTGAGCTTCCTCCAAGATCGACACCGTGATTGAAACATCCTTCCCTTCCTCCAAAACAACAATATCGAACGATCCATTCACTTTTTCGTTGAACACGAGGAGCACATGAGCAAATTGCTGTTCGTCGGTGATAAGGGTGGAAGTGGCCGAGATGAGACGAGGAGGATTCGGTGTGGTGAAAGTGAAGAACTCTGGAGTCGCATCGAGGTTGAAGGCCCACGCTGCGACAGGGATTGGGATGTCATTCCTCTTCCGAGAAGAAGAGGAAGAAGAGGGTTCAGGAACAATTCCCTCAATCGAAGTGATCGTGCAAGCAGTATCAAATGTTAGATTCACTTCTGACCCAGACATATGAGTCCCTCTCCCATCCGAGAACAACATTCTCAATCTTGTTTCTGTTTTGGTCTTGCCATCTCTCACTGTCACTTCATATTCCTGCGATGTCAGCGGAGTTATCCCCTCCATCTCCAACTCAACCTTTCCTGTCATCGCATCGAATTTTACGGTCACTCCTTCTGTCAGAAGTGGCCCAATCTTCTTGAACTCGTCATGCATATTTCGTTCAGGGTTATACTTTCCTGACTCCAGCTTAATTCCTTGAAAAATCATTCCAGTTGAGTTCGGACTGGTTGTGGTGTAACAATTCTCAAACTTGAGTTGCGGTGAGGTCTTGAGGCCAGATGACATAATGGTGAGATCGTGGAACTTGGTCGCATTCTCTTCCAACTTGAATTGCGTGAAGAAAGAGGTGTCGTCGCCAAGCATATTCCCAACAAACAGAACATCCATCAACGAATATCGCGCAACACGTTGATATGGGCAGAGAAAGACAGCGCCTGTCGTTCCCGAGTAGCACTCCTTCACGAGAGTGTCAGAGACGTCGACGTCTCTCACGTTGACAGTGTAGAGTGCCCCTCCCCCAAATTTGGACGAGCATGCGATGAAGTCACTCCATTCAATGGTCACTGAGTAGTCTGTGCTCACATAACACTCCCCCTGCCTGAATGAAAACCTGGTCTGACTTGGCTTCGCAGTGTTCGAACTTCGTGCCGGCAATGAACACATTAACTTGGCCATAAAAATGAGCACCACCTCCTAAATTGTTCGCCAAGCAGTCAGTGATGACACAATCAACCAACGAGAACAGCTTGATTGTGCCGCCATAATTGTCCCCATGCAGAATGAGAGCCTCTCCAACAGAAGAACTCCCAGTTGTCGAACAGTCCTCGAATCGGCACGACTCGATGAGAACAGCAGTGTCAGCAAAAAAGACCATCGCTCCACCCCACGACCCTGCCTGGCAGTGTGTGAAGTTCCTCCAGGAAGGGTGACTGTGCCTTTTTGACGATTCTGGGTCGGTGTCGGGGGAGGGGAGGAGGGAGGAGAAGGAGGAATTCGAGCACAAAACGGAGCCACCAGTGTTCACGTCCCGAATCGTCGATCCCGACAAATGCGAGCTTGTCAGTGATACAACACATCCCAACATCTTCTGATCCAAATGCGCAAGGCGTGGCAGGTGCGAACACCAAATCGAACTCATGTTCACAAATGAGCATCCAATCAGCGATGACGACAGTCTTCCAATCGATTCCACATTCTTTCGAGTTGTTCGTGTCAGTGAGAGGCCAATCCCGTCGTTTCCCACAATCCGAGAAGAGTCAAACGAGCATCCAACAATCGACACGCAAACTGACCCGACAAGGGATGCAAATGACGATGTTTCAACAACACCACGCATCGACCCAACATCATTCCACAGCAAGCAGTTCTGAACCACAACTGATGATTCTCTTCCTGATTCCTCCAATGGAGATGGAGAAATCACAATCGCACTTGTCCATGGCGAAAGTTCAATTCTGCTTGAAGATATCGTCAGCATGCTGCCTGAAACAATTGCTAGCCTTGGTGCTCTTGCTTCGTTCATCTGTTGTCCTGTTTCTTCAGAATGGTCGAACAGTGAAATGTGCATCCATTTCAATGACAATGTTGAGTTTGTCAATGAAAACATGCAAGTCCCAATGTTCTGGTTCTTTCTTTCATCAGAATTCCTGTTCACTTCTGACAAGGGTGAAGCAATCAGTTCTGTTTTCGGAAGACCATTTTCGTTCGATGGTGCCCCTGCCAGTTCCATCCATCTGTGTGCAATTTCAATGTTGTCTCCAATGTATGTTCCTCCTGGCAACAACAGAGACAACTTTTCACTTTGTTGAGAGTTGGAAAAGTCTGAGTTGGTGTTCAGTACAGAGGAGAGGCGATGCGGCATTATGGACGAGTTCAAACACATCGATATGCAGGTAAGAAGAAGGACTAATAGTGTGTTCATGATTGTTCAACAAATAAATGTTCAACAATGTTGCTGTAAAGGAGGGAGAGGAATTGATCACACCCATTATTTGAACAAATGATAAACAGCAAAAGCATGCAGAATGGCCATGATCCGTATGATGACAATCGGTAATTTTCTCTGAAAACCATCTCGATTCGGAAGAACCAATTGAAAGTCTGCAGAAAGCGACATGGGAACAGAATTCACATGAATGAGAAGAATGTCACTCCAGAAACCAGGAAAATGTCTTCATCATCTTCACTGTCCCACTCCAAAGAGCAGAACAACAAGACGGAAGTGGAGCAAATCAATCCAAAAGAGAAAGACTCTCCGAACACAACAACAACAGCAAACAAGATCCATGTCGACAGAGAAACCGCAATGTTTCTGACCCAAATCAACAGCAATGGATGCTGACATCAAGAGAAGCGATGGAAGAACAAAGAAGAGAGTGCATGAAGATCAAGTTCAGAGATGAAACCAAGAAGAGAGTGATGTGGAAGGAAGTCAAAAAAGGAGAAGAGTCAAAGGCTCTCAATTCAAACACAAGCAACACCAAGTGACGCCAGTCTGGAAAATAGTTGAGTGACGTGTGGATCACCAGACTCCGCCACATTCCACGCCTTCCCCAACACGTGTGAGACACTCCAAATCAAGACAAGAGAATTGATCAATGTGGTGACTGATGAAGTGTATTGTGATACCCAAACTGATCAACTGCACTGATCAATGAAGAGAATGGTTCAGAGTGAGGTGAAGTTCTCGATGAATCAAGAGTTGTGAAATGCGAGATGTGATTCGACAATCACAATTATCATTCTTTCATCTCGTTTCCAGATCCACCAATCGTTTCATCAGGATGAGAAGAGAGGAACTCCCCAATCTCAGAAAGCGTCGGACGTTGCTTCGGATCAACTGAAACACAGCGATGGATCAGAGCGATGAACTCCTCGTTCTTGAAACTCTCCATTTTCGGTCCAATTCCTGTTCCCGATTGTCGCTGAGCATTCACCGCATCCAGTTCTCCAAACGGAACTTGACCAGTCTCAATTTCCCACAACACAAGGCCAAGACTAAAAACTGACGCTTTCTGTCCATCCACTTCTCCTCCCTTCAATCCGCCTGCAACAACTTCAGGCGCTCGCCATCTCATCCCATCCATTCCCGTTTTGTCTTTCTTAGAGTGTTCAGTCCGTTCGCTTCCTTCATTCACTGTTTGTTCAAGTTCATTTCCACTTCTGATTGCATTCGGCATTTGTGCATGAGCTGCTTCTTGTTCCGCTTCCGATGCACTCATTTGAAGCTTCAGTTGAACATTTCCACTTCCATCAATCAGAATCCAGTGAGACGAAAGACGAGTCAAAACATCACTCCATCCTCGATGAGCAACAATCTGCTTCAATCCATTCACAATCTGAATCCCAACTCCTCGCTTCCCAATCTCCCGGTGTTCCTTGTGCAACACAGAATACAGCGTGTTCGTCATCGGAGCAGAACTGATTTCAAATCCTCCACTGCACGCCATCACCTCCACCCACTCCTTCCCTCCACCCTCCAATCCACCTCGCGATCCGTTCAGACGCGTCGATCCGACATCCGACGACTCTGCTCCTGAGTGTCCAAGTCCATCTGTTTCGATCACTCGGTTTGTGTATTCCTCTTCCACCACGTCCATCTTGTCCTCCACACGCACTTCGTCTTGTGCCTCCATCTCTTTCTGAGCTGGCTCACTCTTCTTTCTTCGATACACCAGCACAAACACAACGATCATGACGACGAGTGCCAAGAGCAGGCACGCAACCAGCGGAATCAGCCAGCTCAGCAATGCCTTCGTTTCGGGTGACAGCGTCTTCTTCGGGTCTTCCGGAGGAACATACGACGATTTGGGGATGTTGAAGGTGACTGTCTTGTTCATGAACACAAACGGGGTGTTTGTGTCTGGCGTTTGAACAATCGATTTGATTGTGTATGTCGTGTCGTGAGTGAGCAGACGGTCGTTTCCAACAACAATGAATTTCGGACTTTCCCCTGTCAGTGAAGTGTCCTCAATCGGTACAGTGATCGTCACATCCTGTCCTTCCTCCTCCACAACAATGTCGAACGACCCAAACACTTCTTTGTCGAACAGCAGGATCACATACGCGTAGTTCGGTTCTGCTGTGATGAGGTAGGCGGTGGCTGATTTGAGAGAAGGGGGACATTCGGGGGTGGTGAACGAGACGAAGGAGGGAGTCGCGTCGAGGTTGAATGTCCACTCGGCTCGATGCACTGTCACAGCATTCGACAGCAACGAAGATGAAGAAGACGATGACGGGGTGGGCACAACTCCCACAATCGATGTGATCGTGTATCCAGTCACGAACTTCAGACTCTCTCCAGACAACGACACGAATGTCCCAGTCCCATCCACAAATTCAATCTCTCCCTCCACTTCTGTTCTGTCCAGCACATCACGAATCCGAACGGAATATTTCTGCGACACTTTCGGCACGCTCCCCTCAATCTCCATCTTCAGCCTTCCCGTCATCGCATCGAATGTCACTTTTGGTGTAGCTGTCAGAAGCGGCCCAATCTGGTCAAATGCTGCATTCTCCACCCTCTCGTACACACTGACTGGCCCACCCTCTCCTTCCACCTGCACAACTGTGTACATTCCAGCACTGTTGGAAGTGGCAGTCGTGAAGCACTCGTCGAATGACAGTGGACGATCCAGACCAGATGTTGGATAGGCAAAGAAATCTGGAAAAGCGGTCGCATTCTCTTTCAGCGGAGTGTTGTAATAGACACGCGGGTTCCCAACTCGGTTCTCGATGAACTGAACACGGGTGAACGAAAAAAGGTGGGTCGCAGAGGATGAAGACCATGTCATCATGATCGCTCCGGTCGCAGAGGTGCATCCCTTCACCACACAGTCCGTCATCGAGAAGTTGGAGGAGTACGGGAGGAAAAGGGCTCCACCAGATGAGTGTGACGAGCAATTCACAAACTCACAGCCAATCAGGTTAAGATAATCACCGCCAGGTAATGCCAGGAATCCTCCCCCTTGGGAGGAGGAGCTAGTTGCTGTTGTTTTGCATCCGATGAACTGGACATCCACAAACGACGTTCCTTTGTAACACGTGAAATACAAACCGCCGCCATACCTCCCACACGTGCAGTCTTTGAAGATCAGATTGGAAACAAGTTGCTCACCTGGTTCCCTGTATTGGTAGAAGATCAGACGTGAGAGTGAGAAGGTGGCAAGAGTGGAGATGAAATCCACCAGCGGACGAGAGAGCAGAACAGGACAGGAATTGAAGACCAGTGAAAGAAGAGACGGAGTCTGTCGATGACCAGAAATACAGTCCACCAGTATAATGCGATGATGTCGACGAAGGATCAGGCCCACAGTCAACAAAATTACAATCCACAACAGACGCCTCACTGTAATGCGAAATGTACATTCCGCCAGATCTCTGGAGTGACGTGCAGGACGTGAAATTGCACAGCCGGACTTCAATCGGCTGGTCGCTGAGAGAGTAGTGGTTGATTGTAACAGCCCCGCCTTCCCAATCAACAGAGCGAATCTGGTCGAAGGAGCAGGAGACGATGGAAATGGCGCCTTTGTAGAAGTAGAAGTAGAGTGGTCGTTTATTCGGTTGATACGCGTCTCCAGTGAAGGGGCAGTGGGAGAAGGAGACTGAGACAGCGTGGGTATAGTCATCGAAGGAATATTCAGTGCCATCCATATATTCAATGATGGTTTCACCTTGACTGATGGATGGTTCGGTGTGGGTGTCGGGGGAGGGGAGGAGGGAGGAGAAGGAGGAATTCGAGCACAAAACGGAGCCGCCAGTGTTCACGTCCCGAATCGTCGATCCCGACAAATGCGAGCTGGTCAGCGATACAACACATCCCAACATCTTCTGATCCAAATGCGGGAGGCTGGGCAGGTGCGAAGACCCAATCGAACTCATGTTCACAAACGAGCAGTCAATCAGCGACGACGACATTCTTCCAACAGATTCCACATTCTTTCGAGGTGTTCGTGTCAGTGAGAGGCCAATCCCGTCTTTTCCCAAAATCCTCTGGGAGTTGAACGAACATCAAACAATCGACACCCAAACTGACCCGAAAAGGGATGCAAATGACGATGTTTCAACAACACCACGCATCGACCCAACATCATTCCACAGCAAGCTCTTCGAAATCACAACTGATGATTCTCTTCCTGATTCCTCCAATGGAGATCCAGAAATCACAATCGCACTTGTCCATGGCGACACTTCAATTCTGCTTGAAGATATCGTCAGCATGCTGCTTGAAATCATTGCCAATCTTGGTGATCTTGCTTCGGTATTCTGCGATCTTCCTTCAGAAGAATTGTCCATCAGCAAAAAGTCCAGCCATTTCATTGACAGTGTTGAGTTTGTCAATGAGAACATGCAATTTTCATAATTCCGGATCTTTGTGTTGTTCGTATTCCTGTTCACTTCTGACTCGGATGACGCAATCAGTTCTGTCTTGAGATTGCTATTTTCGTTCGAAGGCTCCCCTGCCAGTTCCATCAATCTGTGTGCAATGTTAATGTTGTTCCCAATGTATGTTCCTCCATGCAACAACAAAGACAAAGTTTCATTTTGTATAGAGTTGGAAAAGTCTGAGTTGGTGTTCAGAACAGAAGTGAGGCGATGGGGCGAGATGGACGAGTCCAAACAGGTCCACAAGCAAGGGAGCAGAAGGAAAAATTGTTTGATCATGATTGTTCAGCAAATTTATGTTCAATAATGGTGTGACAGAGGAGAGTGATTGTGATCGAACCCTTTATTTGGTAAAATCAACAGTTGATCAATTCATCTACTTTTGGATCTTCATAAATCATCATCAAACAGAGAATCCGTATTTTCGCACACTCAGAGTTCTAAAAATCTGTCCAAGAACTCAAAACGACGAACGTGAAGAAATGGATGTGAGGTGACAACTTCAGTGACCAAGAACACTTCCACACAATCCAACAACCGAAACCCAAAAGAGAATCGGCCGTGGAGAGAGATGGAAGCAGATCTTGGATTGAAGATAAGAATCAATCAGAAAGAAAAGAGGGCAGAAAGCACATGAACACGATGAGAGCACGAGAATCATCAATTAGCTCCATCGCCAAAAGCAAGCACGAACACGCTGTCTCCAAAACATGAACCAATGGACCCAACAGCAAGACTGAAGTGAATGAACATCAATGCAGTTGGTTCCAAAGTGTGAATGATGAATGAACAGAACGAGTGGGTGAGAAAAGGAAAACCGAACAAAGTGGAGTGAATGGTGTGATGATCAAAAAAGAAATGATTCAAGATTCGAGAAAGGGTGTTGGAAACACAAACTGGCAGGCATAGTTGAGAGTGACATGAAACTGCACAGAGTGTGTCTCGTTGGGAGGTGGGTGAGTTGACATGATGAGATAAGAAATCGAAATGAAGAGGAGAAGTGGTGTTACGGTTCAGGCTCTTTCATTTCGTTTCGAGAGCCACCAATCGTTTCATCAGGATGAGAAGAGAGGAACTCCCCAATCTCAGAAAGCGTCGGACGTTGCTTCGGATCAACTGAAACACAACGACGGATCAGAGCGATGAACTCCTCGTTCTTGAAACTCTCCATTTTCGGTCCAATTCCTGTTCCCGATTGTCGCTGAGCATTCACCGCATCCAGTTCTCCAAACGGAACTTGACCAGTCTCAATTTCCCACAACACAAGGCCAAGACTAAAAACTGACGCTTTCTGTCCATCCACTTCTCCTCCCTTCAATCCGCCTGCAACAACTTCAGGCGCTCGCCATCGCATCCCATCCATTCCGGTTTTGTCTTTCTCAGAGTGTTCTGTTCGTTCGCTTCCTTCATTCACTGTTTGCTCAAGTTCATTTCCACTTCTGATTGCATTAGGCATTTTTGCATGAGCTGCCTCTTGTTCCGCTTCTGACGCATTCATTTGCAGTTTCAGTTGAACATTTCCAGCTGAATCAATCAGAATCCAGTGAGAAGAAAGACGTGTCAGAACATCACTCCATCCTCGATGAGCAACAATCTGCTTCAATCCATTCACAATCTGAATCCCAACTCCTCGCTTCCCAATCTCGCGGTGTTCTTTGTGAAGCACATTGTAAAGCGTCGAATCCATTCGAGCTGTCGAAATCCCAAAATCTCCACTGCACGCCATCACTTCCACCAGCTCTCCCTCCTTCCTCGACACAGTGTCCATCACTCCCTCCGACCTGTTCATTCTCGTCGGATGGTTGTTGGAAGAGCCAAACGCTGATTGGTCATTCTCATCTGTCCGAATCACTCCAACTGAACAGTCCACTCCGAATTCTTCCGTTTTTTCAACATCCAACGGCTCTTGCGCTTCCATCTCTTTCGGAATCGATTCAGTGTTCTTCTTCTGTCGGCGTCGCAGAAGAATGATGATGATGATGGCCAACACCAGTGCAACCAGCAGGCACACAACGAGCGGAATCAGCCAGCTCAGAAGTGCCTTTGTTTCGGGAGACAGTGACTTCTTTGGATCATACGACGATTTCGGAATATGGAACCTGATCGTGTCGTTCATCCACACAAACAGTGCCTCGGATTCTGCTGTCGGAACAATCGATTTGATCGTGTATGTCGTGTCGTGTGTCAGAAGTCTCCCATCTCCAATCACTTTGAACTCCTTTGTCACTCCTGAAATGGAGCTTGTTTCGGCGGTGATGGTCAACGTCACTTCTTCCCCTTCCTCCAACACAACAAAGTCGTACGATCCACTCACTTCTTTGTCGAAGTGAAGAATCACATATGCAAATTGGGGATCAGATTCGACGAGGATGGCTGATGCGACTTGGAGTGTGGAGAAGGAGGGAGTCTCGGGTGTTGTGAATGTGAGCAAGTCAGGCGTCACGGCGAGGTTGAAGGCCCACGCTGCGACAGGCACTTCAATGTCATTCGTCATTCGAGAAGAAGATGAAGGAGGAATAATTCCAATAATTGATGTGATCGTGTAGCTTGCGTTCCAATCAAGATTCGATTCTGACCCAGACACAAGAGTCCCTGTCCCATCCGAGAACAACATTCTCAATCTTGTTTCTGTTCCATCCTCATCTTTCACTGTCACTTCATATTCCTGCGATGTCAGCGGTGTCTTCCCCTGAATCTCCAACTCAATCTTCCCAGTTTTCTCATTTACTCTCACTGTCGATTTGGTTACCAGAAGCGGACCAATATTGGTATACTCCTCATCCAAAATTCGTTCAGGGTCGTACAAACCCGACTCAAGCTTATTTAGGCCGAGGAGCATTCCAGATGAGTCAGGAGTGATTGTGGTGAAACAATTGTCAATCTTGAGTGTGGGCAAGTCCGGCCAGTAGGATGACGAAAGCGCGAGATCAGTGAACTTTGTTGCAGTCTCTTCGAACCACAAATAATTCGACGAGAATAAACTGGTGTCATCACCAATCGTATTCCCATCAAACAAAACATGCGAGAACGAATAATTAGCATAGGCACCAATCCCTGCCAAGATGACAGCGCCAGTCGTTCCCGAATGGCAGTCCTTCACGAGCGTGTCGGAGACAGGGCTTTCCAAAAATGGCCGCTCGGTGGAGAAAAAGGTCGCTGGCTAGAATTCGGGATGATGAAATTCAAATAGTGATAATTCTGGTCGCTTTTGGTCCAATAACACGTAGTGGCCTGGATTGTGTGATCACACCCATCACTTACTCCGACTCTCACACCAAGGTTCAGAAGTCATCGTATTGAGTTGGGACGACAATATATTCCTATATCCATTGTACCGACACAAAAGCGACATTGGGAAATGAGGATAATCGAAGATGCCACTTGAGACATCAAAACAAAGGAAGGATCTTCCGATACACACAATCAAATCCTGATATGAGATGAAGCAGGTCTAAAATAATCAATTATCCCTTCACTCAACTTGTCAAAGAATCTCATTCGTTTTCCCTTCGTTCTCGCAATGTTCGCCCTCTGTTTGCGCTTCATCCGCATTTCATTCACCCTTCATCCGCATAGAACATCCTCAAGAGTTCTTGATTTCTCCCTTCAATGAATCCAACAACGACGAAGATTAGACTAATGTCAGTCCTGAGAGAGTGTGTTATCAGAGGAGATGGCGACTGTCAGGGAGTTTGAAGTCGAATCAATTCCTTATTCTTCCTTCCGGATGAATGAATACTCCTTCAAAAACTGTGAGGCAACCCTGAAGAGAATAAAAAGTGAAACAGAAACAAACAGCGCGATGGCTAGGTTCTTCTGGCTCATCATCAACTGGAAGAACTCAACGTCGGATTGGACGTGAAAGGCAGTAACGGAGCTGAACTGGAGTCGGGAGAGGGCAGGGACGAAGATGAGGTGGGAGAGGAGGTGCTGGAAGAGAGACACGAGGGTGTGGTGAGATGGGTGGTGTGAGCAAGTGAGGATGGATCGGGAGGGCGACTTGTTCTGCCGAGCAGCCATTCGCATCTCGCTTCGGCTGTCTCTGCTCAAGTTCAAAGCACGCTTGTCGAGTGCCTTCTCGACGAGTGTGGCGGCTGTCTCGAACAGGCTGGTGATTGTGTGGACGTGAATGTTGTCTGGACGGGCGTGTCCTCCCGCACGGCCACAGCGTTGGCATTGACCACCTCAACAAGCACTTGCGACGAGGTGTGCCTGTGATGTGCGTGTGGAGTGGGGAGGGCGAGGCTGTCGATGATGCGAAGGGAAGCGTCGCTGTCTTCGACGGCCGAGCGGGAGGACGTGGTGAGATGGAACTGCGGGGTGATGGTGATGTGATGATGAAGACTGGTCCTCCAGTCCACATAGCTGTCCCCCACCCTTCGAGCGAGACGTCGAACAGCAGCATCTCTTCGGTCGTGCGGATGTGCACAGAATCGGAGCGAGACATCGAATAGCCGCGGCGGGGGAAGGCTGAACGAGCAGCAGCTCGCATTTTGACACACAGCCGATGGGTGAGAGTTGGGTGAAGTCGGGCTGTGCTGGCAGACGAAGAACGGGAGCGACGCATTGAGGTTGAGCAGTATCAGTCGTGTCTGGTTCATCTCCCAAAAGTTCAGAGACTGCGAATACGCGGCGATGGCTGTGAGGACGAGGGGGATGTTGGTGGCTGTGGACAGAACGCGGTTGAGGAGCACAGTGTTGCTGTGGGAGAACTGAAGAAGATGAGATAAAGAGAAGACAGACCAATCAGCACGTGTTGGCGAGTGAAGAGAGCCGCGAATACACTTCAACCACTCTCGTCTTGCTAATTGCCTGCGATTTGATGGGCGGAGCGACTGGGCTCTCATCGACAGCAAGACTCTAACATGAACGGCACAACAACCTCCTCCTCGGCCCTTCGGAACAGCTCCAACGCCCGCTCCACCTCGTCCACAGACAGGACATGTTCGGCGAGAGGGGTAGTGTGGAGGTGGGAGTGTTGGTGCTCTGCCGCTTCTTCTCCTCGTCCTTCTGCAGCAGTATGACGCTGTAGACAACAAGAAGGACGAGCAGGTTTCGTCTGGCATACATCGGACTCGCACAGTACTCAATGTCACCGATCGAACTAGGCAGCGAATGACGGGACAGCAGAGAGACGAAGAAGAGGAGGAGCGGAAGGAGGCAGTTCCAGTCTTCCAGTTCCGCCTTCCTGCCCCCCTCCGAGTCCTTCGTCGCATCATCGTGCACCTCCTTCCTGAACTCGCTGATTCACCCCGTTTCGATGAAGTCGTTGATGTCGATGTTCGAGAAAGAGTAATTGTTGTACAAGTTGATGTACTCGACCAGCTCCCCAAACATCATCCCTCTCTTCTCTGCTTCCAACCAGTGCCGGAGTTCTTCGATGGTGGCGTGACTGTGTAGTCGAGCACATCGCCGTGTGGGAGGGAGTGATTCTTGTTTGTCTGGATCAGCGTGACCTTCGTCGAGTACTCCATCGACGTGGTGTCGGGAACGAGGTTGGGTGCGATTGGCAGCTTGTTCAGAATGGTGATGTTGAGGCTTTCCTGCGCGACAAGGAAGGGCGACGTGTGAGGTGAGGCCTGATTGGTGGAGTGGAGACGCAGGGCGAGATAGGGCTTTGATTCGATTAGCTTCTTCAGAAGAGCGCAGAAGAGAAGGGAGTTGATTGGAATGTGTCTGGATGGGTTGGGCATGGGCATGTCGTCCATGTCGTCCGAATACACACTCCCATCATCCATCTCGTCGCTCACCGACGTCCACTGCGGATGCAGCTCCGATAAAAGCTGGACGACGAGCTGGCGCGTGAATTGGACAGGCTGAGGGCGAAGGGGTAGGAGTGGTTGCCGAGAGCAGATATGGGGATGAACGGGGCGAGCACACTCATCAAGTTGCCTGGCGGAGAGCACGGTGGGAAGATCGTTCGGAGCTGCTCAATCTTGTTGAACATGTTGCCCGACGAGAACGTGCACAGTTTGGTCAGACTGGATGAGATTTTGGTGTTGAGTGTCGGCTCGAACGGTGAGAGGTTGAGAGTCGCTTTTGCCTTCGCTGTAAATGGTTCTTGATTGCCTGCCTTGCCTATCGAGATTGGGATGGTCTTGCTCTGCCTGAACCTGTGGACTCGATCGAATTCGCTCAGAAGTGCCTTCCGCGTGACCGAAGTGAGATAAATTTTAGTCAGATGGATCTCTATCGTGTGGCCAATCTGAGCAACAGGTAAGGAAGTGCTGAGATTGGATGACGTTGTGCTTTCGAACATCTGGTCCTCTCCGGGCAGCACCAGCTTCCGAGTCTTCCGCATGAACGTGTCGATGCGCTCGAAACTTCAGCATCTCGTTCTGGATCTCCATCGCCTCTCGTTCGATTTCCCGCAGCCTGTGTTTGCTGACTGTCTGCGTGGTTGATGCTTTGTAGTGTTCGTTGATGAACGGCCAGTGCAGCAGCGAATATGGGTTGTTCAGCTGCAGTGGCTCGTGAAGCTTCAGCGGATCCGAATAATCGTGCGACGGACGCGAACAGATCGTGTTTGGCGGGATGGTTGATGCGGTTGTGTAGAATGCCGGCGTGCAGAAGAGAGAGTGGGCGAGCGAGCGCATGTTGAGGAGGTTGAAGTTGAGGAAGGTGAGGAACGTGCGACTGAGGACGACAGCGCTGACTGGCTGCGGAATCGCTTTGATCAGTTCGTACGACGGGATTTTCTGAAACTCGACGTGGGCGCTGAGGCTGCCCTCGCTCTCCGTCTCGTCTTCGTACTCCGACGCGTCTGATCCGAAGAGGAGCTCGTTCTGCGCCTCGAGTTCCTGCTCCTGCTCGAACGCCTCGGAGAAGGAGCGGATGGCAGCGTGGGAGATGACAGGGGTGGATGTGAATAGCGAGGCTGAGCTGAGAGGAGAGATGTGTGCGGGTGAGGGGCGCGGAGAGGAGGGCTGACGAGTCGATGTTCGACTTCTTCCGCACAATCGGTGGGGCAGGCCGGTTCCCAAACTGGCTCGTCATCGCGTTCGGATGCGACATCAACTAACCCTGCCCGTGCATCGAGAACGATGACTGTCTTGTCAGCAGCGGGCGCACAGCGACGAGCTGAGGATCTGGTTTCTCGCTCGCGCTGAGGGAGCCATCGTCGGTGCTGTGACCTGAGGACGACTGGTGGAAGGAGGGCACAGTAATCTGGCGAAGAGTGATGTGATGCGAATGAAATGACAGTGAGCGTGTTTTCCTCTGCTCGGACTGGTCTGTTGATGAAATGAAATCGATGTTGTCGTTCAGGCGTGGTTTGGGCGGAATAGGACGAGATTGAACGACTGGCTTCTTTGAACGGCAGAGAGAATGTGAGATGAGATGGGGGGTGTTGGGAGATTGATGCAAATCGTGCATAATCTGCTGGTAGTATTGTTGCGTGGGATTCCTGATTGTCAGCGATTTTGAAGCGATTTTCTGCAGGTACTCAGGAGATTGTCGAGGGTTAGGAATAAAATTGTCCAGATTTGACAAAGAAAGGCCGGGGGAAGTCACGGTAAGGAGTGTTGTGTGGGTGAGTGTGCTGAATGCAATCTTGTTCATGTCTGTCGAGAGTATGGTTGAGGCAAACGATGGCACAAAACTTTCTGATGTTGGCATCTTTTTTTTGAATCATCAATGTAGATTTGGACTTGGTTTCTTTTTAGTTTCGGAGTAAATCTTGTGGAACGAGTGTCTTGAGCTAGAAACAATCCTTCCGCAATGATACTGACAAATACTCAATCCCCAGTGCTCGTCGCTCTTCTTTGTTTTGTCTTTTTATTCGAATCTGAGTGTGAATGGGTGCAAAACGGTCGAAAACCAATTCAAAGCCATCGTCGAATTCTTTGTCCAAATTGGACACTTATCCTTCGAACTTCTTCCTTCTTCTGAAGATGCCTCTTGATGATCTGCAGACACATCTTCCAAGCCTTTTGATCCCCTGGTTTCTGATTCTGTAATTGCTATCCTTGTCCAACTCGAGAGTCTTGCTTTGTTCGGAAGGACAGTGTATTGTTCCAGTGATGGTCGAAGTTTAGCTCGAGGTTCCTCTTCAGATTGTGAACATGGCGAATATAGTAATGATTCTGAAGAACTGACATTGGATCATCTCCATTTCGCTCTCCTTTCTTGAGTAATCGTCCGTTGACAACGATTTACGCCAGGTGTGAGCACTTTGGAGAGAAATCAATACTCAGAAGAGGAGAATACAGTTCATGAGGAAAACAGGGGAGATTTAAAATTGGATGGACATTTAGGGCTGCGCATTAAGAGGGACGCAAACAATAATATAGAAAATAATGAGGAGACAGACAATTTGCACATCTTTGTGGATTCAACTACTCATATAAGCCATTATTCACAAAACAAAGTCGATCAATCCTGGACTTTTTTATTTCATTCCATTGATGTCAGAAAGATATCAAATAGGAGTATGAGACTTCTCACGGGATACCTGGGTCATTTCCATCCCATTTCTTCCTGATTCACACCAATAACAGCGAGTCACTGATTCTCGCGCAAATTATGGAGACTTTTTGGAAAGGCCTGGTCGGAGATGCTGAGATTCTTCAGGCAGTCTGATCCAATCGCGCCTCCTCCATGTTTGGACGAGCAGTTGATGAAGTGGCATCTCTCGACTGTCATAGCTGCGTGAAAATAAGCGTAGATTGAAAGGCCTCCTCCATTCGTGAATGCAGATTCAGACGTCAATTCACAGCGTTCGAACTTTGTGTCGATGATCGAAAGATCAGGTCTTGCATGCGCATACACTCCCCCGCCATTGCTGGTCGAAGAGCAGTCAGCGATGACACAATCGACCAAGTTGAACTTCGCCAGTAGATCATCTGAGGTCATGCCGAAAAGATAGAGAGCTCCTCCCCCTTCAGACGAGGCATCATTCGCCGAACAATTGACAAATCGGCACTTTTGGATCAGAATGGCATCCGGAACTTTGATGAACATCGCTCCTCCCTTCTCGACTGATGAGCAGTCCGTGAAGTTCGACGATGTGACTGTCACACAGGTGTGATTGAATCTAGAATAGTGGTAGATATACACAGCAGTGGGATAACCGGCAGGGGCAATGTCAGTGAAGGAGCAGGAGATGATTGAGACTGTGCCATTGTATGCATAGACTCTCAGAACCATTCGAGTTCCATATGCTGCTCTAGTGAAGTGACAGTTTGTGAAAACGATGGATGTGTTTTCGTGGCCGGCGTCATCGACAAACCAAAGTGGTTTGCCATATTCAAAATCGTCGGGAGTGTATTCACCAGCCGGGAGGAGGAGGAACGGCGGATCAGCGTTGGTGCTTGGGGAGGGGAGGAGGGAGGAGAAGGAGGAATTCGAGCACAAAACGCACCCGACAGTGTTCACGTCCCGAATCGTCGATCCCGACAAATGCGAGCTTGTCAGCGATACAACACATCCCAACATCTTCTGATCCAAATGCGGGAGGCTGGGCAGGTGCGAAGACCCAATCGAACTCATGTTCACAAATGAGCATCTAATCAGCGACGACGACATTCTTCCAACAGATTCCACATTCGGTCGAGGTGGTCGTGTCAGTGAGAGGCCAATCCCGTCGTTTCCCAGAATCCGAGAAGAGTCAAACGAGCATCCAACAATCGACACCCAAACTGACCCGACAAGGGATGGAAATGACGATGTTTCAACAACACCACGCATCGACCCAACATCATTCCACAGCAAGCTCTTCGAAATCACAACTGATGATTCTCTTCCTGATTCCTCCAATGGAGATCCAGAAATCACAATCGCACTTGTCCATGGCGACACTTCAATTCTGCTTGAGGATATTGTCAGCATGCTGCTTGAAACAATTGCCAGCCTTGGTGATCTTCCTTCGTTCATCTGCTGTCTTCTTTCTTCAGAATTGTCGATCAGTGAAATGTCCAGCCATTTCATTGACAGTGTTGAGTTTGTCAATGAGAACATGCAAAACTCACAAGATCGAAAATGTTTCCCTTCTTCACCCAACTTTCCATTCCGTACGGATGAAGAGACAATCCGAGTTCCAGAACAGTTTTGGACAGATGATCGTTCTCCTGCAAGTACAAGTGATCGGTGTGTCACATCAATGTCAGAACCAATGTATGTTCCTTCTGGGATGGACAACGAAACAATGATATCCGAGTCATGACCACGAGCGTTCGATTCTTTGTTCAAGAGTGAAAAGAGGCTTCGAGGCGGTTGGAAAACGGTTGTGTTGGCTTCATTTTGTTGAATCATCCAGAAAACGAGTGACAGACAGAACATGATGAGAACCAATAATTTTGCGAGATTCTATCTGCGGATGGAGAGGATGTCGAAGAGGGATCACACCCTTTGTTTACACTAGTGAACTCGTGTGGCAGCGTTCACTGAATCAGACCTGATAGAACATGCTATACATAGTTTTCTCAAAGAAAGGAGGGGAAAGATGGGCAAGGGTGGACTTTCTGGGCCAAAAAACTCTAAGTAGTGGCAAAAAAGTTGTGCTCGGCGGGAGTCGAACCCCGAGCACAACAGTCGACAGAGGGGTTGGCTACCGCTAGGCCAAACGCGCCGCACGTTCACTTCCAAAAAATTGGTGTCTTGAAGGGAGAACTGCAGTAGATTGTCACTTCACGATACATCATGATCAATCGCTATGTTTTGAAAAATTGTAAGAAAATACGAGACATAAAGTTGAAATGAATCAAGAAAGCGTAAAGATGAAGTGATATAGTTCGCCGATCGACCTCATCAAACACGATCGAATGATCGTGACATTCTCTGAGACGATCTCGACAGTATTCTCAACATTTTGAAAAGAAAACGTGTTCACATCCATATTGGACAATTTATTATGAGAGAATAGCCTCGATGAACTACAATGTCACAACACACCTCGATCACCTTTGGCCCAGAAAGTCCACTCGTGCCGAAAGATGGTCGATGTTTCGAATCACTGTACGACTCTGTGTCTCAACCTCCTCTCATGTGGATATTATCCCATTTTCAACTATATTACGATCGACGAAACTTTCACCAAGTGAAAATGAACCAAACAATCAGGACGGATTTCACAGCATACTCGATCTAAACAGTGATAAATATCATGCGCAACAGTATCTAGTCTCATCTACCACACTGAATCTTCGAGGAAGAATGACAAGAATCTGTCATACATTGTCTCTGGGCGAAGATCACTCTATGGGATCGAACACAAGAAATAACTTTGCCAATGACCATGAAGAACCAACAAAATTCATCTTTGTCGGCATAATCCGACCCCGTGCCCCCCTCCAATATTTTAACAGGAGCTTTGTTTAATATCACTTCACGATGTTTTTACAATTATTGCTCGATTTGAGACCGGGTTTTGGAGTTATGGATTTATCTACACTTCACCCGATCCTTTTTCCAGACACTTTTTCATAATGTCGGATAGTCTTCACAGCCCCCCGCTCAAGAGCAGGGGGGGCTGTGAAGACTATTGGTGAATTCTCAAAAGTACCATAGAAAAAAGGATCTTTGTGAAGTGTTGAAACAAATAATGGGCTGGATCCGGCCAAAAAGGGCAGCTTTTTTTCGCCCTCAAAATCACAAAATTTTATCAAAAGTGTGTTTAATATTAAAAACCAGACATATTTGAAAATTTTGGTGAGGGGGCACGGGGTATGATTAAGCCTCTTTGTCTTCTCAAACTCGTCGACTTTGCTTTTATCGATGATAATTGATTGCGGATGGATGGGAACATCGGCTGGACAACTCTCGAACTCCAACGTGACCATCTTGTCGAGCCCGATCATCTCCAATCCTGAATGTTCCCCATTTGTGATTATCTGTTCTGAGGGGAACGATGGCAGTTCGATTTCGTTCATTGACGTTGTTCACCGATCGAGTGAACTTCGGACGCTCCTTCCTCTGACAGCCATTTCGTTGCTCAACAGTTTCACCTCCTCCCATCTACCCTGTGTTGAGATGAACGCTGATGTCTCAGTCAGCTGCTCCGGTCTCTCGATCGACGACGCCTGCCTCGTTCTTGGAACTGGTCCTCTCCTCTCTAACCCCAACACGCCTTCGACAGAACAGAATGAAGTCGTGGCAACCCAACTCGCTGTTGAGTCCTCACTCGTCTCTTCCCGCCTGCTGAACACAACGAGCCTCCCTCGCTGCTCTGCTCTTCCGTGTGAAGTTTGGCTGTCACAGCAAATTGTGGGAAGCTGTGTTGATTGGAGCTCGAACCATCTTTGTGGAACAGGCTGTGTGGACATGAACAGCGGCGAGTCTCTCGTCTGCTCGAACACCTCCTTCACCCACTGCCACTCCCCCCTCACGCCAGAGCACCCAGACACAGACCAACCACAGCTTCGTCACCTTCCACACCAGGATCGGGTAGACACGAACAGGACAACTCTGAACACCATTGCGTTCAGTGGCTGTTCGTTCTGTGATGTGTCAGCTCGGACCGGTGCTCTGTTTCTGTCCTGCCACTCGCCGAACCGACCAGCGTTCTCTCTCTCGTCGTCCACGTTCATGGCGTGCTCAGCGCAGTTTGGGGGAAGTGTGACGCTCTCCGGCACTTCCTCTCTTTCCATCTCAGACTCTGTTTTCCACCGCAGCCGAACCGCAACACGAAGTCCACTTTCTGCCCACGCTGTCGATCTTCTCTCGAACGGCCCAGCCAGTCTCTGCAACGTGCTCTTCGTGGATTGCTGCCATCCTCACTCTGAAGGCGCGGTGAATTGTGTTCTGCGCCTCGCAGACTGCTTCGAGTTCGTTCTGGACAGCGTGATGTTCAGAGGGGCCAACTCGTCTGAAGGGAAGGACGTTGTGTTGCAGGACGTGGGGAGCTTGTCGTTGTTGGCGACAAGAATCACGAACTGTGACTCCACGACAGGCGCATGGAATTGCTTGATAGTTGACGAGGACAGACTGGACAGCACGCTGATCCCTCATCCAATGCAAGAAGCCTCAATCAGCAGAGTCTCGTGCAATCCCGTCAACAGGAGCGCAGCGACTCTTCAGATGTTGACAGAATCGGCCGTCGAAGGAAGGATGATCGCTTTGGTGGGCATCCTCGACGGATCGACCACTCCCAACGACGATTCCCGCCCCCACTTTCATCGCCTCCTCATCTTCAATTTTCCAGAGCTGGGTACGCAATCTGCTCCAACCAGTGTCTGTCTGGACGAATGGGATGAACTGAAATTCGGAGCTGAATTCAGAGTCGTTGTAGCCGCCATGCCAAACACGACAATCTTTGTAAAGTGGAATGTCGTCTCTCGACCAATTGACATCTCCCGCCACTCAACAAGGACCCAGCCAAACTGGTTTGGGACAGAACCATCGTTTAAATTGGACGGTCGACAATGTTGTAACAGGTCGAATTACCAGCATCGGAACAGTATCACTGAACAAGGAGAAGACACACGTCACCATCACGCTCATCGGTGAAGATCTCTCGGCCCAGCCGTTCTATGCATATGTGGAAATGAATGGAACAAATCAGAAGTCGCTGTCGACAATTACCTTTGTTTCTGAGACGGAACTGACTGTTGAATACAAGGGCATGTACTATCAAACATCCAACGCACTCATCTACGGGGAAACATACACTCTGGTCTCAGTGAACAACACATACGATGACTTCGAAGTCAATCCTTCACTCACTTTCACGGTCCCCAACGCTTCAGTCATTACCGCACTCAGTCATCGTCTCACCAACGAAAAAACACATCTTCTACTCGAATTATCTGGAAAAAACTGTCCGTCATCAGGAACATGCATTCTCACCCTCAACAATGTTATACAGATCCCGATCACTTTCACAAACGGAAAAGGAAACGCAGAACCCATTCCTCTTGGTCCATCGTTCGATTTGGACTACAGCACAACCTACACTATGAACTCCCTCGTCGACGAAGTGGGAGAACACCTTCTCCTGATGCATACGAACTTCACAACGGCAAAGAGACCATCACTGACTAGCTTCACAATCACTCTCGACGAAACTAATCCGGACTACATCAGATACACTCTGATTGGAAGCGAAATGCCGTATGGATCCTCGGAACTGAATGTGACAGAAGCAGGAGAATCCAACATCATTTCCCTCCAAGTTGATATCAACAGTGTACTGAATGGAAGTGGACTGTTGAAAGTGTACAACACATCTGGTGGACTGAAGTATGGGAAGACATACAACATCGACTCGTTCTCAAATCCAACATCAGGATTAGTCTTTGCAATTCCTTCGCCCATCTCTTTCACAACTCCGCCTGCACCAGCTCGCATCGAAAGCTTCGGAGACATCTCGTTGAACAAAGAGAAGACGGAAGTTACTGTTCAGCTCATCGGCGTGTTTCTTTCGGACAAGCCATTCTTCGTCATCGTCAACCGAAGCAGCACTGAATTCGCTTCTCCAAATGAGATCGACTGGGTCTCGGACTCAGAAATTAACGTGGTGTTCAACACAGGTTGTGTTGAATCGACTCCCACCCTGCAATATGGACTGACATACCAACTGAAATCCGTCAAGAATGACATCGACTCGTTTCTCGTGAATACGTATCTCTCTTTTAAGGTTCCAAATGCTCCCATCGTGACAACCATCTCGTCAAAGCTCTCCTCCAACTTGGGTAAGTATAGAGACAGATCTGATTTTGTATACGCACAGATCTGTCCATCGGTATAGGCACAGATCTGCGGTATACACACAGATCTGTCAATATGTTCCTAATTGTTGACTAAATTGAACATTTTTTCTCTGATTGATCTTCAAAACAAATTGTATGTCCCTCTACCCCCTTTAAAACAACAACTCTCGCAAATGTGTGACCAGCTGAACTGATCAAGCCAGAATAAGTTTGAAACGAATCACGGGTGAGACAAGGTGAGGTGAGGGATGATAGCGATTGGATATGAGGAAGTAGAGGTGTCGTGGCTTGGTTGATGACGCGGTGTTGTGCAGGAAGCTGACAGAGGGAAAGATTCAGTGAAAGAGTGAAATGAAGAGGAGAAAGGGAAACTGGTTCGGGAGTCGGGCTGTATCGCATCCATGAGAACATCATTCAGGTAGGGTGGAGCAAGAAGTGCTGTTGGTGACGTAACGATGATGAACACAGGATCCTCATTTCTGTCGTGTTGTGGTGACCAAAGAGAGATTTGGGTTGGCTCTGAATGGAATATTTCAGAATTGTGGGTGGGTTGCGATTGTGCATTCGAGAGTTGAACGAGGGATCGTGAATTCTGGAGACGGCAATTCCGCTGTGGGATCATCTTCGAAGGTATGTCCAGCAGGATAATAGATACTTCCTCTTCTCCTTCCTCCTCGTTACCCATTGTAGCCGCATTTTCTTTCATAATTGCTTGATTTCCGTTCTTTCTCACTTCGACAAATCTTCGTCTTGAGTCCTTCGCTCGTTCTCAGCTATGATCGGTACTGATTCCTCCATCGGCCACAGAACCCGCTGATCGAATAAATAAGAGTTCTTCACCTGCTATCGCACCCCAAACAAGACACGGAGGGTTCAGTGTTGTCTGAACCGCTCTCAAACTCCACACTAAGTCCACTGATGCTCTCCGCACGGAAAGATAAAGTATGTTGTACGAGTGATCAACTATTCCACTTGGAAGGGGAGGATGTCAAGACATCCGTGTGTTTTGATTCCCAACTTTTTGAAAGCAGGTATTGTGTCGATTTGAGTGTAATATTCTGGGATGAGTGCGGTTTATTTGACACTATCTGCGAAAGGTGCAATATTTCCGATTCCTGCCACCTGATCTGCGAATGGGAGAATAGCTTCAGATGAGATTCCTGTATCTGGTTTTTGTCCATTGATGCGTTCGTTTTCACAGGACTAGGCGTTGGTCCACTTTGAAAACATGAGTTGGGGTGGCCTGTGGGGACGATTTGGTTGAGCGGATCCGAACCATCGGAGGGGAAATGGGTTGGATGGAAGTGTGTTGGAGTTGATGGTAAGGAAGTTCATTGACTCCACAAGGTCCTCATACATCTCAAAAAATGACGATAGTTCGCTTGTGGATGAACTAGTGCTTTGAAAGTGGGAGGAAAATTGGCTTTCGAGATCATGTGGTGGAGAACTCAGATCGTCTCTATCGCTCGACATATTTCCTCCATCTTCCAATCTCGAAAGTACGAGGTCATCATCAAGCCTGATGAACGCCCACGATTGCGTCGGATGTCTTTTCGTTCTGTCCAGTTTCTTGTTTTGGTGTGATGAGAAAACGACACGCTTCAATTTTGCATCCCTCATTGGTTGATCCAAAGTGCCAAGTGAGAGTGTATGACTTGTTTTTTTGGCCAAACGGGAATGTACCGATGATACTTTTGTGTAATTTGGCGGGATCGGATTTTGCATTTTGAGTCTGGCACATATCTAAAAACAGATGAGAGTGGACACTCTCAAAGAATGTTCCGGCCTCGTCCCACATCCTTCTGGGCTTGACGGAGGGCATCACGGTAAGTTGTACCGAATGGTGTCCAGTGAAGCAGTCACCAAACTGTCATGGTGCAATATGCTGAAGATGGAGAAAGAGATGAAATAATGATTGTGAAATGTGAGACAGACTATATTGAAACGTTCTTCACGCGAATGTGATTCAACTGTTCAGAAATCAGTTCAACCCTTCGAACAGCAGGTTAAACGAACTTTGCCAACATTCCATTGTATCACTAGATATGTCATTGATCACTTCATATTCGACGGAGAATCCGTGAGAATACGTCTTTCGGAACGATCAGAAAGACTTGTGTTCTTTCGACTCCGGATCGAAGGTATGGTGAGTCTATTGTTTCGGTATAGAATCCGGCCTTTACCAGGGCTGTTTGGAGACTATTCAAATGCTGCATCCAGTCTTGGATATGAAGTTTATCTGTCATGGGAGAGGGAGCTGCGATTAAAACAATTCCGTCAATTCAAGGTCGAAGGCAGATTGAGGATGAGTTTGATGAGACATGTGAGTTGACAGTTTGGATTCGAAAGGTTGTATATATCGATATTTCGAGAGATGGAGAGAAACCTAGGCTTGACGGGTTGATCACTTCCATCGTTCACACAAAGACAGAATTTTGGTTTAAAGGAGGGAGATGGACATTAACTATGTTTTGAAGCTAGATAAGATAAAAAATGAGTGATATAGTCGAAAATTATGAACATTTTGACAGATCTGTGTGTATACTGCAGATCTGTGCGTATACCAAATTTAGATCTGTGTGTATACAAAATCAGATCTGTCTCTATACATACCCCTCCAACTTCACCCACTTCCAACTCTCATTCGCAGGAACCAATCTTCCCTCAACAGGCACGTTCACAGCCACACCATCAGTCGGTTCGACATTCTCGGTTTCATTCTCAGGTCAAGTTGGAGTGTCAGATTGGGTGAAGGGAGGAGGAGTGGGAGAGATGGACTTCGACACGACTTATTCTCTCTCCTCTCTGATCGATGCTGATGGTGAGCACATCGTTCTCAAAGCCACATCTTTCACGACTCCTGAAGGACCGACTCTGACGAAAGTGTCATCGAAATTGAAAGTTGGAGATCCGAACAGCCTGACATTGACTCTGACAGGAAAACGAATGGCCTCTGGAACATTCGATCTCATCGTGAAGGAATCGGAACAGACAAACAGGATGACAATTCCCGTGTCGGTTGGAACTGATGCGACAAGTGGAAGTGGGGAAGTGGAAGTGTACAACAAAACAGGAACATTGGAATTTGGGAAGACGTACACCGTGGAAGAGATGAAGAACGAGAATGTGACTGTCGCTCTTCTGAACGTCGCTCATTTTCTCACACCAGCAGCACCAGCTCGCATCGAGAGTTGCCTCAGCACCGTTCCGAACGACGAACGAACTCTCGTCACAATCACTCTTGCGGGAGTGTCTCTCTCCTCGAAAGCATTCCAAGTGGTTGTGGAGAGAGATGGAGTGGTCGTGACTTCTCCAAACAACATCGACTTCATCTCGCCCACCCACATCACAGTTGACTTCCCGATCGGCCTGACTGAATCGTCATCCACGCTCGAGTTCGGTCAGGAATACACTGTGAAAGCAGTGACAGATGGGGCAGACTCGTTCATCGTGAATCCCTCACTCACCATCACTCTCCCACTTCCTCCAATCATCACATCTATCTCCACCTCTCGCTCGCCCGACTGCATCAGCGTCCAATTCTTCTTCACTGGATCAAATCTTCCCGTTGCTGGCGTGTTCACAATCACTCTCGACACAGACCACTCCTTCCCAGTCACGTTTGACTCAGCTGGTGGCCATTCTCCATGGCTGGACATCACACAGCCCGGTTCCCTCCCTCTCGCCCAAACTCTCTCCATCACCTCCATCACCCCCAACGATCGCCTCGTTCTGGGTGTGACTTCAGTCAACACCCCTCCCAAACCCAGTATCACCTCAGCCGAGGCGTCTATCTCAGAAGAATCTCCAGATTTCATCGTGTTGGTTGTGAAAGGCAGCAACTTCGCTCAGAAAGTGTGGACGCTGACGACAACAGCTGCCTCTGGTTCGCTTGTCATTCCAGTTGAGTTCACAACTCCGACAGAAGGAAAAGCAACGATAGAGGTGTACAATGAAACAAACACACTTCAATATGGAAAGAACTACTCCATCGACACCCTCACTCTCGGTCCAATCACTGTCACGGATCCCTACGCAGATGGAATGTTCACCACTCCGAATCCTCCTTCACGAATCGAATCCATCTCGACAACACTTAATGCTGATAAAACAAAGGCAGTTGTGTGTTTTGGTGGAGTGGGATTGGAAGGAGGGCAGTGGGATGTTGAAACAGACCCGCCACATCAATTCACTGTCGATGCTGATCTCCAACCAAATGGATCGATTCTGATCGAACTCGCAGTGTCCACATCGAATCCATCCGGTCTGCAATTTGGTCAATCATACAACCTCGTTCTTGTCGATATGAACGGAGCGAGTGTTCATATCAACAGCGGACTCAAAGTGGATGTTCCCCCACTCCCGATTGTGACAGGTGCGACGTTCTCGTTCACAGACGCCAAACGCACTCGATGCCAGATCACGCTCCATGGGGCAGGTCTTCTACTCACTGGAGACTACACTGTGACAGTCAACGACACAATCACATTCACTGTCGGCACGTGGACAGCAACAGAAGGACGATCAGAGGAGGTCGAGATGGGAGAAGAAGGGCTTCAATACAGCTCAGAATATGCACTCACATCCATCCGAAAAGGCGATCCACCCACAGATGTAGTTGTTCTGGACGGCAACGTCAAATTCACGACTTTGGGAGGACTCGACGAGCATGTCATCTTTATCACGTCCGATGGAAGCACGGAAATCTCGTCGTGTGGTGGAGAGGAAAACCCGTGTTCGACATTGTTTGGAGGATGGTCGTCGAGAGAGCAGACGAGCCAGAGTCAAGATTTGGCCATTCTGGTCCGAAAAGAAGACAGAATCGGACAGGAAATGAGGATTGGGGCGGAATCTCTCGTGATTCGGTCGGAAACAGGCAGAACAAGTACGCTTGTTGTTGAAAGAGAAGTCAGAGGCGAACAAGGAGTCCTGAAACTGGATGGAGGCAGCGTTTCAATTGAATCAATCACCATCCGACTCGAAACTGATTCGACTGGAACGATGTCAACATCTGCTTTCCTCGTCTTTGGGAAAGGATCGTTCGTGTTGAGCTCTGTCGTTGTTGAGAGCGCAGGAGAGGGAAGAGTGGGGAAGGGATTGGGGTGGTTGCGAGAGGGACAGATGGAAATCTCGAATGTGAGAGTGAGTGGACTGAAGACGACACAAGTCGTGTTTGGTGTGGAGAGCGACAGTGGGAATGTTGTCCTTGACATTTCCAAAATTGTTGTTCGAAATTCAAACACGATGAACTGTTCCTTCATCCACTTCTCTTCATCTTCATCTTCATCTTCCTTCTCTCTCGCCAACTCCCGCTTCCTCAACACAACTCGAACATCTCCCTCCACCGCAAAACAAGCAGATGCTGTCGTCACTCTCACAACTGCTCAGAAATCCCTTCTCATCAAAGATCTTGTGTTCGAGCAATGTGAGGTTCTCTCCTCCTCATCCACCGTTCTCGGACCCTCCCTCTCCCTCACCCTCTCTCCATCCACTCCCAAACCAACCATCACCTTCTCGTCGTGTCTCTTCCTCGACAATCTCCCATCCACATCCTCCACGGCCACCCTCCTTCTCCTCACTCAAGCAACCCAACCGACCATCATTCTCACCGACTGCTGGTTCGAGAACACCACCCCGTCTCGTCTGTGGTCGTCTCGTGTTGACGGCATTGCTGAACTTGATTGGGATCGACTCTCACAACCTCCTGCTCAGACAGCGACAGGCGCGATCATCGAGTTCAGCTCTCGCCAGCCAACAATCATCAGAAGACAATGTGTCTTCTCGTCGAGTTCCCTGATCATCCAGAAATCTTCCCTTCTTCGTCAGATTTCATAAACAATCCGTTTCTGCTAATTTGGCCTCTGACTGTTCTCAAAATATTCGCATTTTCTTTCATTTTATTTTTATTCACTCCTATCCACAGATACCCTACCCTTCATCCTGAAGAGGATTCAACGCGTTGTGCTGTCTGACATTTCTGTGCGTCTTTCGTCTTCCATGCACTCTCCTCACACTTTTCGGTATCTTCTCCTGGCTGACTCTCTCGTTTTAAGAACCATGAGAGACATTTTCATCACCTCAGAGTCAGATTTCTTTCTTTGTGGGTGAGATCAACTCTGATTCAAAATCAATGCAACAATCCCAAAAAAGAGGTCACCAACACTTTCTTCATTTTTCACGTCACTTTCTTTGATTTTAGATGTACCATAGTGTTGTATTAAGACAGAAAAGTCCCAAAAACCATTTTTGTTCTCATCAACAATGATTCAAAGAACAGAGTCTTGACGTAAGTCAAGAGAAAAAGGTAAAATGAGTACTATCGAATCGTTCTGTGATTCTTTTTTGGGAAAAGATCGATCAATGATGCTCAAATCCCTTTAATTGTGTCAGTCACGAACAAAAGTTGTGAAATTGTTTTTGAAAGGTTTCAAAATACTATAGATGGTTCCCTTTTTGTATTTTTGCTCTATTTCTTAAATATCATTTCACTATGATGGAAAAGTGGTTCGTTTCGACATTGAGGTTCGATCACTATGAGAAACGTCATTTTTCTAAAACACATTTTTGACACACTTTTTGCTTCAGCGATTGATGAATTAAGAGAGTGAGATGAGACAGGATGAAAACAGATGTTTCAGTGATTATGAGTTGACAAAGGAGGTATTTTCGGGAAAAATGAGCAAAAGACGACAGAGTGTCAAAAACGAAACACACAACAACAAGGGTCAGATAAATATGAGAATCGAAGAAATTCAAAGTTTGAATCACCATTGAGCTGATGATATTGGATCTAAAATGATCAGAACGTGCATTGTGAACAATTCATTGTTTGCGATGCAATTTCCACATTCAGTCAGGAAACTTGATGTGAAATTGATTGGAAATCCACGTTAAGGAGATATTTGGCTCTGTTTCGTGGTTGTACAGACATGATCATCGTCATGGGATAGAGATCTGATGGCTGAAAAATGATGTGCCTTTTTGAAGAGTAATATGGAGAGAGAAGAAAACAAACAGGTTGAGACATCTGTTAGAAGGGTGAAATATTTGATATTTGCTTGAACTGGGAAGATAGATAAAACGAAGAAGGAGTGAATACACTTGGATCAGAATTTTTGACATCATTCAAAAGTCCGAAGACCAACATTCAAAAAACGCAATTAACCACGCTTGTCGCAGCTTGATCAAAGATCTCGAAAAGATTATTCAATCATGTCATCCACCAATTCTAGAGAAAGGTTGATTCATTTCTCAACCATGAGAGGAGACAAGTTTTGAATGTTGGTCTTTGGACTTTTGAATGATGTCAAAAATTCTGACCCACTTTGACAACGACCTTGTCAACGAATGAGAAGAGAGTAGGAACAAAAGCAATTTTCACATCATCAAACCTTGGAGGATGAGATCAGAGAGCTGTTCCTGGAAGAAGAAAAGATAAAAAAAGTGATAGAAGATGACGGGAACCAGTGAAACCATTCAAAAATAATTTCACAGTTCCTGGCACCCCTGTCCAGGAACTTTCACCAGCCACCATTTGTTTTCATTTCTCTGTCCACTTCATCATCTGAAAAGAATGAATTGTAGAGAAAATGAAAGTGAGCAAACGTGTTGGGGTGAATAAGGAGAAAAATGAAAACAAATGGTGGCTGGTGAAAGTTCCTGGGCAGGGGTGCCAGGAACTTTTGTCCATGACTGTGTACTGTTGATAAGAGCGAAGACCCAAAATGAAAATGAAAGTCACAGAATTGAACAAAAAGAGACTGAAATTCAAAAAAAAAGTTCTCGGAGTTATTCCTGAATGTGAGTTAAACTAGGAAAAAGAAAAACAAGTTGTGGAAAATGTGAGTGTGTCATGAGAGAAGTCCTTTGTTCGCACTTTCAGTGCTCACGTCAGGATTGATCAACTCCAAAGGGACAGGACTGTTTAATAAGCCAGACTTTTTCCTCGATTTGTTTTTTATTGATTGCATTTCCCAAAAAAAACTTCATAAAAATAATCAACGACAGTTCAGCTCAGTGCATCTTGCATGTCAATCAATCTTTCACTTGTCACTTGTGTTGGTGATGTGCAATGAAGAATAGATACGATGATTGCGAGTGTTTGAATTTGTGATTGTTGATTTTGAGAATGGTCCAGCCAGAACTGATTGTCCGAATGATGACTGGATGAAAGTGTGAGAATCTTATTTCATCTCTGGTGTCGTGGAAGGAGGCAGGAGGAAGCGAAATTTGATCTCATTAACAAGAGATGCGATTGATTCAAACCGTCCAATTATGAATCGATGACTTTTTTACTATTTAGCATTGACATTTGTATTCTCACTGCACCCGATCTGTTCATTTCATGGGGTTGTCAGAAAATTGCCGATATTCATTTATCGATATGTTTTTTATCCGAACATTGTTATTAATCCGGGTAACGGGGCTTGAAAAATCTATATTGGTCAAACGAAGAAAATAATCAATTATTTCCGCGCCAAAATGCCTGGATCAAGAGAAAACCTCAAAATACTGTGAAAGCTAGAAATGCACACATTTTTCTCAACTTTTTGCCCTTAATTCTCCACAACAAGCCATCCGTTTTGAATCAAATAAAAGGCAGTATGCTCGGATTGATCTCAACCAAAGCTGCTCAAAAAATTAAAGACTTTTTTCTACAAATTTTAGGTCGAGAATAATATGGGTTTTTTTCCTATTTTTCCAGCTACCCAGAATTATTTCTCCATTTTTTTGCAAAATGTTCGTTTCACCAAAAAAAACGTTTCTGAAAAAAATCATCAAAATCGGTTCATGGGTTGTGAGGGGAAAACCTAAGTCAGAGGGGAAAAACTCAGCGAGAGGGGAAGAATCTCAAGGACAGTGCGAATGAAGGTGAGAGACATTTTGATCACATGTGGTTCAGAGAGTTAGAACGGTAGACTTTAAACCCTCAGTCCCAGGTTCTTTCGAATGATACTGTCTGATCACACCCATTGAACGAGAAACATTACCCGTCACGAAAAAAGACTCTCTTTCATTTTCATGTGTCCATTGGTCTCTTTCAGATTCTGAGACTTTACTTTTTTCCAAATTGGACATCACTTTTCCATAATCATCGATAAACGGATATTTTTTCGTCCCAGAAAAGAATATATTCACAACAGTCATGGACAAAAGTTCTCGGCAGAGCCCGATGGAGTTTATGAACAGTTCATTTCTTTCACTTTTTTCCTAATCACTTCAGTCCACTCTACCTTTGCTTATTCTGAAAAAAAGAAACCCAATAGAGTTTGTTGAAGTGAAATAATCAAAGAATGACTGATGTGAAATTGAGAGACAAAACAATGGTGATCACACTTGTATCTCTCCTCTTCAGCGATGATGAGATGGACCCTGGTGAGTTTATTTCGAGACTCGAAACCGGTCTGTTCTCTTTCGTTCTGATCCAAATCAATCGGCAATGTCGAAAATCTCCCCTTTTTATCTCTCTCATTCCTTTACACATCACTATCACTTCATCAAACTTTGTCACTCATCCAGACAATTCTTTTTTTCATTTCATCTCCCTTTTTCCAATAAAAGTCGGACATGAGGAGATCACTGTAAAACGACGCGCGTTGTCAGCTGACACGATTCGATGTTTGGTTTGAAAAACAAAATTATCTGAACGAGTGAAAGAGTTTGATGAAGTGATAGTGATGTGAAAAGGAATGAGAGAGATAAAAAGGGGAGATTTTCGACATTGCCGATTGATTTGGATCAGAACGAAAGAGAACAGACCGGTTTCGAGTCTCGAAATAAACTCACCAGGGTCCATCTCATTATCGCTGAAGAGGAGAGAATCAAGTGTGTTCGCCATAGTTTTGGCACCCACTTTCGCATCAGTCTTTCTTTGATTGTTTCACTTCAACAAACTCTATTGGGTTTCTTTTTTTCAGAGATGCGAAGTTAGAGTGGACTGAAGTGATGATGAAAAAAGTGAAAGAAATGATCTGTTCATAAACTCCATCACCCGATGCCAGGAACTTTTGTCAATGACTGCAAAGCTGTGAAGTTGTGAAAAGGTTTAAATCGTTCTTTGTCCTCGGAATAAGACATTCAGAATTAAACAACCCTGTAGAAACTTGAAACCAACATTTTGACATCAAACACCTCATCATCTCGATCACACCCATAGATTGGTATCAGTCACAAACTGTTTTCTAGTCAAGTGATACCAACATCCATTTGTCTCCATATCACTCTTCTATGTATATGTTCTTTGGGGATGTTAACCTTATTCATCGTTTCACAGTCAGTTAAATCATCACAGACATTCATCAGTCCATCTGTTTCAAGGGTATTCGATGCCATTCGAGCCTTTTCTGTGAGCCGAACTCAGCTTTTTCATCTCTACACTTGATCCACTCATGCTATTTTGCCCACTTTATCAATATTCACCATCTTCACTTTTTCAACTTATCCGCCAAACACTTTTCTATGAAAAGACTGTTTCAGTGTATTTCTCTTCGCGGATCATTCATCACAACCTTTCGAGAAGCATTTCTGCAATTTCTAGAAACAATTATCCACTCCTTGACCATTTTTCTGGATGCCATCACTTCAAGCCAAATGCCCGCCTTCCGGCACAAACAATTCTTTTCATGGCGTGTCCTTTTATTTCTGTTTAGTCCATGCAAAAACCATATTAAATATTCGACATTCTGATCACAGTCTCATTTGTTTCAGGATATCTCAAACACCATCTATTCTTCAGAAATCATTCTTGAGATAGATTTTTGTGAGTCAAATACTCGTTCCCATCCAATGTAACCGATCACATCAGGCGTATTTCCAGCTTTTTTAACAAAACTGTCGAGCATACTCCGTTTTATTTCTGATTCCAGTTTCAAAATGTAGTCGTTCATAATTCACTAGTTTTCGAATAAAACATCAAGATTCGACCTCAACAATGGATAATCACTCACATCTTCCCAATACAGTGTTCTTAGGAGAGAATATTCATTAGATAATGCAAGGTGAGTGTCGAGATGGAAAATCTAAAAGGTGTCGAGATAAGTTTGGTTGTTTTATGGAAAAGCATGCAAGGAGAGAGATATAGATGTTTCATTGTGTAAACGACGGAAGCATATTGAGAATCAATTCAGCAGATTTAATGAGCGACGGGATTGGCAAGAATTCTCTTTTCGAGTGGAAGTTTTCTCCTCCTCCAAAGAGATTTGGCGTGGGAATTCCCATAAATGTCAGTCTAATATGCGAGAAAACATTTCAGAACGGTGATAGATGCACAAAATCACATTGAATGACAATTGAATACTCAAAACATCAAGAAAACTGTCTCAAATCAAAAAGAATGCCCATACCGAGCCCCATCTGTGCCTCCTCTGATCGGATGTTGGATAGGAATGACTCCAAGTCTCTTGGCAGCTTCAACTGGCCGATCGACAAGTTCGGGCAGATCCTTGAGACCGATGAACATATTCTTGTATCTGGAAATAGCGATGAGAAATGGGTGTGATAATCATGGGAAACAAACTGATGTCTGAAAATGGCAGTGATCTTCGCTTTTGGATGTTTCTTCTGCATTGCTTCAACGAGGTCCCGAACAAACTGCTCCCTCTTCGCAAGACCCTGTGACACATGAATCAACATTATATTTCATACATCTTCGTCGAAATCCCGAAGGATCAACTTGACACTCGCTTCGCCTGTGCCTCCAGAAATATTGGTGGGGTGGAAATATCCCTCTCTGCCTCTCGTGGTTTCTGGTGCTTGATCCTTTGGGAGTTGTTCTACAAATTCAGAAGCAAGACGGATCGCTGAGACGAGAATGTCAAATGCTGATCCAGGGTGGACTTCGACGCCGACGAATTTGACAGTACAGGCCATCGCATTGAACGTTTCACATTCAATTTCTCCGACACGCCCAGCATCGATTGTGTATGCATATTTTGGGTTGAATTTAGTCAGATCGATGTGAGAGATGCCTGCACCGATTTCTTCGTCAGGAGTGAAACAGATCTTCAACGTCGGATGCTTGATCTTGTCTCCTTCCCGAACAAGGACAGTAAGCGCTTGCATGATCGCTGCAATACCAGCCTTGTCGTCAGCGCCAAGTAGTGTCTTTCCATCAGTTGTGATGATGTCCTGCCCTTTATAGAACTCTAATTGAGATCCTGCAATCACAATATCATCGCATAGGACGATATCTTCACCAGTGATGTTTTTGCGGATGGTTGGAGATATGTTTGAGCTTGGAGCATCGGGCGAAACGTCCATGTGAGCTAAAAGACCAAGTGCGGCTTCACTTGGAGCATTTCCTTCCAATGTTGCATAAACAAAGCAATGAGTGTCGATTTCTGCTTTTATTCCGAGTTGTTCAAGCTCGGACGCGAGAAGTTTGGCGATGTCAAATTGTTTCTCTGTCGATGGACATTTCTCGACCGAACCATCAGATTGAGTGTCGATTCTGCAGTAGCGAATGAAGCGATCAACAATTTCAGATTTATCAGATTCTGTGAGAAGAACAGTCATGAAAATAATAAGTCCTGGTTTGATCCAACTAGATCCTTATTTTTCAATTGTTCACAGTTTAAATCATCAGAACTCACCTAACAGAGCAAAAAATGGAAGATACAAACGAAAGACCAAAAAGAAAATTATTTAATCACAAAAAAGACATATTTCAATGAAAACTCATTCTTGAGTAACCACTTCCGAACGGCGAGAGTTCAGGAAGGCCAGTGAAGGAATAGCTCTGAGGGTGCTGGGACGCCTCAGGAAGAGACTGCTCAGGGGGGAAGGAAAGAAGCACTCGATCGAGCGATGGGTTGAGCGATTCATCGGAATAATGGGAGGTCATCTCGAACGGCAGCATCGGCGAATTGGATGGGAGAAGAGACGACGACACTGCAAACGAGTTGTCCGACGAGGAGTGAGGGAGCGACGATGATGAAAGAGAGAGCGATGGGGCGGAGAACATGTCGAGGTTCTCGTCCAAATTCATCATTCCAATCTGCTCTGGCAGCCCCGACGATTCTTCGTTCGAAAATGAGAAATCAGGAAGCGAGGCCGAATGGTCAGTTTGTCGTTTCAGAAATAGAGGAAACGACGTGTCGTGGCGGCGTGTTTGAACACGAAAGTCGTGTCCGTTCTGTTTCTCTTTTCTCACATCTGTCATCTTCATCTCGTCAATCTCCCCCACCGACATCAACCCCTTCCCAAGCGACGGCATGACAGATTCGATGAATGTGAGTTTGGGCTCGGAGGGGATGGTCGTTGGGTTGGATGGCGGGATGACCAGATGCGCAGGGACGGATCGGTTGTGATGGCCAGGATGGAACACCCCAAACGAAGCGGAATGTGTCGTGGGCTGGAGGGAGTTGTAGGAAGGAGAGAAGGAGAAGGACGACATGCTGGTGTGAGCGAAGTGTGATGAATGCGGAGCGAAATGCGAAGATTCAGAAATGAGATCGTCCTCTTCGTCGCCGAGATGATCGCCTTCCGAATACAAATCAAAAACAAGCCCAGAATCCTCCAATCCACTCACGTCTGTCAGAAACGATCTTCCAAAGTGATGTTTCGGTCGCGTGGAGTTGGGAGGAGGGGCGACGATGGAGTGCCTCGGCGCCGGTCCATCATTTTCGTTGTTGTCATCCGAATCCGAATTGTCGGTTTCAGATGAGAGCGAGATTGAGCGTCGAGGTGAGAAGTGAGGTGAGGGGGATGGAGTGGTACTGACTGAACTCAACACTGGCGATGGATCCATCGTTCTTCTGTTCATCGAATGAGAATGATCGTGTCTGAGAGCGGGTGGGGATGGCGTGAGTGAGGAATACATCGAGCTTGTCGGTGTCGGCTTCTGGACTGGCGAGAAGTCGAGTGATGATCTGTTGTTTGGCGAGGGGTCGAGTGTGGAGGGAGGGAGGAGTGGAGGGACAGAAGTTGGGTCCGGAAAGTCGAAATCGGTCGAGACGAGAGCTTCAAGAGACGCATGTGGGTTCAGTTCTTGTTGCTGGTTCTCGTTGAGACGGTTCTGTTCGATTGGTTGGGAGGCAAGATGGATGGCAGAGATCTCAGCTTCCTGATTCGTTTTCTCCATTTTTTGTGCCATTTTCGCGCTGTCCCTTTCTTTTTTGAGTTTCTGCCTCGGAGGTTCGGGGAATTTCACATTTTCCTCCCGTTCCAGCGCCCGAATAAGCTTCTCCACTCGGACAATAATAAATTCCTGCGGTGGCTGCTGGATTTGATCGTCAGACAAACCCGAAAATCCGTCCAGGCCCTCAACCAGTTGTGCCTTGCGCGGAAGAAGGTCTCTTCGTCCGCGAAGGGTGTTTGGAGGAATCACAGTCAAGATTTGGTTCAGAATCCGCTCTTTCACATCCAGCGAGGCGACATCACAAATTCTTTGGGCAACATAGTTCCCGAACTGGTCCATAAGAAGGCAGAGGAGGGGATGGGTGGAGAAAGGGCGTGAAGGATTTGTGAAGAGTGGGGGAGTGTCTGGAATTGAGGAATAGACTAATTCGTCGCATGATGGATGGAGAATCGTGTCGAGTGTCGGTTGATGGAAATTGTGGGTTTGAGAAAATGATGGATCCGATCCCATGATCTCCTTGACGATATACCGTCTAAGTGAGTCAGAAGAGTATTCCAAGCATTTCTCCACGACATTCGACCCAAACTTGTGCTTCGAGAGGATAAAGAAGTTCCCCCGGAGTGATCTGATGACCGACTCGTTAATCCCCATCTTCACCTCCTGTGTTTCCTTCCTTCCAGGCATAGTTGGCACCGAGACGGTTATAATTTCGCCGTCTGAGTTCTGGACAAGGTGTTGGATGACAAAGTTTCCATATTGGTCGAGAACAAGCGACTGGAACGAGGGGAACAGGATCGTCGCCAGACGCACGTGGATGCTCCGATCGTCCGTTTCGAGAAGTCTTTGGATCACTCTGCAGCCATACGTGTGCGTGGCAATGGATGAAATGCCGTGTTGCTCGAGGGATGTGATGAGGTTATGGTTTGCTTGTGACGACGCGTAAAGAATGGATTTCTGGAGAACATGGTTCGCATTTTGGTGATGTATGGCTTTGATACAATTGTGGTAAAGTTCAGCGGTGAGCAGAGTGCATTTTTCTTGTCCCATTCGAGGGATCGCTGATTGGAGGACACGACATCCAAATGTATCGAAAGAGAGGGTGTAGAAATGCGAGCGAAGAAGGACCAACAGCTGCTGGAATAATTCGTCCGAACAGAGCTCACAGATCTTCTGTACAACATAGTTCGCAAAGCAGTGCGTCATGAGGTGAATGGGATTGCTCTTCTTGTCAATCAATTCAGCAAAGATATGGCTGACCTCATCCACTGTTGCTTCCGATAAACGAGATTGGAGGAATCTTGATCCTATCTGGTCTTGTGATATTGAGACGATGTGTCCGTAAGTGGCATTTAGAGGGATTGACGATTCACCCGCTGGAGGGAATGTAGGGACGGAACTATGCGATCCCTGACCTCCGCCCTTCCCGTGAGACCTCTGGACAGAGAAAATAGCTTCTTGGCGTATTCTGTCGAGAATGAGGTGCATTGTGGAGAATGTGAGTCCAGTCGAGGGTCTGTTGGAAAGAGGGTTTGATATGAGGATGGAAGAGGTGGGGGGAGGAAGAGGAAGCGGATTCATATTTGGGGGGTGGATGGGAAGGTAGGGTTGGGGATGGTTCGAGTTTGTGGAGAGAGCGTTGCTGTTGGAGATTGTAAGAGAGTTAGTGGAATTTTGCTGAAGAGAAGCCTGCTGTTCTTGCACTTTCCATCTCGGGACAAACGATTTTGACGTCACTTTAATCGTGTTAGCTGAGATTCCGTGATCAGTGTGTGTTGAGAGTGCAATGCCTGCTTTTGAGGGCTCATAGTGAATATTGTGAGACGAATATGAATTATGGTTTGTATGGACGATGAGATTCGGAGTAGTGGATGGATGATTGAGGAGTGGTGATGTGGTCAGAACAGGCGGCAGATTGTGTTCGTCGTTCTTGCCGACAGGGTGACTATATGAGGTGGTGAATTTGGAGTGAGATTGGATGTTTTTGTGTTGAGATGATGTTGGAGCGTGATGTCTGTTCTCAGAAGGTTGGAAGGATGTTCGAAAGGTGGGCGATGGTCCTGTTCGAGTTGATGGAGCAGAATCCGTTCTAATGTCGAGAGAAGGGAATAATTCATCATTTGAATTATGAAATGAAGGTGGGAAACCAGGGTGAGAAGATTCTTTGGTCGAATGGGGAGAGAGATGGGTGTGTGGAGCAGAAGTCGAGAATTGAGGATCGAGAGTGGTTGGAGAGTACTGAGGCGGCGAAAGAAACGACATATGTTGATTTGGTGATCGTTCAGAGTGCAGAAGAACGTGGGGGAGTAAGGGAGAGTTGATGGTGATATCTGTGACGTGTTGGGTGTGTGATACAGGGATGCTTGACTGTACAACACTTGAAGACGATTTTGATGAGTTGTATGGACGGTTTTCTGACACCTGACCGTTGTACTGAGGAAGCCATGAGGAAAGAAAGGGAAATAATGTGAAGATGAATACACACCGAAATGTGACCATGAGAATCTTGGTCTTGATGAGGAATGTATGACTTCTTATGCTTGTCTCGCCTATTTGGTTTTTTCTCCCTATAGGCGCTCATTCCGATGATATTGACGAGAGTATGATCCAACCATATTCGATTTGACTTAACCCTCAAGCACTCATGAAATTCCAGCTCATGTTTCACCACCGCTTCCTTTCATCATTGTTTCGCTGGAAGTGATCTGTTCTCTCCCATTACTCATCTCGACGATTGAACTTCTCTCGCATGATGAACCTTTGTTCTGGCAAGATCTTCCGGCAACGCAATTCACATTAAATTTATGCTACTCCTTATGTGCTCTCTTTCTCTTGCTCAAAACGCCGTTATTGGCGAAATCGCCCCCGATTTTACTCTTCAAGACAGCAACGATGACCCTACCACCCTTTCCTCGTTCTACAACATCGGCCCAATCGTGGTCTTCTTCTACCCAAATGATGCAACCAAAATCTGCCATAAAGAAATCCTAGCATTTCGAAATCTCACAGATGAGCTCGAAAAGTACAACACAACAATCATCGGAATTTCGTCGAATTCCGTTGCTGAACACAACGATACTGTCGTCAACAACGACATCAAATACAAGCTGCTGACAGACTTCGACAATAAGGTCCGAAAACAATGGAAAGTCCCCCGTTCACTCCTCTTCTTCCCAGGTCGTGTCACATACATTCTGGACAAGGAGGGAGTCGTCCGCTATATTCATAAGGACTTGCTGGATGGACCGGGACACGCCGACTTTGCGTTGACTGCTGTGAAACTCATTGCCAAGGAGTGAGTGATCCCAGCTTTTTCCAACTTTTGTTCCTTTCATCGCTTGTTTGATGCTCAAATTATTAATTATTCTTCTTTTTGCAAATAGTCTGCCTTGATATTGTAAATCTGTCATGGTTATCACACTTGAAAGATCAAGTCCAATCAAGAATCAAATTAAGGGCCACTCTTTTTTCTTCGTTGATCAAACCATAGTTTCATATTCTCTTCCAGTGTCTAATCAATGCTGATTTCATTCCTTTTTTTCCTCTTCCCAATTTACTGCACGCATTTTATACACCTGGAAACATTCGCTAATTTTCCACAAGTCCCTCTCGATTCTCATCAATCGATCCAATTAGAATCGACAACATATCTGTCGGACGACCTTATTTTCGCCTCAACGACTCAGTCATTCCATGGAGTCCCTAGAACAAATATACAAGGACAATCCAAGACTCGAAATCTCTTCGACTTGCGCAATTCAACAGTCGAGATCTCGATGGTTTCAATCACACAAACTAACGCCGAAAGTGTGTCGGTGATGGACGAATCCAGCTCACTGATTTTACAAAACATTAATCTGATTTTGAAATCATCATATTCGGCCTCCTTTCTCCCTAACGGAGGTGTCCTCAAATTATCCAATTTCACCATCGACACCATCCAGTGCCCAAGCGTTGTCTCTCCTCTAATCCACTCTGACAATGCGCAGACATCAGTGATTCTGTCCGGATTATCATTAAAGACAGCCTCTCTGAAGCAGGACACGCCTCTCCTCTCGTCAGGCAAGTTTTCCCATTTTCTCCTCGCATCATCCACTTTCTCGAATATTTCCACCTCCCTCCTCTCAAAAGACTTGGACGGTGGTTCTTTGGATGATATTACAGATGCTGGTGTCATCACCTCGTCGAATTTTGATCGAAGCGATGCCTGCTACACAGGCGCCCTTTACGCATCAGACAGGTTCAGAGCACTTTCCACCGTTAATTGCTCATTCTCTCAATTAACTTTGACAAATGCGGACCAGCAGACTCTCGCAGCAACAGCGTCATTCGACGGGGATGTCTTCGACTCAATCTCGCGAAATGGGGAAGGAGGAGCGATCCAGTTCAAGCCCTCCGATGCCTCTGCCGTCCTCACCGTCACCAACTGCGCTTTCACCACATGCACCTCATCCAGCAGCTTCAAGGGAGGAGCCATCCACGCATCGAATGGCAAGGTCGTCGTCTCTGGAACGACCTTCACCGAATGCACAGGACATTCGGGAGGAGCCATTGCGACCGCCAATACACAACTCACAGTATCTGATAGTGCATTCTACTCATGCGAGGCTACATGTGATTCATGGGGGGTCGCTCGAGGAGACATATCTTTTTACGGTGAACCACATACATCAGAAAACGAAAGATTGAACGGAGGTGGAGGAGCGATGTGGATTGAACTCCAGTCTTCGTACTACCTACTCAGCTCCTGTCTCTTCGAGTCATGCCGTGCTCCGTCGTTCGGAGGAGGAATTGTTCTCTGGCCGTACGGTTGCTCTTCACCGGATTTCTTCAGAATGGTGAATTGCATGTTTCTTAACACTACAGGTCTGCTTTTGTCCCTTCTCACCTTTCACCTTGCATAGTCTCTCATGTTTTGGTCTTCAACAAAAATGGTCGGTCAGGAGGCAAGAATGTGATGATTGCTTGTCAAAGATTCCCAAATAACGACAAAGATGGACATTCATACTTTGGAAAAGAATTCAACAATAAAGATGGTGTCCAAACCAAACGATTGGACAGTATTGTCACAGACAGCGTTGCTGAGAACGGCACCCAGAATATCCAATTGGGCACATCTGGTTTCATTCATGGATCGACAGTGGAATCAAGTGACGCTGATGTTTATGTCGCCACATCTGGATCAAACGTGTGGGATTGTGGATCTTCATCAAAACAATGCAAGACAGTGACATACGGTGGAAACAAAGTGAAAGCAAACTACAAAGTGATTGTGGCAGCAGGCACATACTCGTCTTCGAATGGAGATGAGACATGTATTCTCGTCACCGCGAAGACAGTCCGAATCGAAGGAGCGGGATCGTCGTCAACCAGCGTCTCTTTCATCAAACCAACCTTCTTTGAAACTGCCAATATGAAAGTGACAACTGGAACACTCTCCGTGTCTGCGATGTCACTCACTCTCAACGCTGACACGACTGACTCGTGGCATTTGATCGAAGTCGAAGGCTCTGGATCAGCCACACTGACCAACTGCATTCTGAAAGGAACAGGATCAGCCCAAAACGGCAGACTCGTCAACATCATCGGAGGATCACTCACAGCGACAGGATGCGAATTCAACAACATCCAATCCACTTTCATCACAGGCGCAGCCATCAACGCCGACTTGGCACCAACCTCGTCCCTCTCCCTCTCGTCGTCCTCCTTCACTAACTGCAAACTCGGATCCGAATCGGGGAACGTTGGAGCCGGTCTGTACATCAATCTGCAGGACGACGCGAAGACTTACACTTTGAGCGGGCTCACCTTCGCAGGCGGGGAAGCCAACCGCGCAGCTGACATCTTCATCTACACACCCACCCTCAACAAGGACTCCGAATACCTCACCGAGGACAAATTCCAAGTGACATGGGTGAACAACCAAGCAGACAATCTTCGCTTCAAATGCTTTTCAGCCGATTCGTCGTTCAAGCCGCAGGAGTGGGGGATTCCTCTCTACTTCGCTGGCCAGACTGAACTGTACGTGAACAGTTCCAAATCTGATGGCGAGGGCTGTGGATCGCAGGATGCTCCGTGTCAGTCTGTGACGTATGCTGGGAGTACGACGTCGCTGAGTGGGAAGACAGTGTTTGTGATGGTGTCTGCTCATCTAAAAGGGACAACAAACATCGCAGGTTGTACCATCCAGCCAGAACAATCAGACCAAGCCACTCTTGAAATCACCGCACTGTCCAGCCTGACAATCACCGACACGAAAACAGCCACCGTCAACAGAATCGACTTTGTTTTCAAAACCCCTCTCACCTCGTCGACTGCCCTCCTCTCCACCTCAACTGGCTCCTTCGTGCTTCAATCGTGCTCCTTCAAGTCATCTGGCTCTGTCGTTGCTGCTCAGACTCTGATCTCCGTCTCGGCAACAGGAACCATCACAACCGACGGACTTCGAGTGTCAGACCTCTCGTTCTCGTCGCCTGCTGTCAGCATCGCCTCTCCCTCAATCTCTGTTGGCGATGTCACTTTCAGTTCATGCTCGTACACTGCCACTCTCCCCGCCACACTCGTCTCCATTTCCCCTTCGTCATCATGCACGCTTCTCAGTGTTGGGAAGGTCTCGTTCACATCATTCTCCACCACCTCCTCTCCCTCATCATCTTCTGAACTAACACTCGCGCTGATCAGCGGACCCCCGACAACCACATTCACATCATCAACAGCGACTCTCATCACAAGTGCGACAGGTTCACTCACATCCAACACGGCAATCTCATTTTCTGGCTCAACTTCATCCTCAGTCCCTCTTCTGAAGCTGTCGTTGGGCTCGACATTCTCCGCAACAGTGTCGAACACGAAAGTTGTCTTCCCCAGCTCAACAAACGCAGGTTCAACAGCAGCGCTTGCAGACACCACATCGTCGTCACTCTCGTTCTCAACCAGCACAATCGACACGTCCAATCTGTCTGGATTCTTCACCTCGTCCATCTTCGCCGTACCAGCCAACACACTCTCCATCTCGTTCTCCTCCCTCTCCTCCTTCTTGTCTGGTTCATCCAAAGTCATGTCTGTGCCGCTTGCTCGTGTGACTGGAGGCAGTCTGTCGCTCTCGAAAGTGAAGTTGGACGCCACCATCCTCTCCTCGTCGTTCGCATCCAGCGTGGTTGTTCAGACAGCTGGTAAAGTGGACATCTCCGATAGTGAATTTTGGTCAATCGCGTCTTCAGCGTCTGGTTCAGTGATCTCAGCCACACTCGGAACTGGTGCCAGTCTTTCTCTCTCCGCTGTCACCTTCACCTCGTGCACATCGACGAAGGATGGAGGAGCTCTGCATGTGACAGTCAATGGAGGAACATTCTCGACTTCAGGAACAATCACATTCGACAAATGCTCAGCGACTGGAAATGGCAACTGCCTTTATCTCTCCAATTCAGATCTGGTGTCACTTCTGGCAGGCAGTCTCAGTTCGATCAAGCCATCGCTTCCCAACGATCACGCTCTGTTCTCCTCAACACAGATGGAACAATTCTTTGGATATCAATCAGACACTTCGTCGGGATCGCTGTTGTATTACTGGTATCCTCACACCACATCAGCAACATCGACACACATCCACTCATCTGGAGAAGACCATTCGCTTTGTGGTCTTGTGTCGTTGCCATGCCAATCGATCTCGACTGCTCTGTCTCACCCGAACAGCCAAAACACATTCTCCATTGATTCACCCCTCACACTGTCAGAAGCAATCACTGTGACTCAGACAGCCACACTGACGTCATCGTCGTCGACAGCGATCACTGTTACGTCGACTGGATCCATCTCCGTGACATCGAACGAACTGACACTGTCTAATCTGGCCTTCACTGGGTCTGGGTCATCGACATCTCAATCGTTTGTGACTGTGTCGTCGACTGGATCATTGGCTGTATCCTCCTGTTCTTTCACGTCGTTCTCATCATCGACGAATGGAGGAGCTCTGAACATTAAACTGTCAACTGGATCACTCTCGGTCACTGGAACAACATTCAAGAAGTGTTGGTCGTCGCTGAATGGAGGAGCGATCTTCGTTGACCTGACGTCACTTTCGTCAACTGGTTCGTATTCGCTGTCGTCGGTGACATTCGGAACAGCTTCAGGTGATCTGAATTCGTGTGGACAAAGTGGAAAAGGAAGTGATCTGTTCATCTCCGTCGCTCAAGGCAAGACCTCACTGATCTCCTCTGCTTCTCTGACTGGAACATACTTCACCACTCCTTCTGGTGGATCTTCATCCACTTTCACATTTTCAGAAATGTCGAAATATGAGTTCTCAGAGGAATCTGGATCGTCAGGATCGATTCTTTATCTTCTTCATCCCTACACTGGTGGACAACTGTTCGTGAATTCCGAAAGTGCTGCTGACAATTCTCTCTGTGGTCACTCGTATCTCGCATGCAAGACACTTCCTCTTGGTCATTCTTCGTCAAAAGACTCTTCTGAAGGAACAATAGCGTCTGTGTTCCTCACGACCAGTGTCACCCTCACTGGAGCTTTCTCCTCTGAGAAGACTGTGCTGTGGACGAGCAGTGAATCATCGGACAAGACAATTTCCTTTGCTTCGAACGACTCGATTCTTATCTTATCTGATCATCTTTCCCTCTCTCAATTGATCCTGACCGTCTCAGCTGAGCAGTATTCCAAGTCATTCTTCACAGTGAATGGAGGCTCATTGTCGGTGTCGGATTGTGAGTTCAAATCGATCACATCGTCTGCGTCGGGTTCAGCCATCTCAGCCACACTCGGAACTGGTGCTAGTCTTTCTCTCTCCGCTGTCGCCTTCACCTCGTGCACATCGACGAATGATGGTGGAGCATTGCATATGACAGTCAATGGAGGAACATTCTCGACTGATAAAGCCATCACCTTCGAAGGATGCTCAGCGACTGGAAACGGAAAATACCTTTATCTCTCGAATTCAGATCTGGTATCTCTTTTGAAAGTCGGAACTCTAGACTCGATCAAGCCATCCCTCCCTGAAAACAACGCTCTGTTCTCTTCAACTCAAAAGGAACGATTTTATGGATTTGAACCCGAGACTTCTTCGGGATCGCTGTTGTATTACTGGTATCCTCACACCACATCAGCAACATCGACACACATCCACTCATCTGGAGAAGACCATTCGCTTTGTGGTCTTGTGTCGTTGCCATGCCAATCGATCTCGACTGCTCTGTCTCACCCGAACGATCAAAACACATTCTCCATTGATTCACCCCTCACACTGTCAGAAGCAATCACAGTGACTCAGACAGCCACACTGACGTCATCGTCGTCGACAGCGATCACTGTTACGTCGACTGGATCCATCTCCGTGACATCGAACGAACTGACACTGTCTAATCTGGCCTTCACTGGGCCTGGGTCATCGACATCTCAATCGTTTGTGACTGTGTCGTCGACTGGATCATTGGCTGTATCCTCCTGTTCTTTCACGTCGTTCTCATCATCGACGAATGGAGGAGCTCTGAACATTAAACTGTCAACTGGATCACTCTCGGTCACTGGAACAACATTCAAGAAGTGTTGGTCGTCGCTGAATGGAGGAGCGATCTTCGTTGACCTGACGTCACTTTCGTCAACTGGTTCGTATTCGCTGTCGTCGGTGACATTCGGAACAGCTTCAGGTGATCTGAATTCGTGTGGACAAAGTGGAAAAGGAAGTGATCTGTTCATCTCCGTCGCTCAAGGCAAGACCTCACTGATCTCCTCTGCTTCTCTGACTGGAACATACTTCACCACTCCTTCTGGTGGATCTTCATCCACTTTCACATTTTCAGAAATGTCGAAATATGAGTTCTCAGAGGAATCTGGATCGTCAGGATCGATTCTTTATCTTCTTCATCCCTACACTGGTGGACAACTGTTCGTGAATTCCGAAAGTGCTGCTGACAATTCTCTCTGTGGTCACTCGTATCTCGCATGCAAGACACTTCCTCTTGGCCATTCTTCGTCGAAGGACTCCTCTACTGGAAACGATGCCTCAGTGTTCCTCTCGACCAGTGTTACCATCTCTGAAGCTTTGTCCTCATCGAAGGCAGTGAAATGGACGAGTGATCAGTCATCCAAGAAAACGATCACTTTGACGACCGACGACACCATCACGATCTCATCTCAACTTCTCTCACTCTCTCATTTGGTCCTGACCGTCTCAGCTGATCCGAATTCCAAGTCATTCTTCACAGTGAATGGAGGCTCATTGTCGGTGTCTGATTGTGAGTTCAAATCGATCGCATCGTCTGCGTCTGGTTCAGCTATCTCAGCCACACTCGGAACTGGTGCTAGTCTTTCACTCACCACAGTCGCCTTCACCTCGTGCACCTCGACAGCTGATGGAGGAGCACTTCACGTGACAGTCAATGATGGATCATTCTCAACATCAGGAGCAATCTCGTTCGAAGGATGCTCAGCGACTGGAAATGGAAAATACCTTTATCTCTCGAATTCAGATCTGGTGTCTCCATTGAAAGTCGGAACTCTAGACTCGATCAAGCCATCCCTCCCCGAAAACAACGCTCTGTTCACCACCACACAGAAGGAACAATTCTTTGGATATCAATCATCCTCTTCGAAGGGGTCTCTCCTGCACTACTGGTACCCTCGCACGAGCAATGTCTTCCGAGTGAATTCTGAAGGAGACGAGCACCCACTGTGTGGAATCGCCAGCCTTCCGTGTGCCTCGCTCGAGTATACGCACAACTCTCTTGCTCAATCTGAGTCAGAGCTCATTTTAACCTCAGATATCCAACTCACAGCTCAACTCGATGCCAACTTCGAGACTGAAACCGTCAAGTGTGAAGAATCTCTCAAGAAGACCCTCACAATCCAATCCACTGGCTCTGTCACAGTCGACTCATCAGCTCAGAAGAATTCGGATTATACTCTGACTTTCTCTGCAGTGTCGTTTATGTTTGACACGGCTGCACGTTCATCACCTTTCTTCAGTGTTTCGAGTGGTACACTAGTCTTCGCAGCGTGTACCTTCGGAATCTCAACAGCATCCACCGCCCTTCCAAACATTCTCATTCAAGTGGAGGGAGGAACGTTGACCATGACAGGCTCAACAATCCAAAACATGAGCTCGTCCTCTCCTCTCCTTTCTCTTACAGGAGGACAGACAACTCTCACAACACTCAATGCGAAGTCAATTGCCCTCACAGAAACGACACTCATTGCTCTCAACACCGCCGACCTCACAATGACCTCTTCCACCTTCAACTCGATCACAAACACACTCGGAAATGGAAGTATTCTTTCTGCAACAATTCCTTCTGGAAACACTGTGACAATAGAAGATGGATCTGCCGCAAGTTGCTCGACAACTGGAAACGGAGGAGCGATCTTCGTGCGACTGGCAGGAACTGGCAAGTTTGAGATGAAAGGCACGTCAGGAATGAGTTTTTCGAACTGTAAATCTCATTCAGTGCCTGAGTCGGCTCAAGGCACGACGGGAAATGGGAATTGTGTCTTCCTTGGACTTGATGGAGGTGCCATCACTTTCTCTTTCGGGAAAGTTCGATTACCTTCTGAAGTCAGTACAGACAATCCAGCTCCATTCCTCTTCGTGGAATCGGATGACCTGACAGCATCAATCACCACCACCCGCTTCTACTTCCTCCTTCCCTTCACATTCGATGATACAGACTACGTGAGATACCATGGAATGAAAACATCGGAATTCACCACTCATCAGTCACTTGTGCCATATCTCAACAAACTCACAGAAGCTTACCTCTCGACATCAGGAAATGATAACGTCAAATGTGGAGACAAACTCACACCATGCGAATCCCTGTCGACAGCTCTCGACTGGTTAATTGATGATAACACGGACACAGAATCCCTTCCTAATTATCAAGTTCTGTTGATGAACAATGGAATCCACAACACAACCGTCGACATGGAAGTGTACATTCTTTCAGTCACCACGAATAAGACGTTGGGGACACAGGATCTGGAAACCACAGGATCGTCGTTCATTTTGGGTGACAAGGCATCTGGAGACACCTCGCTATCACTACGCAATATGCATTTGAAATGGACGGGAGCAGCAGGAACATTCTTGTATCAATCAAAAGGAACAGTCATTCTCAGTGCTTGCTCGCTCGTGATTGATGATGCAACCACTCTCTTCTCATCCAGTGCACTGATTGTGAAAGGTGGCACACTCACCCTTTCCGAACTCACTCTGGACTGCGATGCACTATCAACATCGCCTCTGCTGGATATATCCGGAGGAGCAGCAGGCATCAGTGCTCTTCACATTTCCAATGCACAACTGGCCTCTTCACTTTTCACAGGAAAAGGAGACCTCACAATCAAATCATCGTCATTCTCGTCTCTCTCCAGCTCGAGTTCAAGCTCAATCCTCTTCACACTCATCACCTCATCACACAAGCTCCACATCGGATCGGAAGGGACACCAGTCGAGTTCACCTCGTGTTCATCGTCATCGACGAATGGAGGAGCACTGAACGTCGCGATCACCTCTGGCAGTCTGACGATCACTGAAACCACATTCAAGAAGTGTTCGTCGTCGCTGAATGGAGGAGCGATCTTCGTTGACCTGACATCACTTTTGTCGCCTGGTTCGTATTCTCTGTCGTCAGTGACATTCGGAACAGCTGCTGGTGATCTGAATTCGTGTGAAGGAAAAGGAAGTGATCTGTTCATCTCCGTTGCTTCCGGCAAGACCTCACTGATCTCCTCTGCTTCTCTGACTGGAACATACTTCACCACTCCCTCTGGTGGATCTTCGTCCACTTTCACATCTTCAGAAATGTCGAAATATGAATTCTCAGAAATCGACGGATCGTCAGGATCGATTCTGTATCTTCTTCATCCCTACACTGGTGGAACACTGTTCGTGGATTCTAATAGCGCTGCTGACAATGCTCTCTGTGGCCACTCGTATCTTGCTTGTAAGACACTTCCTCTTGGCCATTCGTCATCGATGGACTCCTCTGATGGAAAGGAAGCTGCTGTGTTCCTCTCGACCAGTGTCACCCTCTCTGATGCTTTGTCCTCATCGAAGACAGTGAAATGGACGAGTGATCAGTCATCCAAGAAAACGATCACTTTGACGACCGACGACACCATCACAATCTCAACTAAACTGCTCTCACTCTCTCATTTGATCCTGACAGTCTCAGCTGATCCGTATTCCAAGTCATTCTTCACAGTGAATGGTGGATCATTGTCCGTGTCGGATTGTGAATTCAAGTCGATCGCATCTTCAGCGTCTGGTTCAGCCATCTCAGCCACACTTGAAACTGGTGCTAGTCTTTCACTCACCTCTGTCGCCTTCACCTCGTGCACATCGACAGCTGATGGAGGAGCACTGCATGTGACAGTCAATGATGGATCATTCTCGACATCAGACACAATCACGTTCGAAGGTTGCTCAACGAATGGAAAAGGCAAACACCTCTTCCTTTCATCGCCGTTGCTCTCGTCGATCATCACCTCCACAACCCATTCTTCCCTCAAACCGGCTCTTCCTTCAACCAAAACAGACACTGATCAAATCCGCAATGATTTCTATGGATTGAGTGGGAGCACCTTTGATGGATCTCTCCTCTACTTCTGGTATCCTCACACCTCGACTGAGATGTCGACTCACATCCACAAAGACGGTGAGGACAAGCTGAACTGTGGGAAGGTTCAATTGCCGTGCCAATCGATCTCGACAGCTCTGACTCACCCGAACAGCCAAAACACATTCTCCATTGATTCTACACTCACACTCTCCGAGACAATCACAGTGACTCAAACAACTACACTGACGTCATCATCGTCGACAGCCATCGCAGTTACGTCAACTGGATCCATCTCCGTGACATCGAACAAACTGACACTGTCTAATCTGGTGTTCACTGGACCTGGCTCAGCGACAGCTCAATCATTTGTGACTGTGTCGTCGACAGGATCATTGGCTGTGTCGACTTGTTCCTTCACGTCGTTCTCATCATCGACGAATGGAGGAGCTCTGAACATTAAACTGTCAACAGGATCACTCTCGATCGAATCGACAACATTCAAGAAGTGTTCGTCGTCGCTGAATGGAGGAGCGATCTTCGTTGACCTGACGTCACTTTCGTCGCCTGGATCGTATTCACTGTCGTCGGTGACATTCGGGACAGCTTCAGGTGAAGTGAATTCTTGTGGACAAAGTGGAAAAGGAAGTGATCTGTTCATCTCCGTTGCTTCCGGCAAGACCTCGCTGATCTCGTCGTCGAGTTTGAGTGGTTCGTATCCCACCACTCCATCTGCTGGATCTTCATCAATTTTCACCTCTTCAGAAATGTCGAAATATGAGTTCTCAGAGGTTGATGGATCATCGGGATCGATTCTTTATCTTCTTCATCCCTACTCTGGTGGAACACTGTTCGTGAATTCCGAGAGCGCTGCTGACAACAAACTCTGTGGCCACTCGTATCTCCCCTGCCCATCACTCGTGAACGGATTCTCATATCTGAAAGGCTCCGCCATGATTGCTGTTGTGAAAACAGATGCAGAAGTGTCATCTCAGTTGACTGGAACCAAAATCGCGACGATCAAATCGGATGGCAGCACAAAACGCAAGATCTCTGTCTCGAACGCTCAGATTCTTGTCTCATCGGCAACATTGACACTGGACACGCTGACGTTCACGTCAAACTCTGCCATACTGGACTCGTCTTTGATCTCTGTGTCAGATGGAGCATCGTTGAGTGTGCTCAAATGTGATTTCACGTCAATCGCGTCTTCAGCGTCTGGATCGGCCATCTCAGCAAGAATTCTAAGTGGAGCCAGTCTTTCTCTTGAGACAGTCACCTTCACCTCGTGCATCTCTTCAGTTGATGGAGGAGCACTGCACGTCGCAGTGTCATCTCAAGGAACATTCTCGACATCAGGAACCATCAAGTTCGAAGGATGCTCAGCGACTGGAAACGGGCAATCGCTTTATCTTAGGTCTTCAGCTTTGGTGTCACTTTTGAAAGTCGGAACTCTGAACTCGATCAAGCCATCGCTTCCTAACAATAACGCTCTGTTCACCACCACACAGAAGGAACAATTCTATGGATATCAATCAGACACTTCATCAGGATCGCTGTTGTATTACTGGCATCCTCACACAACATCAGCAACATCGACGCACATCCACTCATCTGGAGAAGACCATTCGCTTTGTGGTCTTGTGTCGTTGCCATGTCAATCGATCTCGACTGCACTGAGTCACCCGAACAGCCAAAACACATTCTCCATTGATTCTGCTCTCACACTGTCTGAAACAATCACTGTAACTCAAACAGCCACACTGACTTCATCATCGTCGACAGCGATCGCAGTTTCGTCAACTGGATCCATCTCCGTGACATCGAACAAACTGACACTGTCTAATCTGGTGTTCACTGGACCAGACACAGCGACATCTGAATCGTTTGTGACTGTGTCGTCGACAGGATCATTGACTGTGTCCTCCTGTTCTTTCACGTCGTTCTCATCATCGACGAATGGAGGAGCTTTGAATGTTGCGCTGACAACTGGATCGCTCTCGATCACTGGAACAACATTCAAGAAGTGTTCGTCGTCGCTGAATGGGGGAGCGATCTTCATCGACGCCTCTGGTGCCTCTTCGGGAACATATACTGTTGCTGGCGCATCTTTCGGAACAGCAGCTGGTGATCTGAATTCGTGTGGGAACTTTGGAAAGGATGTGTTCATCCAAGCGGGCGATCTCTCATCCTTCAAGGGCACCACTCTTTTCCCAACAGCCTACTCCGCCGCATCCATGGACCAGTCTCTCCTGGACTCCATCCGTCTCTCGTCCACTCATACCAAGTTTTATCTGTCGCTCCTGCAGTACTTCTATGCCCCGACGACAGAAGGAACACTTGATGACTCGAAGAACTCAGCAGACACAAAACAGTGTGGACACCTTGAACTGAGCTGCAAATCACTCAATACCCTCAACACAAACGCACCATCCCTCAAAACAGCAAAGATCACAAATAAGTTGACGATTTCTGATCTATTCACGCCGGAAAAAACACTGACCATCATTTCTGCACAATCGCCACGTCCAGCCAACCTCTTTTTAAGAGTGACACCGTCTCTCAAGTTCTCCACATCTTCCAGCACCTTGACGCTCTCCTCCCTCGCCATCACGATCCCTCTCCCAGTAACCAAGGCAAACTCAGAACAATCATCGATCATTGTAGATAAAGGAACACTTGTAGTCGACCGCTCGTCCTTCACTTCCGCGAAAACTCTCTCGTCTCCTCTCATTTCCGTCTCAGACGCTGCTTCTTTAACCATCTCGGAGTTCAATGTCAACTCTGCTCAATTGAATGACAGATCACTCATCGAAGCCGAAGGAAGTGGAAGAATCTCCATCAAAAACACGAACTTCACGTCAGTCAGAGTAACCAGTGAAGGCATCGCAACGGCTCTCACCGCGACACTCTCGTCCTTCTCGTCATTTACTCTCGACACGATTCACATCGACGATTGTGGAACAGCCGTCATCCTCGACATGAACGGATGCACCCCGTCAACCAATTACAACGTGAAGGCAGTTTCATTCGAGCAAACAGCCGAGAAACAGCTGATGGTCACTGGCGAGAATCTGTACTCCTTCATCACCAGTGAACACTGGACCGGATCCTACGAGTCCCTCGACGAAGAGACCAAAGATGTCATTTACAGTTACCATGCGGATCTAACCCGACCACATGGATCTAACCCGACCACAAAAGACACTTTTTTCGACTCAAATCTCAATCCATCCCAGATTTCTCCAAACCCACATTTGAGTGAGTCCAACCCATTTGGAGATTGGATTCCTCCCTCCCCCATGAATCATCGAGGGAGAAATCGAACTTCCAAAATAGGATTCCAGGGCTGGGGCGCCTATTTCGGAGTCAGGGTATCGACCCTTTTTTGGCTCCAAAATAGGAGGTCCTTAACATTTAAGCTTAGGGAATCCAAACTTCAGAACCACTTTTCTCCACGCCTGTTCAAGATTTTTCTTTTTCGTTTCATTTCTGGTGGTTTGGGATGGTTTTCTCTCGAAATGACAATTTTTCGAAAAATGAAAAATTCTGGGGGGACCTGGGTGGAAATTTAGGGTCAAATACTGATTTCCCTGTATAACAAGCTTAGGATCTTGAAAACTTGTTTTGATCATATCTCCACAACCAGACATAGTTCGGACATGAAGTTTTCACCAATATGGATCTTTTGTTGAGAATTATTTTTTTCTGAAAATTTTGAAAAATTTCGATGACTTCCTATTTTGGCTTTTTTGGGACTTTTCCGTCAGTTACTCCAGTCCCGTTCAAGAATTTACATGAATATTAAGTTTTGTTGTAAAATTATTGTTTGAATTCATTCGAACCTGGGTTGACATCGATTTAATTGAATTTGATGTCAAATTGAAAAACATAAAGCAGAGTTAGTTCAGAAAGACCATATTGTCGAAAAATCAGCAAATATTTATCTCAACTGCCGCAAGGGGATTTTTTCAAAATTTTCAGAAAAAAATAATTCTCAACAAAAGATCCATATTGGTGAAAACTTCATGTCCGAACTATGTCTGGTTGTGGAGATATGATCAAAACAAGTTTTCAAGATCCTAAGCTTGTTATACAGGGAAATCAGTATTTGACCCTAAATTTCCACCCAGGTCCCCCCAGAATTTTTCATTTTTCGAAAAATTGTCATTTCGAGAGAAAACCATCCCAAACCACCAGAAATGAAACGAAAAAGAAAAATCTTGAACAGGCGTGGAGAAAAGTGGTTCTGAAGTTTGGATTCCCTAAGCTTAAATGTTAAGGACCTCCTATTTTGGAGCCAAAAAAGGGTCGATACCCTGACTCCGAAATAGGCGCCCCAGCCCTGGAATCCTATTTTGGAAGTTCGATTTCTCCCTCGATGATTCATGGGGGAGGGAGGAATCCAATCTCCAAATGGGTTGGACTCACTCAAATGTGGGTTTGGAGAAATCTGGGATGGATTGAGATTTGAGTCGAAAAAAGTGTCTTTTGTGGTCGGGTTAGATCCATGTGGTCGGGTTAGATCCGCATGGTATGATGAAGCGTGGGATTTGCCAACCTCGCTCCTCACTTATCTCATCCCCCACCAAGACGACGTCACCATCAGCACAGAAACAGGCGCTGAATCTCCCATCTGCGGAAGCGCATCGGTCCCGTGCAAGACACTTGAGCTCGGACTCACCAGAGTGTCCAACGCTGCATGCATCTGCAATAGCGCCGTGGATCTCGGCAGTATTTACGTGTTGATCAACAAAAACGTCACCGTGAAGGGACAGTCGATTGAATCGTCGTCGCTTGTCTTCCGAGAATTCCAGTCGATTGTCTGCAGCTACAACACACCGACCTCTTCCCCAGCCATCACAATCACAACCATCACACTGAACATCATCGCCACCTCATCCGACCGCGAAGGATTTGTGGTGATTGAGAACGGCCACGTCAAAATCACGAAGGTCAAGGTCGCCTGCCAAGCACTCCACGCTCCAGCTCTCTACACATCCGGAGGCACGCCTGTCCTCAGCGAACTCACGTTTGCCGTCCCCTCCCACACATCAGATATTATAGTGTTCACGAGCCAAACAACCTTCGAGAACACAAACATCGCCGGCATCACTTCACAGTTCTTCGAGATGAACAACACACAGAAGTCGCAGCTCACCTCGCTCACATTCACTGGATCCAGCCCATCCCCTTCATCCTCCTCGAACGAGGAGCTCTGCAGCTGGGAGGGCGGCGTGATTCACATCATGTGGAGCGAGCCGACAATCAAAAAGTCTTCATTTTCATCCATCTCAAGCGGTGTCATGTCTGTCGTCTCCAGCACTGTCACTCTCGTCGAGTGCACATTCTCGAAGAACATCGCCGGCATCACTTCACACCCCAACCTGCAACGAAACATTTACTGCCAGGATAGTTCAGTCACCATCGATCAGAACTCCGTCTTCGTTCAGAACAGCGAGACTGACCCCGTCTCTCTTTGGATCTCCCAAGAGCAGTCCGAAGTTGAGCTCCCAAGCACCATCTCCAAGTCGTCAATCCTCTTCGTCCCAACTCTTCCTGAGACCCTCACAACCGAAGCATACAACGATTCGTCAATCCCAAAAGTCAACGAGGCCCAGCGAGTCACCATCAACGGGTCCAACTTCGTTGATTGTGGATTGTCATTCGTCGTGGTCCTGACCAACAAGGACGTGGACGACTCCAGCGCCATTACATTCAATCTCACAGAAACTGTCCCACGGGGATTCAGTGCATTTGACACCAACGATTCCTCCATTTCGTTCATCATTGATCCCAAAACGGCCAAAATGAGCGACGGTTTCTATTCGCTCCATGTTCTCATCAACAACGAGACCATCGCCACGTACAAACTGCTTGAGGTGACAGTCAGGAAGAAGGCTCTCAACGTGCAGCAGAAGACAGCCATGGCAATCATCATTCCAACCGTCACTGTCGTTGCCCTTGCTGTGCTTACGATCATCATCCTCATCTGCGTGTGCAAGAAAAGGCAGAAGGAGAAGAAGGAGGATGAAGTCGACGAAGAACTCGCTGAAAACAACGCCCTCATGAACGACCAAAGCGAGTACTTCCAACCAAGCGAAGCTGTCATTGACATGGCCGATATGTCGAAGATCAACGCCGAAGTCGACATTCCCATCCCCAGCGATGGACACAAGGCCAATCGCATCGTCCCTGACTCTCTCCCGTACTTCTTGATGGAACCACGTCGCAAGGCCGATACAGGACTCAGTATTGACAGCAAGATTTGTGTGCTCTGTCGCGACCCCGACATCCCTCTCACCTTCGCCGACCAAAGAATGAATTTGTTCGAGAGAATTCATGGTGACGGATCGACTTTCGATGAGAAGCCGCTGGAAGCCGTTGGAATTGAAGGGGCAGGAAAAGGAACCGAGAAACCGATGTCCCTCACCCCTCTCAGCATCAAAGAGTCTGTGTCTGTCATCTGCCGTCTGGGGAAGACGCTCCAACTTCTGAAAGAACGAGGAGACGCGCGGGCACCGCTGAACGCAGAATCGCGGGAGGCATACCCTCCGTTCTGCATCCGCGGCGTCACCTCTCACTCGATTCTCTTATATCCAGATGGCTCTCTCCTCATCGCCTTGCCCACCGCGTTTGTCACGCCAATCAAGGACGCCCTTCCGATCGATGATCACGTGACTCTGGCAAGCATCGTTCTCGCCGAAGACACTGACTCCCCACGTTGGTATGCACCAGAAAACGAGAAGACGGCTGTACTGACCCCAGAAGAGTCGACCGGCGCTGTCGTGTTCAGTCTCGCAATGGTCCTCTTCGAGATGCTCACGCAGGAGGTTCCGTTTAAAGAGATGGATGCAGTGAACGCCCACAGACAGATCAAGTCTGGCCAGCTTCCAAATCTCAATCTGATCAACGAGATGAACAACCGTGAACAGGACGAGCAGGAACAGCAGGCCAAAGAGGTGCCCGCAGACCTCTCAACTATCCTCGAGAAGGCGATGTCCTTCAATGCGAGCGAGAGACCGACTCTGAAAGAGTTTGTTTCTTCCCTAGAAGGACTCGGCGCACTCTAATACAGACATCACTTCAGTTTTCATAATCATTCTGTTACCTCCCCCTCACAAAGGCGAGTTGCTGAGTAGCACCGCTTCCCAGTGCTGCCCGCTCCCCTTCTCCCATCTACAATTTCTGTTCGTTGATTTATTTTTTGAAAACAATATGTGAGATGATAAACAAAGAATCGCTCATTCCGTTTTCGTACTGTCAGGTTCAAGAGGACTGGCCACTTCTGGGTCATCGATCCGTCCCGCTATTTTTTGAGGAGTGAGAGAGCGAATGGTGATTGGAGGAACCGTTCCTTCTTCATATTCCGCATGGCCATGTCCATACAAATGCCCAAAGCGCAATTGACCCATTTCCTGTTTCTTATCCTCGTCGTCTTCATCTTCGATTGCATCTCCCTTGGTCGTTCGTTTGGTCCTCTCAGGGCTCTGGTTCTTCTCTTCCCGCTCCTTCCCTTCTTTCTCTCTCTCCTTCTCCCCCTCCTCTCCTCCAAACGCTCTGGCAGTGGTCAACAGTCCATCCAGACTGACTTCTGGTTCAGGAGCGAAGATGTCGACTGTTCGAACAGGCGAGAGTCTTCCCATCTGCAGACGTCCAGTGTCCGAATGCCTCCTCTCCTCTCTTCCCCGTTCCGGCGACCTTTCTCTCAGTGTTCCTTCCTGCTTGAGAACTGGCGAGTTCTGTTTTGGCTGTCGAGGTGTCCGAAGTGGGTTGAGTCGTCGTTCTGTCTCCCTCTCCACTTTCCCTTCCTCTCCACCCTTCTTCATCCCATCCTCGCCTTTCCTTGCCTCGTCTTCCTTCTTCGGTGAATCTACTTTCTTCGTCTTCTCATCTCCACTCCACTGTGGACTTCGCCGTGATCTCTCCGTGAGAAACCCTGGCTTCGCTTGCTCACTGAACTGCCCTGTGCTCCTTCCCGTTCCTCCTCCAATCACTCTTCGCACCTCCTTCGAGACAGGCGGAAGGCGTCTGTCGGTGCGAGGCGTGATTTCCATGAAAGATGGGGCTGAGTGTCGTTCTGTCGTCGATCGCTGTGTTTGGGGAAGCTGGTGATGTGGAGAGGGGAGAGGAAGAAGAGGAAGTTCAATCTTCTTCACTGGTGTCGACGAGTTCTGACTTGTGATGGCGAGGTGTGGAATGGTTGGAGGAGAGTTGAGAGGGGAGTTGTGCGGAGTGGTGCGTTGCGAACTCTGAAGTGTCGAATTCCCTTTCCCTCCCATCCCGCCGTCCATCCCTTCCCGTTCCGTCACAATCGGTTTGAAGAACGGCTCTGCCTCAAACGCATCAGCATCCGATTCCAACACCAGCCTGCTCTTCACTCGCTCCTTCTCCAGCTCGTCCGAAGTGAGATCTGGTCGGTGGGGGGAGGGTGTTGGGCGCGGAGGAGTGTTTCGAGAAGTGACACTGTCGAGTGTCTGATTGAGACGGTCGTCGACGGATTGGTGCGGGGCGAGGTTGGAGATGATGGTTAGGCTGAATTTGGACGAGAAAAGAAAAGTGAGATGAGGACAAGAAATACGAAATTTTGATCAAGAAAGATAGTGAAAATGAAGGGAAATAAGAATCAGAACTCTCCAAACCTCCTCCTTCCCTCCCTTCTCGTCCCCGCCGCCGACTGTGTCCTCGCGCCCTCGTCTCCCATCCTCCTCACCACATCCGCCGGACTCCCCACTCTCCGCATCGCCTGCTGACTCCACGGCCGCTCGATGGAAGGCGGAGAGAACGGAGACTGATACACATTTGTCGCCCATTCGCGTCGACGCGCTGATTCGATTTTGTGGCGTTCGATGTTGTCGAGATCGATTCGTGTCTCTTTGAAGCCTCCGCCTTTCATTCGCTCCTCTCGCACGGCTCGCTCGTATTCTCTTTTGTTCACCACTCGTCCCACGCCGTCAAGGACGCTGATTTCGGATTCCAATCGCATTCTTTTCGCGTGCTGTTCGGCCTCTCTTTTCTCTCTTTCCTGCTTTCTCTTCTCCTCCAACTGCCTTCTCCGCTCTTCTTCCTGCGCCTGTCGATCTGTGTCCAGGTGCTGTCGCTTCGCATTCTCTTCGATTCGCCGAAGGGCTGCTTCCTGTGCTTTCTTTGCACTCTCTTCTTCCTTTCTTCTTCTTTCCTCTTCCAATCGTCGAGTTTTCTCAGCCGCTTTTTCCTCTTTCTCTCTCAACTCTTGTTTCCTTCTCTCTTCCTCCTGCTCCCGTCTGACCCTGGCTTCCTCTGCCCTCCTCTCCTCTTCTGTCATCTCCTTCACTCCTTCCTCGCCCGTCTTCTGCTCCGTCTTCTCCATCTCTCTCAACTTTATTTCTCTTTCCATGACTTCTCGATCAGCAAGCTCACCCAGCATCTCCTCGTCTCTCTGCGTGTTTGGTCCAGATTCACCTTCGGTTCCCTTCCACGCCGAAACTTGAAGGCCAAACGCAAATTCTTTTGTGTCGCCTAAATGGGCACCTGGGGTGAAATCGCCATCTTCAGTGTTTTTGGTTTCTTTCTCCTTTTCCTTCCTTCTTCGCTCTCGATCTTCTCTGGACCGTGCTCGTTCGCGATATCTCCGTTCCCGCTCTTCTTTTGACATTGCACGCTCATGTTCTTGTCTTTCTCTCTCTTCTCGTTCCATCTCTCTCTTCTTCTTCAGTTCTTCTGCAGTCAATTTCGTGCGTTTCTCGTTCTTTCCATCCTCACCCTGTTTCTGCTTTCCTGCTCGATGTCCTCTCGTCCGCATCTCATCCCCTTCATCTGTGCTCACATCGTCCCATCCAACCCGACTGTTCCTGCTCGGTGGAGCTCGTTCAGCAAGGAATGTCTCTGGACGAGAGATGACAAATAATATCATGAGGATAAAGGGGAAATCACGGAAAAATCCGGAAAATTTGGAATAAATGGCAATAATCCCAAAAAATATGAATATTTGGTGATGGGTGTCAGACCGACATCAACTTGTCCATCTTTCAGTCTTTGGTAGTCCTCAGGCGACAGGAACTGGCAGATGCACTTGGATAACTTGAGACGAAGTTCTGAATTCTCTGTTTGGAGCGAAGCTGCAGAGAGAGGAAGGATGGTGTGAGAATGATGAATATGATGAGGAGGGCAGTGAAAAACGAAGGAATATTCGGAAAAATGACCACAAAATGATAAATCTGAAGTAGGAAGTTTCAAAATACTGAGTTGTTTTGCGGTTTCACCGTTATCAGTGTCGTTGAAGACCACGTGATCGGTTTGAACTGCTCTCATTCTGCTTTCTTTCTGTTTTTCCATTTCGTCAATCATCCGAAGCTCTTCTGTTTGTTGGTGTTGTTTTACCTCGTTTGTGAGAGATTGAACCCTTTCTTTCAGTTTCGCAAGTTCTTTCTCCATTTTCTCGTTTTCTGAGAGGATAAACAGTTGGTTGTCTCGAGTCTTTCCTTCGGAGGTCAATTGCTCCCGAAGTCTGTTTCTTTCTCGCTCTCTTTCCTCATTTAATGTTTTGATCAATTTATTTGCTTCGTCAAGTTGGAGTTTGGCGAGCTCCCTGAGAAAATCGGGTAAAATACAAACAACATACATATCATCAGTTAGTTTTTTGTTGGTTGTTTGAAGATTTTCGCGTTCCCTTTCCACTTTCGCGAGTTCTTGTTCGACTTCGTTTTTCTGGTGATATATAGCCTATCACGGTCTAGATTGAAGAAAAATGGAAACTTTCATTTTCATATCCATGTTTTTCCCAGCTTTCTCGATCATAGCATTCAGTTCTTTCTGAGATGGACCGGATGATCCGTCACCTTTGTTGTCTTGTGAGTTGTCACTATCTTCAGAGAGCCCAAAATAGTCTCGACTCCCAGGATCATCTATAAATGACAAAAATAAACGAATGAGGAGGAATGAGAGAGATTGTAATGCAAAAATTCGCTAACAAGGATGGGAAAAAAACAAGAGACATACAGACCTAAATCAAGTCGATAACTCCCTTCCATCCTACTCATCTGGACAAATTGTTCACGAACTTTGATTCGCTCTTGACTCATCAAGGCGAGAAGTTGATTCTGCGTTTCTTTTGCCTGGTTGAGTTCTCGTTGAACGGCTGCGAGACGTGCATCACATTTTGAATGTTCAATTCGCATCGCAGAATATGAAAGTTGCATTTTATCTAGTTCCTGCGAATCAGAAAAAGAAAAGAATGGAATGAGCACGAAGACGAGAATGAACAGAATTGACAACAAGAATGACAGATAAGAACTGTTCAATGACGAGAAAGAGTCAGACATCTTCGTAGTCGGTATCTTTTTGCTGCTTCATAATCATGATTCCGATGATATATTCCGCAAATGACCGAAACTCTGAAAGGATGTGTTGTTTCATGTCATCCTGATAATAAAGGAGGTTGAAGAAAGAAAAATGATGAAAAGAAGGTACAAAATGAAAAACATGATAAATCGCATCAAAATAGCACACATTATTGTTCACAGTCATCATAGGTGCTTGCTCGAATTCCGAGTTGACTCTGTCCTGATAGATTCCGACCCCTTCACGGATTTTAGCAAAGAGAAATGGACTGAGGATTGATTGTTCGTCTTCATGAGGTGGTACCTTCTGACTCATCGAACAATGGACCATTATTCTTTTTTCATTTCCATCAATGATCGCCCTCTTCGTCTTTGTGGCGATTTCATGCGAGGATCCAATCCGAGAGACAAGTCGTACCATCACTCACAAAGTTTATTTTGATATCTCCATAGGTGGCGAAGATCAAGGTTCGTCAATTCCACCTCGTGTCATCGTTCTTTTTCTGATCCTCAAGGCCAAATTGTTCTTGGTCTCTATGGAAACACAGTTCCGAAAACTGTTCAAAACTTTCTCACACTTTGTACTGGCGAACAAGGATTTGGATACAAGAATTCTGGCTTTCACCGCGTCATCCCACATTTCATGATCCAAGGAGGAGACTTCACCTCAGGTGATGGAAGAGGTGGAAAAAGCATCTATGGATATCGTTTCGATGACGAAAACTTCGAAGTAAAACATTTTGGACCAGGCACATTGTCAATGGCCAACGCAGGTCTGACATTACGGCTTTCGAACACTCTATTCTCTTTTATTGTACCTTCCATGCTTTGTTTATCTCCTTATCTTATTTTTCATTTGTTTTCAACTCTCTAGGACCTGATACCAACGGCTCACAGGTTTGAAGCACCTTCTCTTCACAGATTTCGTAATCCACTATCTCTCTTTCTTCCCCAACATTTATGACCCGTGTGTCTCTAGTTCTTCATTTGCACTGCTGATACACCATGGCTTGACGGAAAGCATGTCGTCTTCGGTGAAGTGGTGAGCGGGATGGACGTAGTCCAGAAAATCGAAAATAATCCCACAAGGAATTCGCGTCCAATCAAACCCGTCATTATTTCTGATTGCGGAGCTGTTCCTGCCGATGTGTGAGTGTGGTCGTTCGATGGGACATCACGAATGCGATTCTTTCTTTCGGCATTTCACAAAGTATTTTCCTGCCCTGCTTCTCTTTCTCTGGCTGCTCGAGGCAACATCCTTGACGCTTGATTGGAGATATTGATGAGGAAGAGAAAAAGGCACGTTCTGGTTCAGAAATAGTTACAGACAGCAACAAAGACTGTGGTGGGTCGGAAAATGATTCTTTCTGTATATTTACGTTCTAGCTTTGTGAAGAGAGGTTGACGATGTTCGATGTGGGAGCGTTTCTGGAGTGGGTTCTGAGAATCTTCACGAATCACAAAGAGAGAACGATTTTGTAGAACAATCAGGAAACAATGAAGTCACCACAAACAGCGAGGAATGGCGAGGATGGACGGGTTTGATTTGGGAGGAGTGGGAGAGTGAAGTGACCATCGAGTGAGACTTGGGAGAAGCGGAATCGTCCTGGCAAAGAATGAAGTGATGCGTTAGCTGAGAAAATGACACACAAACAGGTTTATCCAAAAGAAGACACAGACAGTTCGAAACGTTCGCTGGTTCTTACCTGCTTTTACCAAAATGGTGGAAGGTTCATGCCCTGCAGGTTGTTCAAGTCAATCGATTCGGCAACAATATACTGTCCATAGTCTGTGTTTTTGACGTTTCGCAGCTTGTCCTCAATCACATCTTCGAAACCCTCCAATCTCAACATTCGATCCACGGTCTTCCGCGTCTGTCGCACTTCTTCCCTCGTTTGGTTCCATTCATGTTGGGTATCGACCATGAAATCCAGGAATGAAAAGATTGAGTCATCGTCCTCGATGAATGTGAGACAACTTGGGATCGTGGGAACGACTGGCATATGAAGAATAAATTCCATTGTAGGTTGATAATATGGACATAATCGGACCAGCTTGGCGAGGAGATCCATGAAATACATGGATTGGTCACCATCTACGATCGAATAGCGATTCAGGCACAAATGGTAAAGATATTTCTCTGAAGGGGCGAGAACTTGCCGCAAAACCGTCTCCTGAATAGCTTGCCGTTCATCAGGAGCTTTAATTGCGTTACTTCTCAGTCCATCCGGATTGGCGAGTCTGACAGAATGAGTGACGATTGATATGAGAGGAGTGTGCACATCCTCTGCTTTGGTGAAGGAAAGAGACAGGGGATTGAGAGTGATGATGAGCTGAGGGAGCAGATCAGCATTGAGGATGAAATGAGCACCACAATGGACTGGACGAATCCTGAGACAGATTCATCAGTGGTTCTCCCAAGGCTGTTGAGAAAAGCATCTGCTGATTCTCGATCCACTGGAACTGCAGATTCGAGGATTTTCACTGCCTTCGTTTCCAGAGAGTCATCAAGAGCAGGCTGAATCTTCAACGTGGCAACAAGAGACATAAATATTTCGGCCTTTTCGTCTGCAGATCCAAGTTTGTCTTCGTTCCAATTCAGGAACGGTGAGCAATCCATTGAAAATGGCAACTGAGGGGATGACAAATCAGGGTGTGTTGTACTCGATGAGGTGGCTAACTTTCGGGAAATCGCCGCCATTCTACTGAGTTGTTTGGTGAAACCTTCGTTATGGGTCAGAACACGAATTTGAGAAATAATGAAATTGAGATGAAATAGACGTTGTAAATGGAAGAATAAAACATCAAAGCAGGTTGAGTGAGACAATTAAAGAATGATGATGTAGTTAGGATGGAGAAGGAGCATTTGACGAGAAGACGCTTCAAACATTGACACAAAGGTGTGACTGTGACATCTGTCACTTGTGCTCGCACCGATTCATCTGCAAACGCGAATAGTCCCACCTCCGTCTCCTTCCTTAACCTGCTATCCATTTCGGAGTGGAATGTCGGGTGAAGGAGGGTGTGGGTGGTGAGGGAGAGGCAGAGGGGAGTGGGAGGGTGTGGTGGTGAGGGAGAGGCAGAGGGGAGTGGGAGGGTGTGGTGGTGAGGGAGAGGCAGAGGGGAGTGGGAGGGTGTGGTGGTGAGGGAGAGGCAGAGGGGAGTGGGAGGGTGTGGTGGTGAGGCAGAGGCAGAGGGGAGTGGGAGGGTGTGGTGGTGAGGGAGAGGCAGAGGGGAGTGGGAGGGTGTGGGTGGTGAGCGGAAAGGCAGAGGGGAGTGGGAGGGAGTGGATGGTGAGTGGAGAGGCAGAGGGAGTGGGAGGGTGTGGGTGGTGAGGGAGAGGCAGAGGGGAGTGGGAGGGTGTGGTGGTGAGGCAGAGGCAGAGGGGAGTGGGAGGGTGTGGTGGTGAGGGAGAGGCAGAGGGGAGTGGGAGGGTGTGGGTGGTGAGGCAGAGGCAGAGGGGAGTGGGAGGGTGTGGTGGTGAGGGAGAGGCAGAGGGGAGTGGGAGGGTGTGGGTGGTGAGGCAGAGGCAGAGGGGAGTGGGGTTGTGGCTGGCGACGGAGCAGGGATCGAGAATGCCCATGACTTGGGCAACTACACCTTCCGACCCTTCCGAATCGTCTTCGGAAGTGGGAGAGTGGCGGCGAAGGAAAATGTGAGTGCGGCGACCGTTGAGCGAGACTTGCGAGAGAGAATCACAATTTGTCCGGCAAACGAATCCATGAGGAGAGGTCAGATCCGACAACGATCACACAAACAGAGTGTCTCGTTAAATAGAAGCCAGAAACAGTTCTAAATGTTCGCTGGTTCCAATCTGTATCTATTCACGTCGTGAAAGGTTCATGCCCAGCAGGTTGTTCCACTGAACCGTGAACTCCACCATCCATTCTCCAACATTTGTGTTTTGGTCGTTTTGCAGCTTTTCTTCAATCACATCTTCGATGCCCTCCATTCTCAACATTCGAATCACTGTCTTCCCCAGCTGTCGCTCTAATCCCCTTGTTTCGTTCCATCTTTGCTGGGTACCGGCCATTTCACACAGAAAATCCCAGATTGACCGATTATTTTCGAAGAATGTCAGACAACTTGGGATCGTGACAAAGATTGGCATATGAAGAACAAATTCCATTGTCGGTTGATAATACGGAGATATTCGGAGGAGACGAGAAAGAAGATTCATAAAGCCCTTTGATACTTGTCCATCGATGATCGAAAAGCGGTTCGCACACAAATGGCTAATATACTTCTCTGAAGGGACAACAACTTGCTGCAAAACAGTCTCATGAATAGCTTGCTGTTCATCGGGAGCTTCAATTTCGAGATCTTCGAGACCACCTGGCGTTACGAGCCAGGCAGATGATCTGATGCAAGAAATGAGGTTGCTGCTGATATCAACTGCTTTGGTCAAGGAAAGCGACAGTGGATAGAGAGTGTTGATGAGTTGAGGGATCAGATCAGCTTTGACAAGCGCAAGCTGGAGTTTACTTGAACAGAAGAAAAGTACATCATTGAGCATCATCATTGCTGCAGTTGTTATGTTCTGACTGGGTGAAGAAATGAGCACCACAATGGACTGTATAAAGTCAGTCAGAGATTCATCAGAGGGCGACGAAAGTCTGCAGAGAAAAGCATCGGCCGACGATTGAGCACAAGAAGTCACAGATTCGAGAAGTCTCACTGCTTTCTCTTCCAGATTATCATCAAGAGCAGGCTGTAACTTCAACGTGGCAACGAGAGACCGAAAGACAACGGCGGTTTGGGATTCAGATTCATCTTCGTCTTCACTCCAATTCAGAAAAGGAGAAGAGTCTGGAGAAGATGACAAGCAACGTGAAGAGGTACCAGGGCAAGGAGAATCAGTGGAGGAGGATATCTTTGCGTCTAAAGTTGTAATTCTTTCGGATTCTTTGTGATATAGTTCGTTATGGGTCAGAGTGATAATCAAAACAATCAGATTGAGATGAAGTTTGCGTCCAAAAGGAAGAACAAATAAAGCTAACGAAGACTGAGACGATCCACGAATGAAGAAGTGAGATGACGAGTAGAATGGAGGCTGATGTGTCAAGAGCGGTGGTTTCACACGGTCATTTCTTCCATTCTCTTCGATTCGTTCCCTTCCACAACTCAGGACCAGTGTACAAGTGTGAGGAACAATCGAGTGCACTGGAAGACGCGGGGTTGGAGAACACCGTCGATGGAATTGGAGACGAGAGAGGATGGTGGGAGGGGATCGAGGAATCCATGAGGTGATGCCAGAGCCGACAATGATCACACAAACAGTGTGTGTTGCCCAAAAGAAGCCAGAAACAGTTCGAAACATTTGCTGGTTCCGATCTGTTTCTATTTCTGTTTCGGAAGGTTCATGCCCAGGAGATTGTTCCATCTGATCGCTTCGTCAACAACATCTCTTCCGTACGGTCTGTTTTTGTCGTTTTGCAACTTTTCCTCGAGTTCATCGTCGATGCCCTCCATTCTCAACATTCGAACCACTGCCTTCCCCGTCTGTCGCTCCAATCCCCTTGTCTTGTTCCATTCTCGCTGGGTACTGACCATTGAAGACAGATAATACCAGATTGTGTAATCAGTATCGATGAACGTGAGACAACTTGGGATCGTGAGAATGACTGGCATATGAAGAACGAAATCCATTGTTGGTTGATAATATGGACATATTTCGAGGAGAAAGGCAAGGAGTTCCAGAAAATACACGGATAGGTCTCTATCGACGATCGAATAGCGGTTCACGCACAAATGGCATATATACTTCTCCGAAGGGGCCATAACTTGCTGCAAAACAGTCTCATGAAGAGCTTGCTGTTCATCGGGAGCTTCAATTTCGAGATCTTCGAGACCACCCGGAGTAGCGAGCCAGGCAGATGATCTGATGCAAGAAATGAGGTTTCTGCTGATATTACCTGCTTTGGTCAAGGAAAGAGACATTGGTTTGAGATATGTGACGAGTTGAGGGATCAGATCAGCTTTGACAAGCGCATGGTGGAGTGTAGTTGAACAGTAGAAAAGCACATCATCGAGCATCTTCATTGCTGCAGTTGTTATGTTTTGACTGGCAGAAGAAATGAGCACCACAATGGACTGGATGAAGTTTATCAACGAATCATCAATGGTTTGCCCAATGTTAGTGAGAAAAGCATCAGCTGCTTCTTGTCTCTTCGGCTTCACAGATGTGAGAAATTGCACAGCTTTCTCTTCCAGATTGTCATCAAGTGAAGGCATTAACTTCAATGTGGCAACGAGAGACCGAAAGATAATGGCCGCTTTGTCTTCAAATTCCCGTTTTCCCTTTTTCCAATTCAGGAAAGGAGAAGAGTCTGCACAAGATGACAAGCAAAGTGAGGAGAGATACCAGGGCAAGGAGAATCAGTGGAGATGTTTATCTTCGAGTCTAAATCTGTCATTCCCTCGGATTTTGAGTTCAATCAAAAAAGTTTCGTTATGGGTCAGATGAAAGAATCTGTGAAACAATGATATTGAGGTGAAATAGACGTTGGACAAGGAAGAAAGAATAACAAAACATCAAATCATGATGAGAGAGAAAAACGAAGAATTCGGAGAAAGTCTGGATGGAGAAAGAGCAATTGATGTGAAGTTGGTCCAAAAGTCGACACAAAGACGTGACAGAGGCGTCCTGGCATCGCTTGAGTGTAGTTCATTGTTTCACTCCGTACAATCAAACCTCAAGAAGACTCTCTTCAGGCTGAAGAGAAAGCGCCTCTTCTTCGATTCACACGATGATGTGTCCATCAACTTCGGTCAACTTGTTCCAAACACAACGCCATCACTGACGAAGGACGAGGAGAGCAGAAGAAGAGAGGTGAGTTAAATATTTGATTAATCGAGGCCTGGCAGCATTCCGCCCAAGATCAGTGTGTTTGTCCAGTGTGGTGGAGAGCGTTGGAGACAGTCGCACATCAGCTCGAGAATTGTTCGTCCCGACGTTCCCTGCGACACCCATGTCTCGCTCAGTCTGCTTCCATCCATCACAGAGTGAAGGTCTCTTCGTTTGAGAGCGGAATGGAAGAGCGATGAAGGAGAGCGGTAGAGGCGGGAAGATGGACGCAATGATCGTCTCATAGTCCCCTCATCAGGCCGTACATGTTCATCAGGCCGTACAACAACGATTTCTTGCTGATTTATATTTTTTTCATTTCATTACTCGAGTTATTGATATTCTGCGACTTTTTCAATGAATTATTTGGATCAATGGGTTCATTTTCAAATCAAATGCTGAATGCACAAACATGGACAATCTCAGAGTTTGTTAGGCGCATCAACATTGAGTCTCAAGACCTCCCTCCTCGCTAATTCAACAGATGTGCCTTTGTATGTCTGAAATTCAGCTCTCCTTCCATGTTCTCCTCTGTGAAGCTTTTACCTTGAATATGCCTTTTATCATCCATTTCTCTCATATTTTAAACTTTTTTGATCCAATCTTGATTTCAAGCTGGCCCATCAATACGGAACAAGATGCTTCCAACCATCAGTTCACAACCCATCTTTCAAACCTCTTCCTGTCTCTGACCCAACCCCTTCCCGACATGTTTACGAAGTTTACTCACCACACACCCCCTCAACTCTCTTCCCCTCCCTCGTGATTGCCCAGCTTGGCTGTACTCAACATCGTGTACGTTTTGGTTCGGATCTGGCGGCTCTGCGGAAGGACTCAGCTCATATGCCGCGAAAGTGATTGGTCCTGTTGGCATTGAAGATTCCCACGAAGGCAGTACGACAGTGAAATGCAAAGCAGGACCATTGATGACCTCTTGATCTTGATCTCACTCGAGACTTCCACACGAACATATTCATTCCTCTACAGCGACTAGAACTTCTTTTTTCTACTCCCTTGTCTTTTCCAGCGTCTTTCTTCCCTAAAAGCACAGACAGTGTCAAATCAAAGACAGTGGTCATTTTCAGTTTTTTAACCAGTTTTCTACCATCTTTTGGTTGATCCCTTTCCCAGTGTTTCATTTCAAGATTGTTTAGTTGGTTTCAATCAGTTTATTCGCAAAGAGAAGGATGATGTGGATTAAAAATGAATGGATTGATCAATCGATAACTTTGCCTAGAAGTGAAAGATTTAAGATTCGACATCTGTCTTGTCACGTATATGATTCGATGGTACATCTCTAGCCTTGGTACTACTTGATGAACAAGTACGGGTTGATTTGGGGACTATCAGTCACACACTCCAGAAGAGGTAACGTGTTGAGAAGGTGAAGTCCATCCGATCAATAAAATGTGTTGGAGAGGGCGGTTGCACCGATGAGGCAGATAAAGCAATCAGATGCTTTTCATGACGCTGATGTGGATACCGAATGCTTCTGCCAAAGTAATAGACATAAGATTGAGAGTAACAATGATGTGAGGGATCAGATCAGCTTTGACGAGGGAATATCTGATGATTGGTGAACAGAACAAGACCAGAGCACAGAGGATCTCCATTGCTGCAGTTGTGATGACTTGACTGGCAGTAGATAGGAGCACCACAATGCACTGTACGAAGTCTCTTGAAGAAAGGTCAGTGGTTGGTCCAAAGCTGTTGAGAAAATCATCCGCTGATTCTTGACCACCCCAACACATAGATTCGAAAAGTCTCACTGCTTTCGCTTCCAGACTATCATCAAGAGCAGGCTGAATCTTCAACGTGGCAACAAGAGACATAAATATTTCGGCCTTTTCTTCTGCAGATCCAAGTTTGTCTTCGTTCCAATTCAGGAACGGTGAGCAATCCATTGAAAATGGCAACTGAGGGGATGACAAATCAGGGTGTGTTGTACTCGATGAGGTGGCTAACTTTCGGGAAATCGCCGCCATTCTACTGAGTTCTTTGGAGAAACCTTCGTTATGGGTCTGAACGAATGTTGAAAGAAAGAGAGTGAGATGAAACAGACAACCAAAAAGGAAGAAGAAATAAAGCTAACGAAGACTGAGACGATCCACGAATGATGAAGTGAGATGACGAGCAGAATGGAGGCTGATGTGTCAAGAGCGGTGGTTTCACACGGTCATTTCTTCCATTCTCTTCGATTCGTTCCCTTCCACAACTCAGGACCAGTGTACAAGTGTGAGGAACAATCGAGTGCACTGGAAGACGCGGGGTTGGAGAACACCGTCGATGGAATTGGACACGAGAGCAGATGAGAAGTGGGGATCGAGGGATTTTTTGTTTAGGTGGTCATCAACCGTATTGCTGTGCACTCATCCGAGGAGATCGAAGGCGATCTGTGGTGAGAGGCAGGATGACTGCCACCGGCATTTGCAACAAAGAGCGGAGAGGGGATAGGTAGAGGGGAGTGGGAGGGTGTGGGTGGTGAGGAAGAGGCAGAGAGGAGTGGGAGGGTGTGGGTGGTGAGGGATAGGCAGAGGGGAGTGGGAGGGTGTGGGTGGTGAGGGAGAGGCAGAGGGGAGTGGGAGGGTGTGGGTGGTGAGGGATAGGCAGAGGGGAGTGGGAGGGTGTGGGTGGTGAGGGAGACGCAGAGGGAGTGGGAGAGTGTGGGTGGTGAGGGAGAGGCAGAGGGGAGTGGGAGGGTGTGGATGGTGAGGGAGAGGCAGAGGGGAGTGGGAGGGTGTGGGTGGTGAGGAAGAGTAAGAGGGGAGTGGGAGGGTGTGCGTGGTGAGGGAGAGGCAGAGGGGAGTGGGAGGGTGTGAGTGGTGAGGGAGAGGCAGAGGGGAGTGGGAGGATGTGGTGGTGAGTGGAGAGGCAGAGGAGAGTGGGGGTGTGGCTGGCGACGGAACAGGGATCGAGAATGACCATGAATTGAGCAACTACACCTTTCGACCCTTCCGAATCGTCTTTGGAAGTGCGAGAGCGGCGGCGAAGGAGATGGAAAGTGCGGCGACCGTCTAGCGAGACTTGCGAGAGAGAATCCCAATCGTTCCGGCAAACCAAACGAAAAGCTGATGTAAGATTCGAAAAAGATCACACAAACTGTGTTTGTTGTCCAAAACAAGTCACAAACAGTTCGAACGAATCGCTGGTGCCGGCCTGTTTCTACCAAAGTTCTGGAAGGTTCATGCCCTGCAGGTTGTTCCATTGAACCGTGAACTCCACTATCCATTCTCCAACATTTGTGTTTTGGTTGTTTCGCAGCCTTTCTTCAATCACATCTTCGATGCCCTCCATTCTCAGCATTCGATCCGCTTTCTTCCCCATCTGTCGAACTTCTCTCCTTGTTTCGTTCCATTCCCGTTGGGCATCGACCATTTCATACAGAAAATCATAGATTGAGCGATCATTTTTGAAGAATGTCAGACAGCTTGGGACCGTGAGAAAGATTGGCATATGAAGAATAAAATCCATTGTCGGTTGATAATACGGAGAGATTTCGATGAGTTTGGCGAGGAGTTCCAGAAAATTGTCGGATTGGTCACCATCGATGATCGAAAAGCGGTTCACGCACAAATGCCAGATATACTTCTCTGAAGGGACAACAACTTGCTGCAAAGCCGTCTCATGAATAGCTTGCTGTTCATCGGGAGCTTCAATTTCGAGATCTTCGAGACCACCTGGTGTTGCGATCCAGGTTAACCATCTGATGCAAGAAATGAGGTTTCTGCTGATATTAACTGCTTTGGTCAAGGAAAGAGACAGTGGTTTGAGATATGTGACGAGTTGAGGGATAAGATCAGCTTTGACGAGGGTAAGGTGGACTTGAGGTGAACAGAGAAAGACAAGATCATTGAGCATCATCATTGCTGCAGTTGTTATGTTCTGACTGGGTGAAGAAATGAGCACCACAATGGACTGTATAAAGTCAGTCAGAGATTCATCAGAGGGCGACGAAAGTCTGCAGAGAAAAGCATCGGCCGACGATTGAGCACAAGAAGTCACAGATTCGAGAAGTCTCACTGCTTTCTCTTCCAGATTATCATCAAGAGCAGGCTGTAACTTCAACGTGGCAACGAGAGACCGAAAGACAACGGCGGTTTGGGATTCAGATTCATCTTCGTCTTCACTCCAATTCAGAAAAGGAGAAGAGTCTGGAGAAGATGACAAGCAACGTGAAGAGATACCAGGGCAAGGAGAATCCGTGGAGGAGGATATCTTTGCGTCTAAAGTTGTCATTCTGTCGGATTCCGAGTTCAATCTCTCGTTATGGGTCAGAGTAAACACCAAAAGCAAGAGATTGAGGTGAAACCGTTGTCCAAAAGAAAGAACAAAAATAAGCCAACAAAGACTGAGAGACAATCATTCTCTGTGATCAACGAGTCCATACAATTAGGAAATAAAAAGAATGTGTGTGAACGAGCTGGTGTGTCAATGACCCTTCTTCTCATCTGCACGCTCAGCAAGCAGTCGTTTCGGGTGAACGAGGACGATGACAGCGACGAGTAGTCTCGCAACCAGAGCGTCGTTGTGAGCTGGGGAGGATGAGTGGGTGTTTGCTTCGAATGAAGACCAGATAACACACATACCATCAATCCAGAGTATGCGCGATGGGTGGATTCAATTTTGGAGGAGTGTGAGTGGGAAGCCGCACAAACACGCAGTCGCAGAGCTGGTGTCGTTCATTCGGACAAGATTCCACCCTGCCAATCGCAAGACCGACTATCCACACACAAATCAAAATCTATAATCCAACTCAAAACAAGGAAGATCAAGGTGTGTGTCCAGCGCATACGATGATGTGTCCATCAACTTCGGTCAACTCCGTCCAAACACAACGCCATCACTGACAAAGGACGAGGAGAGAGGAGGAAGAGTGGTGAGTTGTGAACATCCTGACAATCGTGTCCTGGCAGCATTTCGGCCAAGATCAGTGTGTGCGTCCAGTGTGGTGGAGAGCGTTGGAGTCTGTCGCACATCAGCTCGAGAATCCTTTGTCATTGGTCAATCACTCTTCAAATCAAAACATAAGAGAGCGAGAGAGTGGTGTTGAAATCGGGAGAAACGAGGAAGAGGGGTGTGGGATGGCTGAGTGTGGAGAGCGAAGGGTGTTGTTACGTTTCTATTCAAGTCGCCCACTGTTCATACCCAGCTGGTTGTTCCATTCGATTGAGCAGTCAACAATAAAGCTTCGATTTAACCTGTCTTTGTCGTTTTGAAACTTTTCTTCAACCACATCTTCGAAACCCTCCATTCTCAACATTTGATGCACAGTTGTCCATATCTGTCGCTCTAATCCCCTTGTTTCGTTCCATTTTTGCTGGGTAACGACCATTAAATCCAGAAAAAACCAGATTGACCGTTCATTCTCGAAGAATGAAAGACAACTTGGTATCGTGATAACAACTGGCATATGAAGAACAAATTCCAGTGTTGGTTGATAATACAGACATATTTCGAGGAGTGCAGGAAGAAAAACCATGAACTCATTCGACAGGTCACCATCGACGATCGAATAGCGGTTCATGCACAAATGCCATATATACTTCTCCGAAGGGGCCATAACTTGCTGAAAAATCGTCTTGTGAACAACTTTCCGTTCATCAGGAGTTCCAATTCCGAGTTCTCGGAGACCATCCGGAGTGGCGAGGCAGAGAGAAAAGCCGATGGTTGAGATGAGACACGTGTGGATATCTGCTGCTTCGGTGAATGAAAGAGACAGGGAATTGAGATTGATGATGAGTTGAGGGATCAGATCAGCTTTGATGAGAATAAGAAAGGTTTTTGGAGAACAGCACCAGGTCAGAGTTCTTATCAACTTCATTGCAGCGGTGGCAATTGTTTTACTGGCTGAAGAAATGAGAACCATAAAGGACTGAATGAAGGTAGTCGTTGATTCATCACCGGATCGCCAAAGGCTGCCGAGAAAAGCATCTTCTGAAACTCGATCCCGTGGAGACACAAATCCGAGAAATTTCACGACTTTTGCCTCCAGAGTGACATCAAGGGCAGGCTGGATCTTCAACGTGGCAACGAGAGATCGAAAGACAACGGTTGTTTCGTTTTCAGAATCAATTGTTTCTTCGGTCCAATTCAGGAACGGTGAGCAATCCAGTGATAACGGCAACTGAGGGATGTGCACAGCAGATCGAGTTGTACGAAATGTGAATGAAAGAGATTGAGATGAAACAGATGTCCGAGAGGAATAACTAATTACTCATTTTCTTGAGAGAAATTCCGTTCAAGAGAGAAAATAGGATGTGAAATGAGAGAAAAGTCGGATCTGGATCCAATTTTCGTGACGTGATGAATGATACGAATGAAATGCCAAGAAATGACCTCTGAAATGGATGATGTCTCTCCGATGAAGTGTGGGCGGCATAGTGTATCAACAAATCACACGTGTTGGAGATTCGTTTGAACATCGATAGAGTCTGTCGATGATGAAATCCACCAACGACAGACTGAAGAGGAACAGCCTGGAAATGAAGAGAAGGCGAAGAAAGACGAAATCAAGAGAGTGACATGATAAAGAAAAAATCCACCAAATCGGACACAAAGAAGAAGTTTGGGGCAGAGGATGCAACTCCAGATCAATCCTGAGAGGCAGAGGAACGAAGACCACCCTTTCAGCGAGCGGATGCAAAGAAGAGCCTGCACCAGAGCCGATCAGGTGCAAAGTGGGCACCGGAATTGCTCCACACAGGCTGACATCGTTGAGAACAGCGATTCTCGACGATGGATGTTCGAACACTGGGCATCGCAGAATTGGTGGTGATAGCGATTGGATCTCGTGAGGATGGTTGGATCACTCAATGATGAACGAGTGTCCGTGGTTGTTTGAGGGTGTGTCGTCTTGTGATAGAGATTGGAGTTGTGTGAAGTGATGTGTCCTCAGTGGTGTTGTATTGACATGAGTGGTGACGTGATAATCTCGTCTGTCGAGATCGTGATGGAAATCGTTCAGCCGATGAAGTGAGCTGAATGGTGGTGTGAAAGGATGACGTGTAGGAAAGTGACATGGTTTGAGTTGAGAGGGTTGGCGTGAAGTGAGAATGTGTGTGATTAGATCCTGCTGGCGAATTGCACATTTTGCTTCAGGTCGGATCCATTTGGCTGTTTCGGGATCTCTCCAGATCGGGAAGAGAGGAACGATGAGATGTCTGCGAGTGTTGGTCTTTCTTCGGGGTTCAGAGAGAGGCATTGTTCGATCTTCCCTCGCAGTTCAGAATCTGCAACAAGATTCAGGTCAAGTCCTGTTCCTGTCGCAAGTGCTCGTTGAGCATTCGCCGCATCCAGTTCTCTGAATGGCACCAATTCAGTCTCGATTTCCCACAAGACGAGGCCAAGACTAAAAACTGCCCCGTGGCTTGGATTTGTTGTTTTGTCTACTCCCTTTTCATTTGGGGTTTGTTCTGGTGCTTGCCATCTCTGCGCCTCGTTTCCCATGGTTCCATTGTTCTGCGTCGTTCCCTGCTTCTCATCATGCGACAGATTGAACAGAACTTCGTTGTTGTCTTGAACAATGATCGAGTGAGGAGAGAAGTTCGAAAGGTACGCTGCCAGACTGGCCACATCAAATCGAACCAACCCTGTCGCAATCTGCGCTTCAATTGACTTCTTATCGATTGTCTGATTCTGATGGTGAGGTGCTGGGCGATGCAGACGATTGAACAAAGTGTTGCGTCGGTTGATATTAATGGCTTCTTCTCGTCCATCCATCATCATCCCTCGAACAACCCCAACATCCGGCGAAATCTCTTCGGACATCTGACACAGATGGTCGTCGTTGAGAGGGGCTGGTTGAATCTGGTGTGATCCCTTCTCTGCTGCGTTGTCGAAGACGAAGGCTGTGGTGCCGACTGTGTTCTCATCAACAATCTCCATTTTCTCGTCGAGGACAGTCGGGAGGTCGTTCAGTTCGGCTTGGGAAGCAAGTGGTGCGGTCGTCTTTCGGCGCTGGCGACACCACAGCAGAAGGAGGATCAGAAGAATCAGAAGAAGGAGGGCAGAGACACCGATGATCACAGGAAGGAGCCATTTCATCGTTTCGGTCGTGTGTGCCTTTTTGATCGTAGCCAGGCTCTCTTTCAATTTGAATGACGTTGTTGTCCCATCAACCCCGAACAATAGACGAGCATGCCATTCAGGTTCTGCGCTCAGTGAGTTCAGAAGTGTGCTTTCGTTTAGAGTCACGCTGAACGATTTCTCAATCCAGTTCTTCGGAGACGAGGAGAGAGGATCAACAGTGGTCGAGTTCTTTCGAGTTCCCTTCAAAACTTCAAACACCTCCAAACTGAGTCCACAGGGAATAAGTCGTTCTCCTTCAATTGTGACGTCGAACAGCTTTGTCTTCTTTTCATACGACACCACATTCTTCGAAATCGAAGGAATGAAGAACACTTCGTACGGTTCAACAAGTTCAGACACTACAGAGCAGTTCTCTTCCATCTTCATCCATCCCGACGACAGCTTGTCTGTCGATCCATCTCCTCCATTCAGCGTCTCAATTTCAATCAAGCCATTCCCAACACACACAATGTTTCGATGGAATGAAGGGAAGTCTGTGAAATGAGGACTGTTTTCATCGAACGAAGATGTCTTGATTGTCATGTGTCCATCCTTCATCGCAATCGCCCCATTCGCAAAGTGGGCGAACGACGATCCTGTGAGAGTGGTTGTGCAGTTGTCGAGTGACACGAATCCTGTCGACCATCCACAAATGTCTTCCTGGTTCGTTGGTGAGATTGGTCTTTGCCCAGAAAAATCAGTCTGAGTAAGATGGAGTGTTGAGTTTGACGCTGACAGAAGTCGAGCAGTCGCTGTTGAAATGTCTGTCACGTTGAAGAAGCTTCCCGTGGATGATGACAGTTCGATTGGAATTGAGTTGAAGTGAAGACCAGTTAGATTCAGAGTTGTGAGTTGGATTGTTCCTCCAGAAACAGAGAAGATTTTGGCTGAGATTGAGGTCGAGGACGCGATGAAACATGAAGTGAGTGACAGTTCGCCATTGTTCGACGAGATGAGCGATTGAGCTGTCGCTGACGAGAGGTCGAACGAGATGTGAGTGATCGTGACTTTGTGGCTCGTCGTGGAAGGATGGTTGTTCGATATCTGTCCATCAGAAACAACCTCAACTACTCCTACTCCACTCTGCGGTTCGATGGCAAGGTCTTGTTTCGAAAGCGAGATAGTCCCATAAAGTCTGGTCTTCCCTATGACTTCCAATGTCAATGTGTGATCTCCAACAAGATGAGAATGAGCTGTGCCGAATGAGCTGCATGGACGAGTCGAGTGTCCACAGCCTTCTCCATCTCGTCCATCAACACTCGTCGAGATCTCAGAATGGCGGTAGGGGAACAGATAGTAAAGAAGCGTCATCGAGCGATACTTGCTTTCGGTTTCTTCTGCCTGGTCTTCTCCCCACAGCACGTCATCGTTTTCTGGCGATTTCAGTGCGTTATCGTTGAGTCTCCAACGAGATGAGTCGATGAGCGACTCAAACGAGTAGGCTTTCAGATGGAGAGCATTGTCTGGGCGAGCTGTTGATGAGCAAGACGTGAATGTCGATTGGATGGACAATGATGACAAACGAACACCCTCCGCACAAACAATTGCCAATCCTCCTCCGACCATTCGCGAAGAACACTCATCGAATGTTGTGTGAGAGATGGCGAGAACACCACTTCCTGAGATCGAACAGTGCAGAGCTCCTCCTTCTTCACGAGACGAACACAATTTAAACTTCACTGGCTTCGATTCCGCTCCAAGTTCCACTTTCTGGTTGTTTCCAACAGACAATGTCAGAGCACGAGCTGGTTCGGTGTTGGATGATGATGTTGTTGAGTCGACGAGAGATGTGAAAGAAGAATTGTGAATCGAAACCGATCCGCTTCCACTGATCAGCGACGACGACAGAGCTGCCTTTTCGAATGTCGACAATTCCATCTCCAGCTGTCCTCCATCCATTTCCACAAGTGATCCAACTCCTCCGTTTGTGAAATCGTTGTTTGAAACTTGTTTGAGAATGACCACCCCACTTGATGATAGTTCGATGGGAGCTGCTGTGAACGAGAGGTCGGTCAAGTCCAGAGATGTGACTTTGAGTGTTCCTCCCGAAACGGAGAAGAGTGTGGAAGAGATTGTGGTGGGTGAGGTGATGGAACAAGATGAGAGGGAGAGTTCGCCATTGTTCGACGAGATGAGTGATTGTGCGGTGGCTGACGAGAGGTCGAATGAGATGTGAGTAATGCTGATTTTGTGGCTTGTCGTGGAAGGATGGTTGTTCGATATCTGTCCATCTTCAACGACCTCAACCACTCCAACTCCACTCTGTGGTTCGATGGCAAGGTCTTGTTTCGAAAGCGAGACAGTCCCATCCAGTTTGGTCTTTCCATCGACTTTCAATGTCAACGATTGATCGCCAGTGAGGTGAGAGTGAGCTGTGCTGAATGAGCTGCATGGACGAGTCGAGTGTCCACATCCATCTCCATCTCGTCCATCAACACTCGTTGAGATCTCTGATTGGCGATACGGGAGCAGATAATAAAGAAGTGTGAGAGTGCGATACTTGCTTGTCTGTTGTTCGGCCAAGTCTTCTCCCCACAGAACAGAATCGTTGTCGGGTGACTTCAGTGCGCTATCGTTGAGTCTCCAACGAGATGAGTCGATGAGCGACTCAAATGAGTAGGCTTTCAGATGGAGAGCATTGTCAGGTCGAGCAGTTGACGAGCAAGACGTGAATGTCGATTGGATGGACAATGATGAAGAGATGACATCGGCCGAACAAACAATCGCCAATCCTCCGCCGATTGTCTGTGAAGAACACTCATCGAAAGTTGTGTGAGAGATTGAGAGCATTCCGGTTCCTGAAATCGAACAGTGCACAGCTCCTCCATCTCCACCAGACGAACACGAGGTGAAGAAGACTGTTTTCGATTCTGCTCCGATTGAGAGTGCCTGTCCATCTCCTACTGAGAACTCCAATGATCGGCAGGGTGACGATGACGAGGCCTTCTCTTTGATCGAGAAGAATGTCGAGTCAACGATGGTCAGCGACCCACTTCCAGTCATAAACGAAGAGAGCGATGTGATGTTCGAGAACGAGCTCGATTCGATTGACGCTGTGCCAACAATGCTCAGAAACGTCCCGAGTTCAGAATTGGTCAGATCCAAATCCTGTTCTTTCAGATCGACAGAGGCATCACTCTGAATTTGAACAATGCTCGCTCTTTGGCTGAGACCGCACGCTGGGAAAACACATTTCGAGACGGTTCCTGAGCCTTTGGTGAAATCAATGAGATGTCCAGAAAGGGTGGGGGAAGGAGATGGATTGATAAATGTGATAGATGTGAGAGTTAGAGTGCCAGATGAAGAAACGATGGCTTTCTCAGGATCGACAGAAGAGATGATGATGGACAGCGATTCAACGATGAGAAGGCTGTTCTGGTTGACAGTGAGGAGTGATGCTGTTGAGTCTGTTGCTTTCAGATGAGCTTGTGAATCAACATCAGAGCTGATGAGTTTGATCTTCGTATCAATAACAAGAGGATCTTCCAGATGCTCCCCCTCTCCAATTGATATCAGCACAAACTCTGTCTTTACGAGGACAGAAGGGCAGAGTTTGAGAGCGAAGGCGACTGTTTGGCACGAACGAGAGGGATGCCCACACATCGTCTCGTCGACAGTCGACGTAAGATCGGCCTCGGCGGCGACTCGAAGTTGAGCGATGAAGCCAGCACTGAAATCTTTCTCGTCGGTGATGAACGGTTCGTCGCACAGAAACTGGCAGCTTGAAAAGGTGAGCGAGCTTGTGCCTGAAAGCCACTTTGATTCGATGCCGATTTTACCCTTCTTCAGACTTGGACTTGACGATGCCACGAAGATTCCATCCACGTTGGCCTTGTTCGGAGTGAGAATCCCAAATTCGAGTGCTGTCCATTCTTTCCCAGAATTTCCACAATCGATGAAGCTGATGTTGGAAAGAGTCAGACCATGTGACGACCAGACGAAAAAGAGACTCCAATCCTCATCGAGACACGCAGAAAGCACAAAATCCTCGACAGATGAACCAGACTGGATCGCGTGGAGGAAGATGACTCCGATGACGTGAGCACACGAGCACCTTGTGAATGAACAGTTCTTGGCGGTAATTTGAGAATCGACCACGGAGAGAGCACCAGCATAGGCACCATACTGATTCTTTGAGATTTCGCAAGAATCAAAGGAGCAGGAAGTGACTGTGGCGGATGTGACTCCAATAAGTGACAGAGCGGCACCATGTGCTTGGATTCCGCCCGCTTGAAGATCTTCAAAATGACATTGTGTGACTGTGGCAATTCCGAGATCTACCAGAATGACGCCAGCACCTGCACCACCAGCGATGGAGTTCCGTTCAAAGTGAGAGTTGGTGATTTCGATCGTGCCTGATTTGGTGTTGCCTCCACTTGCACGAACAACTCCACCGCGATCGTAAACTTTTGGCTCATCAATTAACGCATTTGTGATGCCCAATCCACCATAATCTTCGTCGAGTGAGTGGCAGTCAGTGAATCGACAGTCGTCGATGGTGACTGTGCTGTCTGTCAAAAGAGCGGCAGAAACAACCACTCCACTCCCTTCCTTCCGCGTGATCGAGGTGAAGTTGGAAGATTGGATGGTGAGATGAGATGTCGCCTTGTTGGTGATTTCGATTGGAGCGTAATTTTGGAAGACGAATGATGAGACACGAACGGAATCGAAAGTGAGAGTTCCCTTCCTTCCGACGAAGAATGGTTTGGTGGAAACTGTGCCAGATTGATCAGTTCCATCAACGATCGCATCAGTGAGCTTGAACGATCCTCCATCTGACACTTGGGCGAGTGTGGATGTGGTTGAAGGGACGAGGGAGACACTGCTCAGAACGAGCGAGCCAGTTGTGATGGAGAAGAGCACATTCGTTGACTGGTCCTTGACTCTCACTTTGTCCTTCCCATCCCCCACAACCTCCAACTGTCGCTTTCCGATGGTCAAGTCTCCTTCTTCCATCTGCACGGAGTCTGAGTTCTCGTCGCATTTCAGAAGAAGCTTCCCTTCGAACAGCACACTCAGACGAGGCAGCGTGTCGGCGATTGTGCTGCATCCTTTGCCATTCCCAGGAACCCAGCAGAACACCTTGTCCTCTCCATTCATCGTGTCGATGGTGATGTCCGGAGTGATCAGAAAGCTGGACTTAGTTTCCCCTTCTTTAACAGGATAATCGACTGACAGTCGTTTGCTCGTTGAATAACATCCGACGATCTTTTCCTTGTTGAGAAAATCTGCATGATCAACATATATATCGACTCCTCCACTTGAGATCTTTCCGGTTTCAATCCAACAATCCTCCAGAACAAGCTCGGGACGTCGGATTTGACTGTTCGGATAGTCTCCGATATAAATCAACTGTCCGACGAAGTCTTCGAAGCCATAAGCCAGCAGACGTTTGATTGTGACCTGACATTCACCCTCTCTGACACCAAACTGTCCACTCCCTCTTCCTGTGCAATTGTTCAGCTCATTAAATGTCATTTCAAACAGACCCCGACAGTAGAACGCTTTCACTGGGCCTTCATAGCGAGTGACATCCCCATCTTTGAAGAGAGAAAAGTGGATAGTCACATCTTGGGCTTTATTTGCTTGGAAAGAGTCAATAAAGGCTGCCTTGTTTCCAATAAAACGACAAAGATTGACTGTCGACGAAAAGGTGCCGATCTTCGAGGATACAGCATGGACGGCTCCGGATTCGAACGGTGACGAACAGCTCGTGAAATTGGAGGTCTCAAATACAGCTGTCTGTCCACTTGGTGCCGCAGCCCAGAAATAAACTGCCCCTCCATAGACATATGTGCCTGTCACGGAACACGATTGGAAGGAGCAGACTCCGATTTCGAGATTCGCTGAGTGCGTGAAACTGATGGCACCTCCACTACTACCATGAACGGTGCAGCCCTCAAAAGTGTCTGTGTCGAAGATGAAGAGGTTATTTGTTGTCGTGTTGGCTTCGGTGATGATCTGCCGTTCCGTGTTGCTTGTACCGGTCCGTCGAGTGTGGAAGTGGGTGTTGTTGAGAGAGGTGAACGAGAAGTGTTCATTCAGGCCAACAAACACATTCCCATCAAGCACATCCTCGTTGAACTGGAACGAGTTTCCGACGGTGAGTGACGATGTCTGACCCGCTTGCGATACTTCCGTTGAAGATGTAGATGGGCAATGAGACACATTTCTGATCTCGCAATGGCAGAGTTGCAGTGTTCGGAGAGTGTCTCCTAAAATAGGCGAACGAGCAACATTTTGGGTTTGTTCAACACGGCAGGCAAACAATCCGACTTCTCCATTCGCAGACGGACTAACAATCAGCGAGGATGTTGCGGTTGGCTGCACCAGAGTCGTATTGATCAGCATCAGCGTCCCATCCACTTCGAACAATTTCTGTCCATTCGATTCCAGAAGACAGCTCTCTGTCCGGAAATGAGATGCTTCATCCACTGTTGCAATTATCTGGTTGGTGACAGAGAAGGCCACTTTCGTGAAAGACAGCGATGAATTGCTGAGCGAGAAAAGTTGTTCGTTCTCGTCAAGACGGATGGCTGGGGCAACGGTTGTCAAGTCTGATGTCGACATGAACTCAAGGTTCTGCGACGAAATAGTCATCGGGTTGCTCACGACAACTGATGAATCAAGCTTGATTTCGTGGATTCCTGTCCTGTTGTTCGGCGAGATTGTGGCAGTCTTGAGAAGTAAAGAAAGATCTGATGGTTGGCAGAATGACCGAATCAACACAAAGAGGACCAGGAACCTCATCGAAACGATCGTCAATTAACTTGGTAAAATTCGGCTGATTGAGACAACACTAATAAAGGTTTGATCCGATGAAGATTCAAGAGGCTTAACCAAACAGCTCTTTTCCCTATTGTTCACCGTAAACCATCACAATTTGGCAGAATAATGTGAAAGTCTGCCCATAGAGACATGGAAACTGAAGTGAGATGAAAGAGAAGAATATGGCTCCAGAAACCAGGAAAACTTCGAAACAATCCTCACAATGTCCCACTCCAAAGAGCAGAACAACAAGACGGAAGTGGAGCAAAACAATCCAAAAGAGAAAGACTCTCCGAAAACAACAACAACAGCAAACAAGATCCATGTCGACAGAGAAACCGCAATGTTTCTGTCCCAAATCAACAGCGATGGATCCTGACAGCAAGAGAAGCGAAAGAAGAACAAAGAAGAGAGTGCATGAAGATCAAGTTCAGAGATGAAACCAAGAATCGAGTGATGTGGAAGGAAGACGAAAAGTGAAAAGAGTCAAAGGCTCTCAATTCAAACACAAGCAACACCAAGTGACGCCAGTCTGGAAAATAGTTGAGTGACGTGTGGATCACCAGACTCCGCCACATTCCACGCCTTCCCAAAACACGTGTGAGACACTCCAAAGCAAGACAAGATAGTCGACCAATGTGGTGATTGTGATGGAATGCACTTTGTGTGACAGCGAACGAGTCAACTGATCTGAGAAGGAGAGTGGTTCAGTTTGAGGTGATGTTCTCGACGAATCAAGAGTGTGTGAAATGTGAGATGTGTGTCGACAATCAGAAGCTTCATTCTTTCATCTCGTTTCCAGATCCACCAATCGTTTCATCAGGATGAGAAGAGAGGAACTCTCCGATCTCAGAAAGAGTTGGACGGTCTTTCGGATCAACTGAAACACAACGATGGATCAGAGAGATGAATTCTTCGTTCTCAAGTGATTCCATTTTCGGTCCAATTCCTGTTCCCGATTGTCGCTGAGCATTCACAGCATCCAGTTCTCCAAACGGAACTTGACCAGTCTCAATTTCCCACAACACAAGGCCAAGACTAAAAACTGACGCTTTCTCACCATCCACTTCTCCTCCAACACCTGATCCCACCACTTCAGGCGCTCGCCATCGAAGACTATCCATTCCCGTCTTGTCTTTGGTCGATGTTTCGGTGCGTGCGCTTTCTTCAGTCATGGTTTGTTCTTTCTCAGTTCCACCCCTGTTCGGGTTTTGCATTTGTGTTAGGGCTGCTTCCTGTTCTGCTTCTGATGCATTCATTTCAAGTTTCAGTTGGACATTCCCAGATGTGTCAATCAGAATCCAGTGAGACGAAAGACGAGTCAGAACATCACTCCATCCTCGAGTTGCCACAACTTGCTTCAATCCATTCACAATCTGAACTCCAACTCCTCGCTTCCCAATCTCTCGATGTTCCTTGTGCAACACAGAATACAGCGTGTCGTTCATCGGTGTCGAACTGATTTCAAACCCTCCACTGCACGCCATCACCTCCACCCACTCTTTCTCCCGACCCTCCAAACCTCCTCGCGATTCGAGTGTCGTTGTCGATCGTTCATCCGACGACCCTCCCGATGGCTCCCCAAGCCCGTCTGACTTAATCACTCTGTTTGTGTATTCCACTTCAACCACTTCCATCTTGTCCTCCACATACACCTGGTCTTGTGCCTCCATCTCTTTCTGAGCTGGCTCGGTGTTCTTCTTCCTTCGATACACCAGCACAAGTACGATGACGAGGACGATGACTGTTAAGAGCAGACACGCAACAAGCGGAATCAGCCAGCTCAGCAATGCCTTCGTTTCAGGCGACATCGATTTCTTTGGGTCTTTGGGATCTTCAGGTTCTGGATCGGTTGGGTCTTCTGGGTCAGTTGGTTCTTCAGGAGGAACATACGACGATTTGGGAATTGAGAATGTGACGGTGTCGATCATTCCAACTGATGTTGTTGTGTACTCAGTTCCTGGTGTTGGAGAGAGCGACTTGATTGTGTATGTTGTGTCGTGTGTCAGAAAACGATCTTCACCCACAACGCGGAAGTTCTCGCTCTCTCCTTCGAAGGACGGTCCGATAACTGTCACAGTGATTGTCTCGTCCTTCCCTCGCTCCTCCACAACAATGTCGTACGACCCACTCACTTTCTGATCGAATAGGAGGATGACAAAAGCGAATGGCTGGCTGGCATCAGTCAGATGGGCTGTGGAAGCGAGAAGGATGGGTGGTTGAGCGGGAGTGGAAAAGGAGAGGAAGGATGTGGTCTCAGCGAGGTTGAAGGCCCACGCTTCGGCGGTGATGTCGATGGCGTTGGACTCAGAGGACAAGGGGACCACACCGACGATCTTTGTGATTGTGTATGCTGTCGAGAACTTCAGATTTAGATTCGATGACGGCAGCAGTGAGCCAACCCCATTCACGAATTTCAGTTGTCCAGTCAGTTCAGAGTTTCCCCCTGCTTCTGTCAGTGTCACTTCATAAATCTGCGAATCGAGTGGAACCTTCCCCTGAACCTTCAGATCAATTCTTCCAGAAGTCGCATCAAACAATGCTTCCACTTGGTGTGTCAGGAACGGTCCCATCTTGTGGAACGCAGGGAGATCCACCCGATTGTATTGTTGATACGTTTTGCCTTGATATATGGTTGTGTACATTCCTACGCTGTTCGGTGTGGTTGTGGTCCAACAATCAGTGATTGATACTTCTGTAGGATTTTGCTCCTTCTCGTCCTCGATCAGAAAGTCTGCAAACTGAACTGCGTTTTTCATCGATTCGTGTTTGTTGAAATATGCTGGAGTGTCACTCACTGTGTTCCCAACGAAGAGAATGCCCTTGAAGGTGATCGGAGAATCTACGTACGGAAGGATGCAGACTGCTCCTGTCGATTCCGAGTGACAATTCTTGACGAGACAGTCTGACATCTCAAACTCGCCCATCCACCCAAACAGCGCTCCGCCACGGACGGCTGATGAACAATCGATGAACTGACAGTTCTTCACGGTGAGAGTCTTTCCATAAGAATCCGCGTAGAGACCACCTCCTCGTTCATTATAAAGAACAGGACTTGTTTGATGGCATCTGATGAACTCACTGTCTTCGATTGTGAGTGACAGTCTATCCGTATGGGCACGCAATCCTCCTCCCTGATTGTTTGCTGAGCAATCTTCGAACTTGAGGTACGAGACAGAGAGAACGTTCCCGTCTGTGTTGGAAATGTGGATCACCATTCCTCCTCCTTCTCCAAGATGAGATTCCGGATGGTGTGCTGAGCACGCTTTGAACGAGAGAGAGGTGACCGTATGCATGCTTCGAACATCACTAAGATAAAGTCCGCCTGCATCGCGAGTATTTGTACACTCTTCAAAATACAAATCGGACACTGTCGCTTCCGACGCATATCCGAAAGTGATGTCCATTCCTCCGCCATATGGGTGCATAGCTCCAGGGTTGATCGAACACTTCTCACAGCGACATCCAGTCACTGTGGTGAGAAGTGTATTCGCCATGCGGGTCGGCAGTTGGTTTTGGGTCGGCGTTGGGAGAGGGGAGAAGGGAGGAGAAGGAGGAATTCGAGCACAAAACGCACCCGACAGTGTTCACGTCCCGAATCGTCGATCCCGACAAATGCGAGCTTGTCAGCGATACAACACATCCCAACATCTTCTGATCCAAATGTCGAAGGCGTGGCGAGTGCGAACACCCAATCGAACTCATGTTCACAAACCAGCAGCCAATCAGCGACGACGACATTCTTCCAACCGATTCCACATTCTGTCGAGATGTTCGTGACAGTGAGAGGCCAATCCCGTCGTTTCCCAGAATCCGAGAAGAGTCAAACGAACATCCAACAATCGACACCCAAACTGACACTCCAAAGGATGCAAATGACGATGTTTCAACAACACCACGCATCGACCCAACATCATTCCACAGCAAGCTCTTCGAAATCACAACTGACGATTCTCTTCCTGATTCCTCCAAAGTCGAAGGAGAAATCACAATCGCACTTGTCCATCGCGACACTTCAATTCTGCTTGAAGATATCGTCAGCATGCTGCTTGATACAATTGCCAGCCTTGGTGATCTTGCGTCGTTCATCTGTTGTCTTCCTTCGGCAGAATTGTCGATCATTGAAAAGTCCATCCATTTCAATGACAGTGTTGAGTTTGTCAAAGAGAACATGCAATTTTCAACGTTCTGATTCTTTCTATCATCTGAATTCCTGTTCATTTCTGACTCGGACGAAGCAATCAGTCCAATCTGCAGATAGTTAGATTCGTTCGATGGCTCTCCTGTCAGTTCCATCCATCTGTGGGCAATATCAATGTTGTCCCCAATGTATATTCCTTCTTGCAACGCTATAGACAAAATTTCACCGGTTTTAGAGTTGACAAAGTCTGAGTTTGTTTTCAGAACAGAGGAGAGGCGGTGCGGCAATATGGATGAGTTCGAACAGACCCATACGCCAGTAAGCAGTAGCAAAAATTGTGTGTTCATGATTGTTCAAGACAGAAATGTCCAACAATGCTGCCACAAACGACAGAGAGAAATTGATCAGACCCTTTATCTGAATTTCTTGACACGATGAGTCTTTTCAATTCTGTATTTAGATGATTCCTTCCAAAAAGGTGATGTGAAAAAATGACACGAAACAGTGGTGGGTCTCACATCTTGCTCCAAACGTGAGAAAGCTTCCACAAACCAGCCACACTCCGACCATTCAGAGTGAGACAAGCAGGCAGAAGCGGAGCTAGTGAGTGTCTGATGCGACATGCGAGATGACAAATCAACGAGTGACGATGATACTGAAGAAGAGGTGAGGAAAATGAAGAATCTGATTTGATGTGAGAATGAAGTGGTGACCCTTCATTCAAGAAACCGAACAGAGGAAAGAATTGAAGAACGGGCACATCAAACGAAGAGTGTCACTCTCGAGAAAAAGAGGGGATGGCGGAAAGAGGAACGTGGTGAGAGATGGACTGTCGATTGTTGCTGATTGACAATGCGACGTGGTTGGACGAAGTGTCATCGAAGAACATGCGAATGTCGATGGAGAAGAGAATGACAACATGGTGAGACTGACATAAGCAGTTGAGTGCGACGTGAATTTCACATCTCGTTCCTGTTGAGACGTGTGGGTGGTGTGATCATTCACATGTGGAGTGCTCGAACGAAGGCTGACTTCGCGCGATGGATGCAAGATCCCGCAGAGATGATGTCAGAGAAGGACCAAGAATAAAGTGTGTTTGAAAGACAATGTGTGAGATGGAACCATGAATTGATTGTGGTGGAAAAAAGACGAGAAAACAGAGAAAGAAGAAGAGTGTGGGATGAGTGTGAAGAAATAGTTGAATGTGAAGTGTGGAGAGAATGATTCAGCGTGAGGTGAGCTTTGCGGTGAATCATGGGTGAGTGAAAATGATGGTTTGATCTGATGAGTTCGTGTCTATTCCTTCATGTCGTTGTGAGACTGAGTGTTCGAGTCTTCAGGGTGAGAAGAGAGGAACTCCCCAATTTCAGAAAGCGAAGGGCGTTGTTCTGGATTCGCTGACACACACTGAAGAATCAGAGCGATGAACTCCTCGTTCTGAAGCGATTCCATTTTCGGTCCAATTCCTGTTCCCGATTGTCGCTGAGCATTCACGGCATCCAGTTCCCCAAACGGAACTTGACCAGTCTCGATTTCCCACAAGACCAGGCCAAGACTAAAAACTGCCGCCTTGTGTCCATCCACAGTACTTCCTCCACCTGCCACCACTTCAGGTGCTCGCCAGCGAAGGCCATCCATTCCTGCCTGCTCCACATCCTTCGAAAGGTTTTGAACGGTTCCATTCCCATCCAATCCTCCATCTTGACGTTTCGTCTGAGCTGCTTCCAGTTCCGCTTCGGCTGCGTTCATTTCAAGTTTCAGTTGAACATTCCCAGCAGAGTCAACCAGAATCCAGTGAGACGACAGTCGAGTCACAACATCACTCGATTGACGATTCGCAAGAACCGCTTTCAGTCCATTCACCACCTGCAGTCCAATCATTCGCTTCCCAATTTCCCTTTTCTCTTTGTGCAGCACTGAATACAGTGTCGTGTAATCTCCAACAACAGACACTTCGAACCCTCCACTGCACGCCATCACTTCCACCAGATCCCCATTTGTCATGGATTTTGAGTTCTCTCCACGAGAGGACGGATTGCGGTTGGTTGGGAGTGCGCTCGACGCGTCGAATGCCGAATGACTTCTGTCTTCGCCACTGAAGACATCCCTCGTCGGGTCGTCTGCGAGAACATCGACCTTCTCTTCATACACGACCTGCTCCTGCGCTTCCATCTCTGTCTGAGCTGGCAAAGCATTCTTCTTCTGTTTTCGTCGGCGAAGGAGGACGACGATGATGATGGCGACGAGGAGTGCAACGAGCAGACACGCAACCAGCGGAATCAGCCAGCTCAACCGCTTCTTCGTTTCCGGCGACAATTGGCTTTTGTTGTTCCCAGCTGACGATTTAGGAATGTGGAAGGTAACAGTTCTGTTCATCCGCACATCTGTCGGCGAGTCAGTGTTCGGTGTGGGCGTCAGTGATTCGATGGTGTATGTTGTGTCGTGAGTCAGAAGTTTCCCATTTCCAATCACTTTGAACTCATTCGTTTCTCCTGAAATGGAGCTTGTTTCGGCGGTGATTGTGAGTGTCACAGGTTTCCCTTCTTCCAAAACAACAAAGTCGTACGATCCACACACTTCGTTGTCGAAGAGCAGAACAACAAACGCTGATTGGGGGTCGGATTTGATGAGATGCGCTGTCGCGGCTTGGAGGGTGGAGAAGGAGGGTGTTTCAGGTGGGGTGACTGGTGGTTCTGGCGGCGTGATCGAAGGTTCCTCTGGTGTGGTGAAGGAGAGGATGTTGGGAGTTGCGGCGAGGTGGAACGACCACGCAATGGCAGGGATGGTGATTCCATTCGTCATTCGAGAAGAAGAATATCCAGCAACAATTCCCACAATCGAGATGATCGTGTAGTTTGTGTTGTATTTCAAATTGACATCTGACCCAGACACCGGAATCCCAGTTCCATCCGAGAACAGCATTCTGAATCTTGTTTCTGTTCCATCCTCATCTTTCATTGTCACTTCATATTCCTGCGATGTCAGTGGTGTCTTCCCCTGAATCTCCAACTCAATCTTTCCTGTCTTTTCATTCACTCTCGCTGTTGGTGTCGCTGTCAGAAGTGGACCAATCTTGTTGAACTCATCATCGTAAATTCGTTCAGGGTCATACAAACCAGACTCAAGTTTCGTTCTTCCCATGATCATCCCAGTTGAGTCAGGAGTGATGGTGGTGAAACAATCTTCAAATTCGATGGTGGGCTCGACAGTGAAGTCTGGGTACAAGAATGCAATATCAGGGAACTTGGTTGCATCCTCTCCGAAATATACTTCCGCAGTGAAGAAAGTGGTGTCGTCACCAACAGAATTCCCAACCAAGTACACATGCGAGAACGAAACAGGCTCAGAAGCGCCTGTTCGGCAGATGCAGATTGCGCCTGTTGTTCCTGACGAGCACTCCTTCACGAGAGTGTCGGAGATGTTGACCTCTTTCTGAGCTGCAGAGTGAATGGCGCCTCCTGCGTGTCTGGACGAGCATTCGATGAAGTGAATTCCCTCCACTGTCAATGTCACCTGCCCGTTCACGTTCAGTCCTCCTCCACGCGTGTGGGCAGATCCTGCCGTCAACTCGCAGTGTTCAAACTTTGTGCGAACAACTTTCAGATCGACTGTTCCAAACACATGAACACCAGCTCCGGATTTCGTTGCGGTGCAGCCTGCGATGACACAATCAACCACTTCGAAGTGCGGGATGTTGGCAGCTCCAAGTCCTTCAAGAAAGAACGCTCCTCCCTCCGACAAATCAGCAGTTGTCGAGCACTCCTCGAAGCAGCACGAATCGACGAGAACGCCATCGACAGCACGAACATACACCGCTCCTCCAAACTTGGTGGATGACCACGACGTGAAGTTCGACAACTTGATAGTTAAGCATGTGTGATCGAACTTAGTCGGTCGGTAGACCCACACAGCTCCTCCGTTGCTGCCAGTCGAGGCAAAGTTTGTGAAGGAGCAGGAGACGATGGAGACAGGGCCGACAACATCATACAATCCGATTGGGCGTTGACTTCCAGAATAGCTACCGCCAGTGAAGTGGCAGTGAGTGAAGGAGGCTGCTTTATCTCCGAATGAGCTGGTCCAGTAATATGCGACACCATCCGCGAATTTTCCTTCAGATCCATCGGCAAGGATGACTGTTGGTTCTTCGTTTGGGTCGGTGTTGGGGGAGGGGAGGAGGGAGGAGAAGGAGGAATTCGAGCACAAAACGCACCCGACTGTGTTCACGTCCCGAATCGTCGATCCCGACAAATGCGAGCTTGTCAGCGAGACAACACATCCCAACATCTTCTGATCCAAATGCCGAAGGCGTGGCTTGTTCGATGTCCCAATCGAACTCATGTTCACAAACAAGCATCCAATCAGCGACGACGACATTCTTCCAACCGATTCCACATTCTGTCGAGATGTTCGTGACAGTGAGAGGCCAATCCCGTCGTTTCCCAGAATCCGAGAAGAGTCAAACGAACATCCAACAATCGACACCCAAACTGACACTCCAAAGGATGCAAATGACGATGTTTCAACAACACCACGCATCGACCCAACATCATTCCACAGCAAGCTCTTCGAAATCACAACTGACGATTCTCTTCCTGATTCCTCCAAAGTCGAAGGAGAAATCACAATCGCACTTGTCCATCGCGACACTTCAATTCTGCTTGAAGATATCGTCAGCATGCTGCTTGCAACAATTGCCAGCCTTGGTGATCTTGCTTCGTTCTTTTGTTGTCTTCCTTCGGCAGAATTGTCGATCATTGAAAAGTCCATCCATTTCAATGACAGTGTCGAGTTTGTCAATGAGAACATGCAACTTCCAAAGTCATGTCTCATTTTATCGTCCGATTTCGAGTTCATTTCTGACTCAGACGTCGCAATCAGTTCAGTCTTCAAATCGCCATTTTCTTTCGATGGCTCCCCTGTAAGTTCCATCCATCTGTGCGCAATATCAATGTTGTCCCCAATGTAAATTCCTTCTTGCAACGATACAGACAACTTTTCAGATTCTTTAGAGTTGAAAAAATCTGAGTTGGTGTTGAGAACAGACGAGAGGCGGTGTGGCGAGATGGACGAGTTTAAACAGACCATCATGCCAGTAAGCAGTAGCAAAAAATGTGTGTTCATGATTCTTCAACAAAGAAACGTATGACAATGCTTCCGCGAAGGTGTGAGCGAGATTGATCAGACCCTTTCCTTGAAATGAAAACTCTTTCGAGATTCAACGTAAGTTAACCTAACCAATGAGCTTATTCGATCAAGAAGTCACATAGATAGTGTTTAATGGTACAAACATTTCAGAAAAATAGCTCAAGAAATCACAAAACGAGAAATGGTGGAAACAGAAGCGAGAAGGTCACTCCACAAACCAACAATCCTTCCAAACAATCCACAAACCGAAACCCAAAAGAGAGTCGGCGGGGAGAGAGATGGAAGAAGAGATTGGAATGAGGACAATAATCAATCAGAAAGAAAAGATGTCAGAAAGCACATGAACACGATGAGAGCACGACAATCAACAATCGACTCCATCGCCAACAGCAAGCACGAACCCGCTGTCTCCAAAACATGAGCCAGTGGACCTAAACAGCAACAATGAAGTGAATGACCATCGATGCAGTTGGGACCACAGCGTGAATGACGAATGAACAAAACGACAGAATCACAAAAGCAAAACTGAACACGGTGGAGTGAACGAACAATCGAATCGACGTTTCGAAGGTGACGGGGATGAACAAAGTGTCTGGCGCAGAAGCAGCGATTCACGATTCGAGAAAGGGTGTTGGAAACACGAACTGGCAGGCATAGTTGAGAGTGACATGAAACTGTACAGCGAGTGTCTCCATCCGAAGTGGGTGTGTGTGTGAAGTGCGTTGAATGAGAACCAAACAGCAGAAGTGTTGTGTGAATCCAACCAGAGTGGAGGCGATGAGGTGAGATGTGTAAATCAAGTGAAGGAGCATGTCGAGGACAGTTTGTGAGATGCTGAAGGAGTCTTCAAGATGGGATCAGCGACGAGTTGGAGTGATGTTACGGTTCAGGTTCCTTCATCTCGTTTCCAGATCCACCAATCGTTTCATCAGGATGAGAAGAAAGGAACTCCCCAATCTCAGAAAGCGTCGGACGTTGTTTCGGATCAACTGAAACACAACGATGGATCAGAGCGATGAACTCCTCGTTCTGAAGCGATTCCATTTTCGGTCCAATTCCAGTCGCGGATTGTCGCTGAGCATTCACGGCATCCAGTTCTCCAAACGGAACTTGACCAGTCTCAATTTCCCACAAGACCAGGCCAAGACTAAAAACTGACGCTTTCTGTCCATCCACAGCACTTCCTCCACCAGAAACAACTTCAGGAGCGCGCCATCTCATCCCATTCATTCCTGTTTTGTCTTTCTCCGAGTTTTCTGACCGTTTTGAAGTATCATTTTGGATCATTTCCAAGTTTGGGAGTGGCTGCAGCTGTTGGGTGTGCATCTCAGCTGCTTCCTGTTCCGCTTCCGAGGCATTCATTTGCAGTTTCAGTTGCACATTTCCACTTCCATCAATCAGAATCCAGTGAGACGACAGACGAGTCAGAACATCACTCCATCCTCGATGAGCCACAACATGCTTCAATCCATTCACAATCTGAACTCCAATCCCTCGCTTCCCAATCTCGCGGTGTTCCTTGTGCAACACCGAATACAGAGTGTTCGTCATCGGAGCCGAACTGATTTCAAACCCTCCATTGCACGCCATCACTTCCACCAGCTCTCCCATCTTCCTCGATTGCAACTCCACCACTCCCGACGATCCGTTCATCCGCGTCGCATGGTCCTGAGAAGACCCAAACCCAGATTCATCATTTCCATCTGTCCGAATCACTCCATGCGAACAATCCACTCCGAACTCCTCCACTTTCTCAACATCAAACGACTCTTGTGCTTCTATCTCTTTCTGAGCTGGCTCAGATTTCTTCTTTTGTCGGCGTCGCAGCAGAACGATGATGATGATCGCCAGCACCAGTCCAACCAGCAGGCACGCAACCAGCGGAATCAGCCAGCTCAGCAGTTTCTTCACTTCTGCCAACTTCGTTTTCTTTGGATCTTCCGGTTCTTCCGGTTCAACGGGAGGAACATACGACGATTTTGGAATGTGGAAAGTGATCGTGTCGTTCATGAACACAAACGGCGAGTCTGTTCCTGGTGTTGGAACAATCGATTGGATTGAGTATGTCGTGTCGTGAGTCAGCAGACGATCGTCTCCAACAACGATGAACTTCGAACTTTCTCCACCCAGCGCTTCCACCAAATTCGATACTGTGATCGTCACATCCTTCCCTTCCTCCAAAACAACAATGTCGAACGATCCATTCACTTCTTTGTTGAAGTGAATAATCACATAAGCGAATTTGGGATCGTTTGAGATGAGGTCGGAAGTGGCTGAGAGGAGAGTTGACGGCTTTTCGGGGGTGGTGAAGGAGAGGTAGTTGGGTGTCACAGCGAGGTTGAACGGCCACGCAACTGCAGGGATTGTGATTCCATTCGTCATCCGAGAAGAAGAGGAAGAAGATGGTTCAGGAACAACTCCCACAATCGAGATGATCGTGTAACCAGTTTTGTATGGAAAAGTGAAATCTGACCCAGACACCAGAGTCCCAACTCCATTCGAGAACAACATTCTCAATCTTGTTTCTGCTTCGTTCTCATCCACTTTCACGGTCACTTCATATTCCTGTGAGATCGGTGGTGTCATCCCTTTCATCTCCAACTCCATCTTTCCAGTCCTTTCATTCATTCTCACTGTTGGTTTCGCTGTCAGAAGTGGACCAATCTTGTTGAACTCGGGATCCATAAGTCGTTCAGGGTCGAGATAACCTGACTGTGAATTATATACTCCCGTGACCATTCCAACTGAGTCAGGAATGATGTTGGTGAAACAGTCGTCAAGCGTGATTGTGGGCATGACAGTGAAGTCGGTGTGCAGGATTGCGAGATCACGGAACCTGGGTGTCTGCTGCGGGAATCCCATGAACGTCGTTAAGACAGTGGTGTTATCACCAATCGAATTCCCAACAAAGTACACATGCGACAACGAAAGAGAATCAGCAACTTGATAACGCTTGATGAAGACGGCACCTGTTGTTCCCGAGTAGCAGTTCTGCACGAGAATGTCTGAGATGTGGACTTCTGCATTTTCATAGACTGTCAAGGCTCCCCCCAAATGTGCGGATGTGCAGTTTACGAAGTGAGTTCTCTCCACTGTCAAAGCAGCTTTTGCGAATACAGCGATTCCTCCTCCAGACGAGCAAGCGTATCCAGTGGTCAAGGCCTCACAGCGTTCAAACATTGTGTCAACAACTGAAAGAGGGATGCCTCCAAGTTGGCAGATTCCAGCCCCACGGGAAACCGCATAACAATCAGCGAAGAAACAATCAACCACGTTGACCTGCTTCTGACTCACGTCGACGCTGAAGCACCATTCGAGAAAGACGGCTCCTCCAGACGAATAATCATTCTCAACCGAGCAGTCTTCGAATCGGCACGAGGTGATGACAGCATCATCCACAATTTCAAGATGCACCGCTCCAGCACCCGAGAATCCCGTGCAGTGGGTGAAGTTCGACGAGGTGAGAGTGAAACACGTGTGGTTGTGTTGATCCTCGACTTTGACATAAATGGCTCCACCGTAAGAGATGTTGTGACTGCCAGAGAACGAGCAGGAGAGGACGGAGATGGTGCCTGGGTATTTCGAGAAGTAGAGTGGACTATAATACGCTGTGTAGCCGATTCCAGTGAAGTGGCAGTTCGAGAAAACGGCGGAGGTTGTTTCGTTGCCACTGGTGTCGTTGAACCGATATTTGTCGCTATCCACGAACTTTTCGGGAGTGGATGACCCAGGAAAGAGGACTGTGCCTTCAGATGAGTCGGTGTGGGTGTTGCATTCGGTGTGGGGGGAGGGGAGGAGGGAGGAGAAGGAGGAATTCGAGCACAAAACGCACCCGACTGTGTTCACGTCCCGAATCGTCGATCCCGACAAATGCGAGCTTGTCAGCGATACAACACATCCCAACATCTTCTGATCCAAATGCGGGAGGCTGGGCAGGTGCGAACACTCAATCGAACTCATGTTCACAAATGAGCATTCAATCAGCGATGACGACATTCTTTCAACCGATTCCACACTCTTTCGAGGTGCTCGTGTCAGTGAGAGGCCAATCCCGTCGTTTCCCAGAATCCGAGAAGAGTCAAACGAGCATCCAACAATCGACACCCAAACTGACTCTCCAAAGGATGCAAATGACGATGTTTCAACAACACCACGCATCGACCCAACATCATTCCACAGCAAGCTCTTCGAAATCACAACTGACGATTCTCTTCCTGATTCCTCCAATGCAGATCCAGAAATCACAATCGCACATGTCCATGGCGACACTTCAATTCTGCTTGAAGATATCGTCAGCATGCTGCTTGAAACAATTGTCAGCCTTGGCGCTCTTGCTTCGTTCTTCTGGTGTCTTCTTTCGGCAGAATTGTCGATCAGTGAAAAGTGCATAGATTTCAACGACAGTGTTGAGTTTGTCAATGAAAACATGCAATTTTCGAAGTCATGTCTCATTTTGTTGTCTGAATTCCAGTTCACTTCTGACTCGGTCGAAGTAGTTAGTTTAGTTTTCAGATTGCCATTCTCATTCGACGGCTCTCCTGTCAGTTCCATCCATCTGTGTGCAATTTCAATGTTGTCCCCAATGTATATTCCTTCTTGCAACGAGATAGACAAAGTTTCACCGGTTTTAGAGTTGAAAAAGTCTGAGTTGGAATTCAGGACAGAGGAGAGGCGGTGCGGCAATATGGATGAGTTCGAACAGATCATCATGCCAGCAAGCAGTAGCAACAAGTGTGTGTTCATGATTGTTCAACAAAAAAAAGTCAAACAATGCTGCCACAAACGACAGAGAGAAATTGATCAGACCCTTTACTTGCAAAACAGACAATCAGGAAGAATCAAACTGCTGGTACTGCTTGATCTTTCCATTTTTGAAAAGAAACGAGACGAGTGGACCATTGATCTGTGAAATGTGAAGCGAAACAAAGCAATCAAACGCGAAAAGTGAAATGCAACCAGTTTGTGAATGACCTTTGTTCAACTGCGCATCTCCCAAAAAGGTGATGTGAAAAAATGACACGAAACAGTGGTGGGTCTCACACCTTGCTCCAAACGTGAGAAAGCTTCCACAAACCAGCCACACTCCGACCATTCAGAGTGAGACAAGCAGGCAGAAGCGGAGCTAGTGAGTGTCTGATGCGACATGCGAGATGACAAACGAACGAGTGACGAGAATGAAGGGGTGACCTGCAATTTCTCTAAATGAAACGTCAGACGACGGCAACGAAGAAAGAGCGTGTGGTGATTGTGGTGGATGGTTGTCGATTGTTGCTGATTCCGAGTATGACGTGGTTGAACAAGGTGTCGTCGAACAACCAGCGAAGATCGAGTCAGAAGAGAACGACGACGGGCGAGACAGGCAGAAATAGTTGAGAGTGACGTGAAGTGCACATCTCGCTCATGTCGTGATGTGGGTTGCTTGTTGACACATTGAATCCTCGACGAAGACAGATTCGGGGAGGCCTTCGAGTGTGATTGTTCGATGATCATCACAAGAACAGTTCCTCCAATCGACATGTGGAATGATCTGGAGACGGCGGGAGACTGTGTTTGAACGAAAGTCGTAAGATGAAGGTTGAATGAATCCCGTTGTGGTCTCTTGCATGTTTCATGGAGCGGAATGAGTCGAGAAGACAGTGTTGAGACACAACCTACAGAGTACCAAAACAACCTACAGGCTCCCTCTCACAACCTACAGAGTCCCTTTTCGCAACCTACAGAGTCCCTACAACCTACAGTCTCCCGATATCCTACAGGGTACATACATGCCACTCTACGTTCTGAAGTGAGTCCATTTTCGGTCCAATTCCTGTTCCCGACTGTCGTTGAGCATTCACTGCATCCAGTTCTCCAAACGGAACTTGACCAGTCTCAATTTCCCACAACACAAGGCCAAGACTAAAAACTGACGCTTTCTGTCCATCCACAGCACTTCCTCCACCAGCAACAACTTCAGGTGCTCGCCAGCGAAGACCATCCATTCCTGCCTGCTCCACATCCTTCGGCACATTGTGAACGGTTCCATTCACTTCCAATCTTCCATCTTGTTGTTTCGTCTGAGCTGCTTCCAGTTCTACTTCTTCTGATGTCATTTTCAGTTTCAGTTGAACATTCCCAGTAGAGTCAACAATAATCCAGTGCGACGACAATCGAGTCACAACATCGCTCGCCTGACGATGAGCAAGAACTGCTTTCAGTCCATTCACGATCTGCAGTCCAATTGCTCGCTTCCCAATTCCACGCTTCTCTTTGTGCAGCACTGAATACAGCGTCGTGTAATCTCCAACAACCGACACTTCGAACCCTCCACTGCACGCCATCACTTCAACCAGTCCATCTTCGCCTCACTCTCCATCCCATCACGCGAATGGTTCATGTTCGTCGGCACCACACTCGACGAGTCGAACGCTGAATGAGTTCTTCGTTCCATCTGGAGGACATTCTTCGTCTGCTCATCTGAGACAACTTCCATCTTCTCGTCAATCTCGACCTGATCCTGCGCTTCCATCTCTTTCTGAATCGGCTCAGATGTCTTCTTCTGTCGGCGTCGCAGCAGAACGATGATGATGATCGCCAGCACCAGTCCAACCAGCAGGCACGCAACCAGCGGAATCAACCAACTCAGCATTGCCTTCATTTCTGCCGAAAGAGTTTTTTGTTTTTGGGATCCTCTGGTTCTGGTTCCGTCGGGTCTTCCGGTTCTTCGGGATCCTCTGGAAATGGCTCAGTGGGATCTTCAGGATCTTCTGGCTCTTCGGGAGGAACATGCGACCATTTCGGAATGTGGAATGTGATCGTCTTGTTCATGAACACAAACGGCGAGTCTGTTCCTGGTGTTGGAACAATCGATTGGATTGTGTATGTCGTGTCATGTGTCAGCAGACGATCTTCTCCAACAACAATGAACTTCGAACTTTCTCCAGCCTGAGCTTCCTCCAAGATCGACACTGTGATCGTCACATCCTTCCCTTCCTCTTCTACAACAATGTCGAACGATCCTTTCACATTTTCGTTGAACACGATGAGCAAATGTGCATACTTCGGATCATCTGAGATGAGGTTGGCAGTGGCTGAGATGAGAGTCGATGGTTCCTCTGGAGTGGTGAAGGAGAGGTAGTTGGGAGTCGCGGCGAGGTTGAACGCCCACGCTGCGACAGGCACTTCGATATCGTTCGTCATCCGAGAAGAAGAGGATTCTGGAACAACTCCCACAATCGACATGATCGTGGAATCAGTGATGTATTTCAGATTCTCTTCTGATCCAGACACCAGAGTCCCTGTCCCATCCGAGAACAGCATTCTGAATCTCGCCTCTGTTTTATCCTCTGCTTTCACTGTCACTTCATATTCCTGCGAAATCGGAGGCATCATACCCTCCATCGTCAACTCAATCTTTCCTGTCTTTTCATTCATTTTAGCTGTCGGTTTCGCTGTCAGAAGTGGACCAATCTTTTCGAATTCAGACACCATATTGAAAGCAGGGATGTAATAACGCGTCGAGAGATCGACATCGATCCCGATAACCATTGCGCTTGAGTCTGGCATGATGGTCGTGAAACAGTCGACAAATTTGATTGTGACACCTGAATTGAAATTGATTCCCAGAATTTGGATATCAGGGAACTTGGGTGTATGCTCGGGAAAGCCATAGTTGTTCGACGTGAAGAAGAGGGTGTCTGTACCCATCGAATTTCCAACCATGTACACACGCGAGAACAAAATGGGCTTCGAAGATTGCACGCATGAGATGAAGATGGCGCCAGTCACTCCTGAGTAGCAGTCCTTAACGAGGATGTCGGAGATGTTGAATCCTTTCGTGCCAGCAAAAGAGATTGCGGCTCCTGCATTGCTGGTCCGGCATTCGATGAAGTGGCATCTCTCCGCAGTCAATATTCCGTCTCCTTCCATTAGGATCCCTCCTCCTCCACGCGAGTAGACGTTGGTGGAGTTCGTTTCACAGAAGTCAAATGTCGTGTCGGACATTGTAATATCTGTCATGTCATCACTGTATAGTCCGCCTCCTCCAAACACTGTTGTGCAGTCCGAGAAGACACAGCCATCCACGGTCGAATGCACCTTCTGGATTCTCATGTGGTCGTAGATACACATGTACACGGCACCGCCATACGAATGGTCGATGGTCGAGCAGTGTTCGAAGCGGCACGAGGTGAGGGCAATAGCATCAAACATCATCAGATAGACCGCTCCACCAGACGAGGACGCCGAGCAGTGTGTGAAGTTCGACGAGGTGAGGGTCAGAAATGGGCGGAGGTACTGGTCGACATCGACGAGGTAATAAATTGCACCACCTTCAGAGGAGGATGAACAGCCAGTGAAGGAGCAGGATTCGATGGAGATGGTGCCTGGGTAGTTATTGAAGGAGAGAGGGCTGGTTGTTAGTTGATTGACGCTTCTATCGAAGTGGCAGTTAGTGAAAACGGCTTCGGACAATTGGTCGCCGCTGTTTTCGTCGAAGGAATAATCGGTGTCTCCTTTGAAGGGTTCTGAAACGGAAGAACCAGGGATGGTGACAGTACCTTCTGACAAGTCGACTTCGGTATTGGGTGAGTGGAGGAGGGAGGAGAAGGAGGAATTCGAGCACAAAACGGAGCCGCCAGTGTCCATGTCCCGAATCGTCGATCCCGATAAATGCGAGCTTGTCAGCGACACAACACATCCCAACATCTTCTGATCCAGATGCCGAAGGTGTGGCGAGTGCGAACACACAATCGAACTCATGTTCACAAACGAGCACCCAATCAGCGATGACGACATTCGTCCAACCGATTCCACATTCTGTCGAGGTGTTCGTGTCAACGAGAGGCCAATCCCGTCGTTTCCCACAATCCGAGAAGAGTCAAACCAACATCCAACAATCGACACCCAAACTGACTCGACAAGGGATGGGAATGACGATGTTTCAACAACACCACGCATCGACCCAACATCATTCCACATCGAGCTCTTCGAAATCACAACTGACGATTCTCTTCCTGATTCCTCCAATGGAGATGAAGAAATCACAATCGCACTTGTCCATCGCGACACTTCAATTCTGCTTGAAGATATCGTCAGCATGCTGCTTGAAACAATTGCCAGCCTTGGTGATCTTGCTTCGTTCTTCTGCTGTCTTGCTTCATCAGAATGGTCGATCAGTGAAAAGTCCATCCATTTCATAGATAGAGTTGAGTTTGTCAAGCAGATCAAGCAATTGGTAAAGTTCTGGTTCTTTCTTTCATCTGAATTCCAGTTCACTTCCGGCTCGGATAAAGGAATCAGTCCTGTCTTCAGTGTGCCATTTTCTTTCGATGGCTCTCCTGTCAGTTGCATCCATCTGTGTGCAATTTCAATGTTGTCCCCAATGTATGTTCCATCTGGCAACGACATAGACAAAGTTTGACTTGGTTCAGAATTGTAAAAGTCCGAGTTGGTGTTAAGAATAGAAGAGAGGCGATGGGGCGAAATGGACGAGTTCAAATATGCTGATACGCAGGAGAGAAGAAGTAATAATTGTGTGTTCATGATTGGTCAACAAATAAATGTTCAACAATGTTGCCTCAAAGGAGAGAGAGGATTTGATCTAACCCATTATTTGAGATTGATACATCCAGACAGAGAAAGATAACAATGTTAGCTTTCAGGAGACAGCCGCCAAATAGGAAAGGTTAAGTTTTGGATCAGCGATTGGCCTTCTGAAAAAAGAAGTAAATAATGGGTATGATCAAATCCTCTCTGTCCTTTGAGGCAAGATTGTTGAACATTTATTTGTTGAACAGTCATGAACACACCATTGTTACTTCTTCTCAACTGCGTATCGGCATATTTGAACTCGTCTGTATCGCCACACCGCCTCTCCTCTGTTCTCAACACCAACTCGGACTTTTCCAACTCTGGACAAAATGAAAAGTTGTCTATGTCGTTACCAGAAGGAACATACATTGGGAACAACATTGATATTGCGCACAGATCAATGGAACTGACAGGGAAGCCGTCGAACGAAAATTGCAATCTGCAGACTGGACTGATTGCTTCGTCTCCGTCTGAAGTGAACTCGAAATCAGACGATAGAAGCAGACAGGACTCTAGGACGTGGATGTTCTCCTTGACAAACTCGACATTGTCGTTGAAATGGATGCACTTTTCACTGATCGACTATTCTGCGGAAGGAAGACAGCAGATGAACGACGCAAGATCACCAAGGCTGGGAATTATTTCAAGCAGCATGCTGACGATATCTTCAAGCAGAATTGAAGTATCACCATGGACAAGTGTGATTGTGATTTCTTCATCGACTTTGGAGGAATCAGGAAGAGAATCATCAGTTGTGATTTCGAAGAGCTTGCTGTGTAATGATGTTGGGTCGATGCGTGGTGTTGTTGAAACATCGTCATTTGCATCCCTTGTCGGGTCAGTTTGGGTGTCGATTGTTGGATGCTCGTTTGACTCTTCTCGGATTCTGGGAAAGGACGGGATTGGCCTCTCACTGTCACGAACATCTCGACAGAATGTGGAATCGGTTGGAAGAATGTCGTCGTCGCTGATTGGCTGCTGGTTTGTGAACATGAGTTCGATTGAGTGTTCGCACCTGCCCAGCCTCCCGCATTTGGATCAGAAGATGTTGGGATGTGTTGTATCGCTGACAAGCTCGCATTTATCGGGATCGACGATTCGGGACGTGAACACTGTCGGTTCCGTTTTGTGCTCGAATTCCTCCTTCTCCTCCCTCCTCCACTCACCCAACACCGACGCAGACTCTTCGGAATCCGCAGCCACCAGCCCTGTTGACTCCTCCCCTAAACCATTCAAGGATGGCACAGTCTATTCCTTCGACAAAACCGGCGGCGACACGTCATCATCCGCCAATTTCACGAACTGCCGCTTCACTGGAGACAAGTATCAGCCATCTGTTCGCCCTCTCTCATTCGAACAATACCCAGGCACCATCTCCATCCTCTCTTGCTCCTTCACCGACTTTTCCTCCACTGAGGACGATGGTGGAGTCATTTCTGTCTTAGCCTTCGATCAGTTCAACCGCCCATCCATAACTCTCACCTCATCGAACTTCACATCCTGCTCATCAGCCTATTCGGGTGGAGCGGTGTGGATTGGTGTTGTGGATGATGCTCTGATCACCTCGTGTCGATTCGAGGATTGTTCCATCGCTGACGAGTTCTCGTATGGAGGAGCGCTGTTTCTTGGAGGGTTTTACAGAGAAGACCACAACCATGAGAAGCAGTACAGATTGGTTGATTGCGACTTTGCTGACTGCTTGGCGAGTGTGAATGGAGGTGGCGTGGAAATTGGAGGAGATCTCGATGTTTCTGTTGTCGACTCGAAGTTTGAACGCTGCGAGTTGATCGGCGCACCTGACAGCGCACTCGGAGGAGGGATTAGTGTGTATGGATATATCACGTTGACAGTGGAGAGAGCTCTCTTCGTCGGATGCTCGTCACAAGGGGCAGGAGGTGCAATTGGATCTTGGTTCAAGGGGAACATCAGCGTCTCAGACACTCTCGTGAAGAAGTGCTTCTCTGGAACGACTGGTGCCATCAGCATCTTCCACATGGACGATTGTGGACATCTTTCGTTCTCACATGTTTTGTTTGATGGGAACTCGGTTGGTGATGGCACCACATTCTTCCCGACCAGATTGGGTAGGGAAGAGACTGCGAGCAAGTTCCCAGATCTCGCAATTGTGTGCATCTTCTACGTTGTGTTGCCCACACTCGAGATTGACGACTGTTACACAACAATCAGTCCTGACTCAAGTGGAATGATCATCGGGGAAACTCAGCAAGAATCGTCTTTGTTGAAACCTGTTCGATCTGAAGATGTCGAGTTCAACAAGATTGGTCCACTTCTGACAGCGAAACCAACTACTAAAATGAATGAAAAGACAGGCAAGATGGAGTTAGAAATTGAGGGGATAACACCGCTGCCATCGCAGGAATATGAAGTGACAGTGAAGGACTCGACTGGGACAGTAACAAGATTGAGAATGTTGTTCTCGGATGGGGCAGGGACTTTGGTGTCTGGATCGGAATCGAATCTAAAGTACAACACGAGCTACACGATCATCTCGTTTGTGGGAGTTGTTCCTGTCTCATCTTCATGTCGAATGACGAACGATATCGAAGTGCCTGCCGCCGCGTGGGCCTTCAACCTCGTCGCGACTCCCGACTTCCTCACATTCACCACTCCCGAGGAACCATCGATTACCACTCCAGAAACTCCCTCCTTCTCCACCCTCCAAGACACGACAGCACACCTCATCGAGTCAAATCCCAAGTCAGCGTTTGTTGTTCTGCACTTCGACAAAGAAGTGTGCGGATCGTACGACTTTTTTGTTTTGGAAGATGGGAAACCTGTGACACTGACCATTACTACCAAAAGCTGCTCGAAATCGGGAGGGACGAAAGAGTTCAAAGTGATTGGAGATGGGAAGCTTCTGACACACGACACAACCTACACTATCGAATCACTGACGCCCACACCGAACACTGACTCGCCGACAGATGTGCGGATGAACGAGACGATCACTTTCCACATTCCAAAATCGTCTTTTGATCCAAAGAAATCGATGTCGCTCGAAACTAAACAATTGCTGGGCTGGCTAATTCCGCTGGTTGCGTGTTTGCTGGTTGGTGTCCTCGTCGCCATCATCATCATCGTTCTCCTTCGCCGACGAAAACAGAAGAAGAATGCTTTGCCAGCTCAGAAAGAGATGGAAGCGCAGGAGCAGGTCGAGTTTGAAGAGAAGGTCGATGTTCTCGCAGACGACCCGACGAGGGATGTCTTCCACGGCGAAGACAGAAGTCATTCGGCATTCGACGCGTCGAGCGCACTCCCAACCAACCGCAATCCGTCCTCTCGAAGAGTTGAATCAAAGTCCATGACAAATGGGGATCTGGTGGAAGTGATGGCGTGCAGTGGAGGGTTCGAAGTGTCGGTTGTTGGAGATTACACGACGCTGTATTCAGTGCTGCACAAAGAGAAAAGGGAAATTGGGAAGCGAGCAATTGGACTGCAGATCGTGAATGGACTGAAAGCAGTTCTTGCTCATCGTCAGGCGAGCGATGTTGTGACTCGATTGTCGTCGCACTGGATTATTGTTGACTCTGCTGGGAATGTTCAACTGAAACTGAAAATGACATCAGAAGAAGTAGAACTGGAAGCAGCTCAGACGAAACAACAAGATGGAAGATTGGAAGTGAATGGAACCGTTCACAATGTGCCGAAGGATGTGGAGCAGGCTGGAATGGATGGTCTTCGCTGGCGAGCACCTGAAGTTGTTGCTGGTGGAGGAAGTGCTGTGGATGGACAGAAAGCGTCAGTTTTTAGTCTTGGCCTTGTGTTGTGGGAAATTGAGACTGGTCAAGTTCCGTTTGGCGAACTGGATGCTGTGAATGCTCAGCGACAGTCAGGAACAGGAATTGGCCCAAAAATGGAATCGCTTCAGAACGAGGAATTCATTGCTCTGATTCAGCAATGTGCGTCGGCGAATCCTGAACTGCGCCCTTCGCTTTCTGAAATTGGGGAGTTCCTCTCTTCTCACCCTGAAGACTCGAACATGCTGTCTCACAACGAAAAGAAGGATCCAACCCAATAATCCACTTGAACACATTTCACTCGCCCCATCACAGCACAAACCACTCATCCTTCATTTCATCACCAATCACTCATTTTCGTTGTTTTCCTCTTTGCGTTCTCCACGTCAAATCCAACACCCATCACACACACACACTGCCTGTTGTGTTCCACCCTCCTCGCGTCACATTCAGCCAACCTCGTGTTGATCGGATGACCATTTCTTCTGATGATCATCGAACTATCACACTCGAAGAACTCCCCAAATCTGTCTTCATCGAGCACTCAATGTGTCAACCAGCAACCCACGTCACGACATGAGCGAGACGTGCACTTCACGTCAAACCGCTTTCTTTACCTGTCTCAACACGTCATTATTCTCTTCTGACTCAACCATCGCTGGTTATTCGATGACACCTCGTTGATCCACCTTACATTCGGGATCAGCGACAATCGACAACCATCCAACAATCACCACACTCATCTGAACACCTGACTCAACTCTTCATTTCCATCCACTCTCTCTTCTTTCCGTCATCACCACTTTTTTGAAAGTGACATTCTACCTTTCTTGGCCTCTATCTTCCACTATTGCAACGTCTCGTCTTTTGTTCTTCCCTATCTTTGCTTCTTGTCGCCTATCTTCATCAATTTCGACGGATGTTCATATTCTGCAATGAAAGTCCACCACTTCATTCTCGAATCATGTCAGATTCTTCATTTTCCTCGCCTCTTCTTCATTATCATCGTCTCTTTAGTTTGTCATCTCGCATGTCACATCAGACACTCACTAGCTCCGCTTCTGCCTGCTTGTCTCACTCTGAATGGTCGGAGTGTGGTTGGTTTGTGGAAGCTTTCTCACATTTGGAGCAAGATGTGAGACAAACTCCATTTCGTGTCATTTTAAAACATCGACTTTTTTGAAGGAATTACCTAAATTCAGAATTGAAAAACCTCAACCGTTTCACGAGTTCAAATAAAGGGCACGATCAAACAGCTCTCCTTTCTCTCTAGAAACCTTGTTGAGCAATTCTTTGTTGAACAATCATGATCAAGCATTTATTACTTCTACTCGCCTGCGTTGCAACGTGTTTGAACTCGTCCATTTCGCCCCATCGCCTCTCAACTGTTCTGAACACCAACTCGGACTTTATCAACTTTAAACAAAATGAAAAGTTGACAGTCTCGTTACCAGAAGGAACATACATTGGGAACAACATTGATATTGCACACAGATGGATGGAACTGACAGGAGAACCAACGAACGAAAATGGCAATCTGCAGACAGAACTGATTGCTTCGTCACAGCCAGAAATGAACTGGAATACGGATGAAAGAAGGAAACAGAACGTTGGAAGTTGCATGTTCTCATTGACAAACTCAACACTGTCGTTGAAATCAATCCACTTCTCACTTTTCAACAATTCAGAAGAAGGAAGACAACAGATGAACGGAGCAAGATCACCAAGGCTGGCAATTGTATCAAGCAGCATGCTGACGATATCTTCAAGCAGAATTGAAGTGTCGCCATGGACAAGTGCGATTGTGATTTCTTCATCTCCATTGGAGGAATCAGGAAGAGAATCGTCAGTTGTGATTTCGAAGAGCTTGCTGTGGAATGATGTTGGGTCGATGCGTGGTGTTGTTGAAACATCGTCATTTGCATCCCTTGTCGGGTCAGTTTCTGTGTCGATTGTTGGATGTTGGTTTGACTCTTCTCGGATTCTGGGAAACGACGGGATTGGCCTCTCACTGACACCAACATCTCGAAAGAATGCAGAAGAAGTTGGAAGAATGTCGTCGTCGCTGATTAGATGCTCATTTGTGAACATGAGTTCGATTGGGTCTTCGCACCTGCCCAGCCTCCCGCATTTGGATCAGAAGATGTTGGGATGTGTTGTATCGCTGACAAGCTCGCATTTGTCGGGATCGACGATTCGGGACGTGAACACTGTCGGTTCCGTTTTGTGCTCGAATTCCTCCTTCTCCTCCCTCCTTCACTCACCCAACACCGGCCCCGATTCTTCACAAGGCACAGTCTCCCGACCTGGCCAATCTCCAGAGCAATTTACCGATGGAATGTTCTTTAGAATCGACGGTAGCTTCGACGGGTCAACTTCCGCCGTTTTCTCAAACTGTCACTTCACTGGAGGTGCTTATAAGGAGAGTGGCCGCCCATTGGCCTTCTATACATAACCAGGCACCATTTTCATTCTCGACTGCTCTTTCTCAAACTTTGTCCACCAATATGGTAGCAACGGAGGTGTTCTCTTCCTCAACATGTACACCAGATATGACCGACATTACATGACGATCAGATCGTCGAACTTCACCAACTGTTCGTCAGCGAGCGATGGTGGAGTGATGTGGATCCAACATCTGGACGACTCGCTCTTCGAATCGTGCCGCTTCGAGAACTGTTCGACAACTGAGGCTAACAGCGGCGGCGGAGGAGCGCTCTATCTTTTTGGGAATGATGATTATTTCGCAACCAATCGGAGGCAGTACAAATTGGTTGATTGTGTGTTCGAAGACTGCACATCGCCCGATCGGGGTGGGGCAATTCACATTTATGGAACTCACGATCTGTCTGTTGTCAGCTCGAAGTTTGAATGCTGTGAACTGGTCGGAGGAGGAGATTATGGTGCTCGCGGTGGAGGTGCAATTCACACGAGTAGGACTTTTTCGGCAGCGTTGACAGTGGAGGGAAGTCAGTTCATCGGATGCTCGTCCAAGTATGGAGGAGGGGCCATTATGTCTACTGACCACAGAGCCGTCAGCATCTCCGACACACTCGTGCAGAACTGCTTCTCGGGAACGACTGGTGCCATCTTAATCCACAAAGAATACGAATGTTATCCTCTTTCCTTCACTCATGTTCTGTTTGATGGGAATATGGTTGGTGATGACACCACTTTCTTCACAGGGCTTCCAATCTATTTAACGGAGAACACGACCAAGTTCCCAGATGTGGCTATCATGTGGCTCAATCCCACACCCATGCCCACCCTCAAAGTGGACGATTGTTATACCACAACCAGCCCTGACTTGATTGGAATGATCATCGGGATCTATGACTCAGAGACATGGTCGTACAACTCTGAACGATATATGCATGACGAGTTCGCGAATATTGGCCCAAATCTGACAGCGAAACCGACAGTGAGCATGAATGTGAAGACAGGAAAGATTGAGCTGGAGATGAAGGGGAAGACACCGCTGACATCGCAGGAATATGAAGTGACAGTGAAAGAGGACTCGACTGGTACAGAAACACAATTGAGAATGTTGTTTTCGAATGGAATTGGGACTGTGGTGTCTGGGTCAGAAGCCAATATGAAGTACAGCACTGGTTACACAATCACAAAGATTGTTGGAGTTGTTCCTGACTCCTCTTCTTCTCTGATGACGAACGATATCGAAGCACCTGTCGCCGCATGGGCCTTCAACCTCCCCGCGACTCCCGACTTCCTCACATTCACAACACCGAAGCCACCACCTTCACTCATCTCGGCGAGTTCTGACCTCATCTCAAACGATCCGAAATTTGCATATGTTGTGATTCACTTTGACAAAGAAGTGTGCGGGTCATACGACATCGTTGTGGAGGAAGAGTGGAAGGACGTGACGATCACAGTGTCGATCCTGAAAGAGGCTCTTGCTGGAGAAAGTTCGAAGTTCATTGTTGTTGGAAACGATCGTCTGCTAACACACGACACGACATACGCAATCAAATCGATTGTTCAGACACCCAACACTGACTCCTTGTTTGTATTGATGAACGACACGATCTCATTCCACATCCCAAAGTCATCGTATGATCCAAAGAAGACACTGTCGCCTGAAACAAAGGCACTTCTGAGCTGGCTGATTCCGCTCGTTGCGTGTCTGCTCTTAGCAGTAGTCGTCCTGATCGTTGTGTTTGTGCTGGTGTATCGAAGAAAGAAGAAGAATGAGCCATCGCCGAATCAGATGGAGGAACAAGACGAAGTGCGTGTGGAGGACAAGATGGACGTGATGGAAGGGGAGTTCACGAACCAAATGATCGAAACTGATGGACTTGGCCACACACCAGCAGAATCGTCGAATGTCGGATCGACGTGTCTGAATGGATCGCGAGGTGGATTGGATGGTCGAGGGAAGGAGTGGGTGGAAGTGATGGCGTGCAATGGAGGATTTGAAATCAGTTCTGCTCCAATGACGAACACGCTGTATTCGGTGTTGCACAAGGAACACCGCGAGATAGGGAAGCGAGGAGTTGGGATTCAGATTGTGAATGGATTGAAGCAGATTGTTGCTCATCGAGGATGGAGTGATGTTCTGACTCGACTGTCGTCTCACTGGATTCTGATTGATGGAAGTGGAAATGTTCAACTGAAACTGCAAATGAATGCCTCGGAAGCGGAACAAGAAGCAGCTCATGCACAGATCGCAAACCCGGACAAGGGTGGAAATGAAAATGAACAAACAGCGAACGAAGCGAGTGAACGGACTGAACACTCTGAGAAGGACAAAACAGGAATGGATGGGATGCGATGGCGCGCACCTGAAGTTGTTGCTGGTGGAGGAAAGGGAGAAGTGGATGGTCAGAAAGCGTCAGTTTTTAGTCTTGGCCTTGTGTTGTGGGAAATTGAGACTGGTCAAGTTCCGTTTGGAGAACTGGATGCCGTGAATGCTCAACGACAATCAGGAACTGGAATTGGACCGAAAATGGACAGTTTGAAGAACGAATCGTTCATTGCTCTGATCCATCGTTGTGTTTCAGTTGATCCTGAGCTTCGTCCAACACTTTCTGAGATTGGGGAGTTCCTCTCTTCTCATCCTGAAGAGACGATTGGTGGATCTGGAAACGAGATGAAAGAATGATGATTGTTATTATCAACTTGCCTTCAACCATTCACAACTCTTGATTCATCGAGAACTTCACCTCACACTGAACCTCTCTCTGCCCAGTTCCGTCAAGTTTGTCATTCACTATTCCTCCAAATGTACTTCGTCCCTGACATCGCTTTGGTCAACTATATTGTCTTGTTTTGGATGATCACACACGTGTTGGAGGAAGGCGTGGTATGTTTGGGAAACTGGCTTGATTCACACCACAATCAGCCCTTTCCCAGGCTGTCGTCCTTTGATCGGTCTTGCTTGTGTTTGAATTGAGAGCCTTTGACTCTTCTCCTTTTTCGTCTTCCTTCCACATCACTCTCTTCTTTGTTCTTCTTTTGCTTCTCTTGATGTCAGGATCCATTTCTGTTGATTTGGGACAGAAACATTGCGGTTTCTTTGTCGACATGGATCTTGTTTGCTGTTGTTGTTGTGTTTGGAGAGTCTTTCTCTTTGTGATTGTCATGCTCCCCTTCCATCTTGCTGTTCTGCTCTTTGGAGTGGGACTTGATGAAGATGCTGAAGATGTTTTCTTTCTTTTTGGAGTCTCTTTGATCTCAATTCTGTTCTCATGATCTTCTCGGCTGACTTTCGATTTATTTTTCCGAATTGAGATAGTGTATATGCAAATGTCACACATGTATTGGTTAAATTGCCGCTTCACCTTTGTTTGATAATTTCTATGCCGAATTGTTGTTCGTAGAGGTGATTGAATACAATGGATCATCTTTTGTCAGATGACAGACAATATCTTGACGAAGACGCTCTGATATTCAAGTTAAGGGCTAGATCAAAATCTATACATTGTGTTTTTGGCAGCATTGTTGAAACTTCATTTATTCAACAATCATGAACACACAATTGTTACTCCTGCTCACCTGCGTTTCAGCATGTTTGAACTCGTCCATATTGCCACATCGCCTCTCCTCTGTTCTGAACACCAACTCAGACTTATCCAACTCTAAAGAAAATGAAACTTTGTCAATCTCGCTATCAAAAGGAACATACATTGGGGACAACATTGATATTACACACAGATCAATGAATCTGACAGGGGAGCCATCGAACGCAGATGGCAATCTCAAGACAGAACTGATTGCGTCGTCCGAATCAGAAGTGACCACAAGTCCAGCCGGAGAACAAAGACATGACTTTGGGACGTGGATGTTCTCATTGACAAACTCAACACTGTCATTGAAATTGATGCACTTCTCACTAATCGACAATTCTGCCGAAGGAAGACAACAGAAGAACGAAGCAAGATCACCAAGGCTGGCAATTGTTTCAAGGAGCATGCTGACGATATCTTCAAGCAGAATTGAAGTGTCACCATGGACAAGTGCGATTGTGATTTCTCCTTCGACTTTGGAGGAATCAGGAAGAGAATCGTCAGTTGTGATTTCGAAGAGCTTGCTGTGGAATGACGTTGGGTCGATGCGTGGTGTTGTTGAAACATCGTCATTTCCATCTCTTGTCGGGTCAGTTTCTGTGTCGATTGTTGGATGCTCGTTTGACTCTTCTCGGATTGTGGGAAACGACGGGATTGGCCTCTCACTGACAGGAACACCTCGAAAAGATGTGGAATCGGTTGGGAGAATGTCGTCGTCACTGATTGACTGCTCGTTTGTGAACATGAGTTCGATTGGGTCTTCGTGCCAGCCCCACCTTCGGCATTTGGATCAGAAGATGTTGGGATGTGTTGTCTCGCTGACAAGCTCGCATTTGTCGGGATCGACGATTCGGGACGTGAACACTGTCGGATGCGTCTTGTGCTCGAATTCCTCCTTCTCCTCCCTCCTCTCCTCCCCCAATGCCGCCTCCACGCCGGGCACAGTAAAACTTCCTAGCGGAGCCACGGAAACATTCGATAATGGAAAACTCTATGTCATCGACAATACAGGCGGAATCTTCAGTGTCGTCTTCACGAACTGCCACTTCACTGGAACTGGCTCTCCTCAATCTACACAACCCATCGTCGTTATAGTCCCGTGATAAACCCGCTACGGTTGACAAAGCCGCACCGCCGTTGATAAACCCGCCAAACACGGTGTCTCATCTCTTTTGCACGTTATCATTTCCATGGGATTCCATCACATCTCTGAACCTTTTTTGATCAAGAAGAGTGGATTGATTAGGATTGATCTGAGTTTTCATGGGCCTGATTTGAATCAAAAGATAAGTCACGTTCTTGTCTGACACACATGTGATCTATACTGCCACTGAACTGGTCGTTCACACAGATTTCCCGATTCATCAAGGTCACAGCTCTCTGAACAACATTTTTTGAGCCGAACAGTTTGCCGACTTTCAACCATCATCCCTCCTTCCAGGCCGTGATCATATCTCTCTGAACATCACTCATCCACCATTTCCGGAATATTTCTCCTGATTTTTGGCTCATCTCGTCAAGCTGACCTGAAAGCAACCAATTCAATTCCCAACTCATTTATCTTTCCAATCCGAAAAGCTCACATCATAAAAGATGTCTCCAAGAAATGATCTTATCTCTTTAGTGAATATTTGCCAATGGTAACATGGACCTCAAAATATCAGTCACGATCTTGAATCGAACCATCAAAGTGAACGTGGCCAGTCTATGCAGACCTATTTCAACTAGCAATTGAAGTTAGATTATTAAAATCGACCGACCTTCGTTCTCCATTCTGCCATGTGCAGTCAATCGCCATCTCATGGAGTGCTGAGTCAGACACACAAGTCTTCATCCTTCACAATCTCTTGGACATCAAATGGTTCCAAAATAACTTTTGAACAACATTTCATCATCAATTAAAACCATTTTCCTTGTTTTCTTGAAGAAAAAAGAACAAAAGAGGAAAAAGCAGGTGAAAGTGAGAAGGAGAAGGAATGAAAGATGAAAGAACTGGTGACGGTTTATCCCACTTGAGGGCGGGTTTATCAACCACCTGTGCGGGTTTATCAACCACCTGTGCGGGTTTATCAACACTTGCGGCTTTGTCAGGGGACTATTAGCAACTACAAATCAAGCGTCTCCATCATCTCCTGCTCCTTCACAAACTTTGTCTGCAGCGAAGTTTCGGGTGGCGCAGTGAGTGTCTGGACGTGGGAGAGGACATATAGAACAGAGCGTTTCACAGTCATATTGTCCAACTTCACGTCCTGCTCGTCAACTACTTTTGGTGGGGCGATCCGTCTTCAGGTTGAGGATGCTTTCCTGTTTGATTCATGCCGATTTGAGAACTGTGCCGCAACAGGGAAGTACACAAGTGGAGGAGCAATCACCCTCACCAGAGGCAACCCAGACGCCATATGGGTCAATATTTTTGACATCATAGATCGTAACGGAAAAAGTTCGAGCGACATTTCGATTTTCAAATATCCTTTTCTCCTTCACACATTCACATTGTTTGCATTTCTAAATGGAGATTCCAGACGTTCTGATCTACAAGATCGTTCAGTCTCGGAATGTGGTCTGATCAAACCATAATAGTGCGTTTTTGTCAATCTTTTCTGATTGTATCGTTTTTTTCGATTTCGCTGCTTGTGAAATATATCGTTGTCACGAATGAAGGAATTTTCTAGAAATGTTGTTCGGAATTTTCAATGATTCAAAAGACAACGTATTCCGGAACAATGTGCACAGTTTCAGGAAAAAACGGTTCATGGAACCAATATAGTGAAATTGATTAAAGATAAGTATGTGTTCTTCGATGCCCAGAGTGCTTATGTGCCCTCGCCGTTGTTTTCGGAAGCACGCATGTTGCCGGAGCAATTGTCGAAAAGCTGTTGCCTCTGCGCGTCTCTCGAAAATGCACTGGACGCTGTTCTGGCCGCTCTCCGCGGTCCGTCGGTGGATGGCACCGGAAAACCGGAGTTTGGGAGCTTTGGATTGCCTCTGCTGTTGTCGTTTGGTCTGCTGTCCCCTTCTCCACCACCGAACGTGGTGTCGCTGTTCGACGAGCTGGTTCAGCCGTTTCTGTCTTCTTTCCGATCGATGCTGTCGTTCTTTCACTCGTCGCTCGCTCTCTTCTCGCTGAACATGCCGTCGCTGGTATTCCCTGCTCTGCACTCGCTGAGCCGTCTGAACGCCACTGCTAGGTGTTGTGCATGGGGTTCTGGTAACGCCCTCGGAAACGCTGTTGCAGATGGACTTTCTACTGTTCTTGTCTGAACTGCAGACGGCGCTGATCAGTTTCGCTTCGTCGATCGAGTAAGACGCGTCGCTTCGTGTTTCGCAGCCTCTTTCGGAGTTGGTGGAGGAGCGAGTTGTGGAGGAAGGCCTGCGTGCGATGTGTGCATTGGAGCTGTTTCAGTTTGTGTTGGCGTTGGATGGAGACAAACAGTCGGAGCTGTCGAAACTGCTGCACACCAACTCGATCTGCACGGAGTTCATTTTGCTGGCGAATCAGCTACTGACTTCGCTGCACACGTTCTTCGAAGCGGACCGCTCTGTTGCCCCCACTCGCCACACCCACCCTTCCTCTCTGACTTCCGAAACCCCCGCACGCAGCCGCTTTGCTTGTTGATTGGATTGGGACAGGCTGTTCTCGACGAATGTTGTTCTTTCGGAAGGAGGAGCTACAATTGTTCGGATTGAGTTTGGGACGCTTCTCCAAACACTCTGCTGGTTTGTTCATAGTCCCGTGTTAAAACCGGACTTGTTGATTAAACCGAACGAAGAGCAGCAATGATTCATCTAGCATTTCTTCAACCGTTTTTGTTATTCTTTTTCTTCATTTTGTCTGAATGAGTTCATGACGAGGAATATGGGATTCCATTCAAAATAAAATGTGAACTATGATTCACCGATCATTTTCTGAACAACACCCACTCATTCCTGCCAATTTTTTTGTGACCACGCCTCGATCTCCTACTTTTGTCCTTTTACAAGGTTTAACACAGTCTGTTTTAACAATTATGTTTTCAGCTTCTAATTCCATTTTTCTCATCCCAGTGAATCCAGTACTGATGGAAACAATCTTTCAGGATGACCATCATCGATCGATTTCCACTTTCAAGATGGTACTTGTTAATTTCCGGACTCATCGATCCGCGACGAGAAGGATGTTCGCAAGAATAGTTTGTCGAGGAAATGCTGAAAGAACGAACGTTTAATCAAGTTGTCTAAATCGCATCACGCATCATTTTAGTGGTGAAAGATTGGCTAGATCGGATTTCCAGCAACAGTTCCCACGATCGATTGTTTCGACTGAAGGAGACCACAAAACGCGAACCAACATTGATCCAGAGCGATGTAAAGAGTGGAATTTCAATGATCATATCAACAAAATCAATCAACTGCTCTTGGAAGAGAACATGGTCTACACAAAATCAAAAGAAGCCGCAAGACGAAAATAAGAACGATTGCGAACTCTTCAGAATGATCAAGGAGACAAATGCCCACCAAGACAAAGTTCCTGCACTTTTCGACAATTGTCAACAACTTTACAGCCTCGGACAGACTCGGAGGAACATTCACGAACTCTCATTGATCTCAACTCTAAAATAATTGCAATTTATTCACTTCACAGCTCTTTGAATTCATTCCTACCATTTTATGCAAATCAAGATGTCAATTGAACAAAAGCACGAGTCAATGATCTGATCAAAGATATGTCGTCGAATAAGGGGAATTTAGGTGTCCCAATCAACTGGAACATTGAAGGAAGTCCTTTCTGATGGATCATGGTCTTCGTTCGGTTTAATCAACAAGTCCGGTTTTTACACGGGACTATCATCTGTCGCTGGTGATGCTGGACGATCTGATGCAGTCGTTTCTTCTGACGCTGTCGCCGTTCATTCCACACCCTCTCGCAATTCTGGTGCCAACATTCGCACCTGAGCACGAGCCTCGCCAGATTGGGCCGAAGATCCGGCACTTCCTTCTGTCGCCGTGGGTGGAGACGGGGCGGAGTGGAGATGGATCAGAAAAGAGAAAGGGACTGGCATTCCCGTTGAGTCTGAGTGGAGAAGTGTTCACGACTGCGATTGTGTTGCTTCTGATACACAAAATCCACCGAAAACGAACGAACCAGCGATTCTGGGCACGGATCTGCAGTAGCTGTTGTCCCCGTCGATGGATGTGTGCTGGCAGATGTGGCATCGGAAGAGAGGAGGCGTGCGACTTTGCGATTCTCTCGTTGTTGGACTGGACCACTTCGTAGATTAACTTCACATCCAACGGCACAGGACTTAAGTGGTGGAAAGTGTGGATTGGATTGTGGTGTTGGGGGAGGTGGTGAACGATGTGGTTTGTGGGAATGAAGTTGGAGAGCGCGAACTAAACGAGCTGTCCAAATTGAAGATCCCGTCGCTGCTCAGCCCTCTCTTCCCCATCACTCCCATCCACCACTCGCAGCCTCAGCCGCTCTGCCTGAAGTCCCTCGCTTCGTTTCTATCATCACTCGGTGCTGTTCACAGATGAGGTTTTGTCGTCGCTGGCTCGGATTCTGCGCTCGCTGCTTGGGACGTTCGACAAGGAGTGGAGGATAATCGAGTCGAAATCCATTTTTGTGTGGACGTTGTTGCTCGCGGTGATTGGATGAGTGAGTTCAGATTAAAGGCGAAGTCCTTCGCATTGTCCAAATACTCTAGAGTCTTGTTCTCACCGAAATGTGTGTCTTCAAAGAAAATCAGGTTTGGTTGATTGAAAGAGAGTGCGCCGCCTCTTTCAGCGGCTGTGTTCTTCCGAAAGATGCATCGGTGGAAACTGTGGTCGGAATAATGCGTTGAGATGCACCCTCCCTTCGTCCCTGCCTTGTTGTTTTCGAAAAGCGAGTCGAAGACACGGAGGACGTGAAACGTTCCACTATTGCTAAAACAATACCGCTCCCAGACAATGTCTGATCGGAGAACAGTGTAAATCTCAATGAAATGATGCAAATAATATATGAGCGTGGAAAAAAATCAAATTTTACTGAATTCAGATTTAGTTGTTGAGTACACATAAGAAAGGTGAATTTAAAGATTTCAAGCCTGATCGCGCATGAAATGGCCTTTCTAAGATCAGCACATTTTTGCACACTTTTTATTGCAAAACAAGTTCAAAGACAGGGAAAGGATGGAAAACAACAAAAAAAGAGGTCTCTATGTGAAACAATGGACAAAATACATCCATTAAAGAGAAAAATTGAAAAAACGTGAGATTTCAGAGTTGATCGTGACAACTTCTATGTTTTTATGAAATTGAAAAAAGTTCAGAAATGATGTATTTAGGGATGATAAACGAAGAAAGATAATTTTTTAGGAGAATTACTGCGTCAGTACGATTTTGTGACGCGAGGATTATTTCATTGAGAACTAGCTGTTGAAGACTTGAATGAAGGTAATAGAATCAGCTGCTTGAAATGTCCGAGTTCGCGAGGCTCCATCCAGCGATGTGAATTCGGAGACGAACCAGTGTCTGGGATTTATCGTGAAGGAGAACAACTAAAACAGATAAGTCCAATTCTTGATAAGAAAAAACACATTCAGCCAGCGATGATTGAAGACGATCAAACTTCGAGATGGTAATGGAAAATGTAAGTGATATCGTGAATAGTCGTGTTGTTAATTGAGAGAAAGATCTCAGGGGGCAGATCCATCCTCCATGGCTCCCACGCAAACATTCGCTTCTCCGACGTGCTCAGTTGGAATAAGAGAGCGTGTTTGTTGTGATTGAGTTTAGCAACTCGGGGGATGCGGGCCAGCTGATTAGGAAGCACCGGAAAGAGAACTACATACTCGTTGAATCGGTATGTCTCTGATATCGTCACTCTCTTCAGCGAATTTTGGATATCATCACACACATTTCTTTAACATTACGAGAACTGCACAAGCAGATAAGTTTTCATCGCGACATCAAATAAGAAATCGTGGATTTGACGAGCCCTGGAGTGGCGAAACTTGGTATGGATGGTTCTCTCTTTCAATGTGGGGTGTGTGTCTAGGTGACTGGTGAGTTGCAGAATCTACGGCACTCGTTCAAAATGGCAACCACAAAAAACAGGCACACTTTTCTACATGAGCCCTGAGCTTCTGACAGGCCAATTGTGTGTATCCTTGGCTTTTGATTCATTGTTCGTTAGTTCAGATACAACTCGAAAAGCGACATCTGGTCATTGGGAGTTCTGTGGTACGAGCTGGAGATGCTTCAAATTCCTGTCAACCCAACAAACATCCCGCAACTGCTGCAGAGGATCAACGATGGGGAGTTGGATGCGCTGCCTGCCCAAGACTGTGCTGTGATGAGCGATTTAGATGTAAATATCCTGGACATTGTTTGTTGTCATTGGTTCGTCATCTTGGCAGAATTCGAATGTCAGGCCAAGAACGGATGACCTTCTGCACGACTCAATTGTAGTGAATCTGATGAAGGAGTTTGTGACATATATGTGTGGACCTGGATTATCAGTGGAGGAACGTCAGTTTGTCTTTTTTGCTCGTTTTCTTGGATTACTCTCAGACAATCTGCACAACACATTGGGTCTGGCAGTGAATGGGACGATGACTGATCGTCGGGAGCTGACACAGGTGTTCGGGATTATCAAAACGATCTCGACCATTCAAGCGTCGATGAACCTGGTGGACCCGCACCATCATCGTATGATTCAGGATCATGAAGTATTCGGCACGCTTATCGGGATACTTGGAACACTGTCACGCGTTTGAGTCTCTGATGGAAACACGATTCAACGATTCTGTGGCGAAACCGCAGTGCTTCTTCCCTCACACAGAAACTGACGAATACCTAACATTGTTCTGTATCGCCTTCTCCACCTTGGCGGCGCTGCCTGTTCTGCTCAAGTCGTCACCGGACCTCATTTCGTATGAACAGTTCGCACACATCTTAAACGCGATTCTTGTTCCTCTGCCTTGGCCTCTGCTCCTGACGACATATCAAGCAGATGCTCTTCTTATAATTATGTGCTTCCAGGAACTTACGTGGCGAAGGAAAAAGTTGTGAGAAGACAAATGCGGAAACAGTTGTACGTTGAGTTCGAATGCGCGAAGGCAATTGAGAATATTACAGAATTCATCACACTCAACCGTTCACAGCTGCTGAACGAGCATTCATCGCAGGCTTTAGTGATGATCTCGAAGTACAAGCCGCCTGGTGTGTCACTTGTCTCGTTTGAGCGTGTTTTAGGTGAAATGCAGATGTCCAGCGAACCTGAGCCGATATTGGACACGTATTTAGCGCCTCTTGTGCAAATGAAGCATCCCGGCGACTCTTTGTTGTTTCTCTCGTCGAATGTGGGTACAACATTGATTGCACTTATGAGAAGCGACTTGGCGGAATTAAGGTAGATATCAACATTCATTCTGCTTGATGATGCACATTTGAACAAAACAAGTGACGAAACTTGGAGAATTCGATGGTGAGACGGCGCCGTCGAATCGGACAAATTTGCTGTTGTGTGGGTTTCTGAAGACCGGTCTTTCACAGATTATGGGCCATGGAATAATTTGAAGAGGTGTGCGAACAATTTGGAGTTTTTTTTTGATTTTTCTTTCCACTCGCTGTTTTATCGTTGTTGTTTGCTTGGTACTCATTTTTCCTTCATCCATCCAGTTCTCACAGCAAGCCCTCCTCACCGCCCTCTTCAACCTCCCCGCACCTGCGCCACCTCTCGCCCTTCATCGTTCGTGTTCGCGATTGTGTCACACGAGCACACTCACTCCAACAAACAATCATCCCCAGAGAGAATAGTGGTATGATCATTTAACGGAAAGGTGTGATCCTTAGATCACACCTTCCGATTTTTATGGTATGATCATTTTCACCGATTTCATCTTCACTTCATTTCAAAAGTGCCTTCATAAAAACAATCAAAGGTTGTGAATTACAATATTAGAAAGTGAAGAAGGCGATTTATCCCGTTGGTGAACGAGGTCGAAGATCTTCAATCCATTTTTTCATCGGAGACCATTCTCTCAACATCTTCATGTCCGCAAGTTAAATAATGTGACATTATCTTACTCTTATCAACTTTGAGGGACATAAAACACGACAGAAGGAGATGAAGAACACTCTTTTGGGATGATGAAACCAAAAAATGAGACTATGAAAACCGAAAAAAAGAAGTTTCATCTTTTCACCTCAATTTGTTGTAAAAAGTTGTCTTATTGAGAAAATAGGTGAAATGAAGGCTATAGTGGCGATTTAGGTGGTTTGATCAATTTTGGTATGATCGATGTGATCACACTATTGTCCCTGATTCATCCCTCATCACACCATCCTTCCCCTCCCTCGAACCTCTCCGCATTTCCACCTACTCATTCAAATCCACTCTACTCGCACCACATCCGACCCCTCGCTTCCAACTTGCCTCCACCACAGACTGGTGGTGTGTAATCAAAGGGAGAGGTTCTAATCAAGCGAACTCCATACTTCTTTGTTGACCAAACACCACTCCTGTTTATCCTCACCCACCCCAAGCCTCACCACGCCGTTTCTGTCACTGTGACTCAGTCAGGCTTTTCACTTCAATTCGTCTCCCAAGATCCATTATATCAGACGAAACACACTCAACAATCACGTTTACATTGCTTGGTGAATACCTCTCGCCAATTTCACCACTGTTGGTGTTCTAACCCTAACAACTTTTCGTTTTTATCCAAGACAATCTCTTGTCCGATATTTTTTCCATCTTTTCATTATTTCCGAGATGAACATTCAGAAAAGCAAGAATTGAAGAGAAATCGACGAAAATATGAAAGGAAAAGAATGGCCGGAAAGTCATGTACGGTGAAGAGAAACTGATTCAGACGGAACAAAAAAACGACTCTGTGCTGTTATAATGACATTCACACTGTGGGAAGACAGTTGAGAGGACTTGTTGGAGCTGGGAAGTCGGATCATGAACATGGTAAGTGTGCTTCGCCATCGAAGTTGATGAGAGAGGGGGGCAGGAGATATGAGAGAGAGAGACGAAAAAATGATGGCAAGGACGATAATAGCATGTCATGGTGTCAATTAGAACGAGTTGGATGACGATGAATGAGGATGCAGAAGCATCCCAAATTTAGTGAATAGAAATTAAACATCGACAAAAACCCTATGTCACAGCGAGAGTGAATTCCGTTGAGAGTGAGACTGTCTGAATCCTTGTCAGACTCGACAAATTGTTGCTCGCCAACGAAGCAGTGTGCACGGGTCTTCCCAGTGATCACAAGTTTCTTCAGCTCGTGATTTGCAAAGTCGCATTCGTTAATCATCCCCATGTCGTTTTCGAAACCCATTTCAGACTTCGTGACTTCCAGTTCCGTGGGTGGGGAAGAGAGTGGAGAAAGGAGACGATTCCAAAGGTGGAGAGAATGAAGAGACTATGGAAGCGGTGTTATCGACAACAAGACATTTGGAGTTCATATCAATTCGTTGGAATGATAATGAGGGGAAAGACGATGGAGTTTTGGACAGTGACGTCTTCCCTGCTTCTGAAGATAGTTTGGCAAGACAAACATGTCCATGTGTCAATGTTATCCACAAAACAGCGGCAAGTGTGGACAAGATTGAATTGCTGCTGGCTGGATTTGAGGCTGTGGGTTGTTTCGTTCTTTGATCCCACATCACTTGGTATTCCTTCAAATGCTGAAAATTCACTGCCTGCACTGATGTCAATTCGCCTCACCGGCCTCCCTCCAACAGGACGATACCAAACGAGTTCATCGCTTTGACAGGTTGAAAAAGGAATCCTTGCATCCACGCCAGCGAATTCTCCGATTTGTGTCCAGATGACGAGATGATGTGTAGAGGAGTGAGTAGAAGCGGAGACAGAACTGAATTCAACTCGGATGAGATGAGTTTTTGGAGGAATGGGATGGGTGGAAGGCGGAAGGAGGTGAATTTGTGATGAGTGGAGGGCGGAAAGAGGTCAATTTGCGATGAGTGGAGGGAGGAAAGAGGTCAATTTGCGATGGGTGGAGGGCGGAAGGAGGTCAATTTGCGATGGGTGGAGGGCGGAAGGAGGCGAATTTGTGATGAGTGGAGGGCGGAAAGAGGTCAATTTGCGATGGGTGGAGGGCGGAAGGAGGTCAATTTGTGATGAGTGGAGGGCGGAAAGAGGTCAATTTGCGATGGGTGGAGGGCGGAAAGAGGTCAATTTGCGATGGGTGGAGGGCGGAAAGAGGTCAATTTGCGATGGGTGGAGGGCGGAAGGAGGTCAATTTGCGATGGGTGGAGGGCGGAAAGAGGTCAATTTGCGATGGGTGGAGGGCGGAAGGAGGTGAATTTGTGATAAGTGGAGGGCGGAAGGAGGTCAATTTGTGATGAGTGGAGGGCGGAAGGAAGTGAATTTGTGATGGGAGGAGGGAGGAAGGAGGTGAATTTGCGATGGGTGGAGGGAGAGTGAGGGTATAATCAGGTCGAATGGAGGGCGAGAGGGGGAAAAATCAGGTCATTTGCTGATGAGTGTGGGGAAGGGAGAGGTGAAATGTCAACAAGTTGAGTGATGTGAGGAGCGAATCATCGGTTGGTTGAATGTCTTTCCAGGTGATGACACAGACTTGTGGGCCATGGAAGGCAGATTTCTCAGTAATCCTTTCGTCCCCCAATATACATTCTTGCAAAACTCATCAATTTTCAACCCCATCATATCTTCTCTTAATCATGGAAACTTATACCACGAAACCAAAATCGACTATCAGCACGCACGGGAAGGAGATTTATAGGGGTGCGAATAATAAATTGCGTTTCTGGGCAGGTTCCCCAAATGCATAATTCATCAGTTTTTTTGACTTTTCTCAAATTGTACACAATTAGAAGGTGCTGGGTAATAAAATCCACTGAAAAGAAAATGAAGGTGTGACAAAAGTGTTCTGACATTGATAAACTGGAATCTGGACGGATTAAAGCACTGCTTGAAAAACTGTTTGAAGATCAATCGAACGAAGAGAAAGTGCACACCATTCAGCATTAATCTTCATCATCTGATGAGTCATCGTTTTGATCTTCGGGTTCTCCATGATGTTCCCGTTGCCATGTTTGCTCGAGTTCTAATGGGTTGAGGAAGAGAGAAGTTGTGAAAAAAGAAACAAAAAAGGCCTTTATCGTAGTATTCGCCCTCTCTTCTAATCACGTGTCTACATCTCCGAATCCAACTTTCAAAGACATCTACCCGCTTCTCCCATGTCCACTCTGTCATGAATCGGTTGATGGCGTTGTATAATTGATCACTATTCTGGAGTTGTTGATCTCTGAGTGCGGCCTTAATTTGGGAAAATAGCGCGAAATCACACGGACTCAAATCCGGAGAGTATGGAGGATGTGGAAGGTTGATGTAATTACGATTGTCTTCTAGGTACTGTTTAACTGTCCCGGCTTTGTGCGCGGGCGCATTATCGTAATGAATCAGAAATGGTGGGTCGGAGAAATCGAGACTGCGTAAATATTGGTCCATCGGTCGAAGAATCCTATCTCGGAAATATGCAGCGTCAATTGTCGCGTTTTGCGGTAGGATATCGAGAACAGGAGTATACAGAACGCCAAAAAAGATAGTAATCATGAACTTTGTTTGGTAATGAGATTTCGATTGAATTTGGGGGATTTCATCGCCTTCCTGTGTCCAAAGTCCACTTGTTGCATAGTCAAGGTAAAACCAACTCGTCTCCGGTATACACGTTGAGAAAGTCTGTTTCATCGCATTTTTTAGCTTTTGAGGAGACTCTTGGCCAAAATGACTCTGTCGACTTTGTTTTGCGGAGTAAGGGTATGTGGAATTTTTTCACCCTCCGCCAGCGAAAACCAAGCTCCTTATTCAGTATCTTCTTTGCCGTTTTACGATCGCACTCAGCAGTTGATGCAATTCTTTTGAGTGAGCTTCTTTGTTCGTTTCCATAACTTCTCGAAGTCTCTGACGAAGCGGCATGTTTCGTGGTCTGCCTGGAGGAGATTTCACGTCAATATTTACGTTTCCTCGTCGAAATTGTTTGTAAAGTAACTGAATGTTCCTCCGTTTCGGTCCGGAAGGACCGAAGAGAGTTCTCCCTTCTTCAAGGCATTGTTTTGTTGTGAGGCCTCTTCTGTAGCTGCTGAGAATGTGAGTGCGATTTTGGATTCGTTTTGATGTTTGACCATCCCGATCTGGCCCAAAATGAGAATCTAGTTTCCAACACCTGAATATCACGTCATTCTCTCCCTCCGGTGCATCGTGTTTTGCGTCAGCAACCTGTCTCCACTGATCATCAATCAAGGATATCTCTCAATATGTTATCTACGAAGTTATTTTTGACTTTTTCTCCATTCTCTCAATTTTTCAAACAATACTCATGTCTCTCAGAAATAAATTCCAGAAAACCATCAAGGTCATATTCAACTGAAAACGCGGCATTTTTTCTTTCCGACACTGCAACGTATAGCAGAACATCATGAATGTGCAATCGACACCCAACAATTTCCTCAACAGCCAAGCCGATCATAATTTGACGTCCAGATGTGTCCTGTTTTATTGTTTTCTTAGATATAATTCTCAGGATCATCCTGAAAATGATGCGGTTCAGAGATAAACAGACCAGTATGATCGGCCACGAGTTCACAAGAAGATGGGATGGAACCGATATCACATCGACGATTTTGGTTGAAATAATCAACCCTCATCAGGTTGTGTTGAACATGGAATGAAATACTCTGCTTTAATCCGTCCAGATTCCAGTTTATCAATGTCAGAACACTTTTGTCACACCTTCATTTTCTTTTCAGTGGATTTTATTACCCAGCACCTTCTAATTGTGTACAATTTGAGAAAAGTCAAAAAAACTGATGAATTATGCATTTGGGGAACCTGCCCAGAAACGCAATTTATTATTCGCACCCCTATACGACCTTCTCGTCAAACAATATAGCGACTATCCAGCAGCACCTCTCATCAAAGCTCTGGATAGTCGTCATGAACTCATACCAATCAAGGAGATAGTTCTGGCTTATTACAATAGTTTGTCTCTCTTTTCTCTCAATCTTTCTCTCTTTAGATAAATTCACTTCACTTTGTTCGTCTTTGTCTCATTTACATCGTGAAATGAGAAATAAAGACGATAAGGTGAAACTAATGCAGTGTGTCTCCCAAGTGTTGTCACTTGGCGAGACCCAGGCTGCCGGGTTCGACGTCGAGGAGGGGGCATACAATTATGCCCGCTCCCGATTCGACAGAATCGGTGGGAGACCTCGAAATCCCACTCGACGTCGACCAGCGTCAAAACAGGTTACCGCTCATTTTTTTCACTTTTTTTCATAGAAAATCAACATACAAGAAGATACTGAATTAATGAAAGCAATTCACGAAAACACATCGCCAAGCTGCGAAAATCAAGCCAGACAGTCACGAAAGGAGAAAAAAAACAGTCCAACTCTCTTTTCTCTTATTTCTCTCTTTTCCTAATCTCATAGAACCATCAATCCTTGATTCAATCAACGAAGAGGACATCACTTTCCTCCTCACTCCTTCACAAGCATCATTCGCTTCCATTCCGAATACACCTTCAACCAATAGTGTCCCAACTCAAAACAAAAATTCTGAAATCCGGCCTCGAATCAACGAAGAAGGATTTACACCGCAAACTCGTTGAACAGGGAAAACAAACATGTCATATTCTTCATTTTGCAACAAAACAAAAAAATTCTACAAAACCAAAAGAACAGACCTTTGCTCGATTTGTGAGCGAGGGAAATATCTGCAAAAACAAGAAACATTAAAATCACAAAACAAAAACTCACACAAAAAGAAGAAAATGAATTAAAACAATTGAACAACACAAAAATAGCAGAAACACAAAGAAAGTTTTACAATACTTCCACTTCATCCATCGACGATAACTCTTTAGTTATCGTGATGGATTTTAAAGAAAATTGGCACTTGCCAATCTCAAACACCCAAATAGGTCATGATTTCTATTCACAAGTTTCAGTTTCTCATTTGTACGTGTGTTTCACTCTTCACAAAATTCTGTTATTTCAAAAACACATCACAACTTTATTTCACCAGTGCTCGCACGACCACCGTTTCGTTCAAGAATGTCTTTCCGATTTATTTGCACTTCCTTCATATCATTCCAAATCACATGTCATCTGTATTTTCGGACACTGGTCCACATTTTCGGAACCAGTTCGTCCTTGGTTTCTTTTGTCTTCCTTAAACCCTCTTTCAGAGAAGAGGGTGTGTTACTCTCTTCGCCGAGCACGGCAAGAATTGTTGCGACTCGAGTTCGGAGTTCTTACAAATTTAGTTTCCACTCACCTCACAACACCCATCCGCTCCTCGGATGACCTTTTCAATTTCTTTGACAGCCAAACT